>CM064578.1:66450206-66460206 GCA_032716605.1 Paralithodes platypus | reverse complement strand
TGTCATTAAGGTTAGTACCATGTGTGTGTGTGTCTGTGTGCTGTCATTAGTAATAGTATATATCTTAAGGCTGTGTGTGTGTGTGTGTGTGTTTGTTTATTTATGTTTGTGTGTGCTGTCATTAGTGCTGGCATAAATCTTAGGCTGTTTGTGTGTGTATGTATACCTATGTGTGTGTGTATGTATACCTATGTGTGTGTATGTATACCTATGTGTGTGTATGTATACCTATGTGTGTGTGTATGTATACCTATGTGTGTGTATGTATACCTATGTGTGTGTATGTATACCTATGTGTGTGTGTATGTATACCTATGTGTGTGTGTATGTATACCTATGTGTGTGTGTATGTATACCTATGTGTGTGTGTATGTATACCTATGTGTGTGTGTATGTATACCTATGTGTGTGTATGTATACCTATGTGTGTGTGTATGTATGTATACCTATGTGTGTGTGTATGTATACCTATGTGTGTGTGTATGTATACCTATCTGTGTGTGTGTGTGTGTTGTGTGTATGTTCGTGTGTGTTGTCATTAGTTCAAGTATAAATCTTAAGACTTTCTGTATGTGTGTACTTCCGCATGTGTGTACGCGCAGTAAAGTTTGTGTACGTACAGCGGAGACACTTTAATATTAATGTGGGTTATAATGACTTGCTGCCTTGTGTGTGTGTGAGAGAGAGAGAGAGAGAGAGAGAGAGAGAGAGAGAGAGAGAGAGAAGAGAGAGAGCGTGAGGAGAGAGAGAGAGAAGGAGAGAGAGAGGAGAGAGAGAGAGGCAGAGAGAGAGAGAGGGAGCGAGAGAGCCGAGAGAGAGAGGGGAGAGAGAGATGTGAGAGAGAGAGAGAGAGAGAGGAGAGAGGAGAAGAGAGGAGAGAGAGAGAGAGAGAGAGAGAGAGAGAGAGAGAGAGAGAGAGAGACAATCGACACCTAAAGGGCACGAAAAGCCTAAAATTCGCCAAACTAACGGGCCAAACGTCTTTAGATCTCAAATACTAATGGGACTAAACATGAGGAAGAAGGGGAGTCCAGACCCCCCCACCCCTCCCTCCCTCCCTTTAACCCCTTCTGTACCGGCAACGTCATTTAAATTTGCTTCTAGGTTTATGTAGACGATGTTCTGCCGTTTCAAAGGTTCTCCCGCCATTAACAGGCTTGGAACTCTCTCACTTAACCCTGTTCACCACCACAGGTCCTTCTTCAACTGCACACAATCGTCTAAATATAGCCAAAATAAAATAAAAAAGACGTCACCGGTACAGAAAGGGTAAGGGAAGGTTTCTAGTTTGTTTCCTACTCCTCCAGCAATCTTAAAATTTCACCCCTTGACCCCCTTTCAAGATAAATTTTTACATTTTTCGGTAGAAAAATGTCCCGGCCGAAGGCCGATTACTCTTAAATTACAGGCTCGCTATCGCTCGCCAGGATAAAATGGACACCTAAATGGCACGAAAGGTCTTAAAATTGACAGAATGAGGCGGAAATTCTTAAAAATCACCAAACTAATGGGGCAAACGTCTTAAAATCTCAAAAGCAATGGGGCTAGACATGAGGGAGAAAGGGGTCAAGAAAGAAGTCCCTCAAGTGGAAATCTCCCCTTAACAGCACCTTGATCTAACGTAACCTTAATATCCGTTTTGGACTGTTATCGGCATCCCGTTTTCTTCGCTTTGTTTTTGTTCTGGCTGACTCTGGTTGTGGGGTTTATAGGCGCACCATCCTTCACCCTCGGAGCCCTTTACCCTCCATGTCTCTTACTCTCGTCTGTATTCTGTTATTTATTCATTAATTTAATTTTTATATTATTATTTTTTTAATAGATTACGACTGGATTGAAGTTGCATGCCAGTATAGAGTAGTAGTTCAGTAGTAGTAGTAGTAGTAGGGAGAGAGTAATACCCTATGTTTGCAACAGCTGAAAAGTAGCCTAGTAGTAGTAGTAGTAGTAGTAGTAGTAAAAAAAAAAAAAAAAAAGTAGTAGTAGTAGTAGTAGTAGTAATAGAGAGAGAGAGAGAGAGAGATGATTGATTTTATTTGATTCTTTATTGAGAAAGCATAAGTTACATAATTATACATAATTATATATACAAATTACATAATTATACGTTGTCTCAAAAAACACAAAGGACAATATGGGGTTAGTTCTGTTGTCACAGTATATGGGTTATATTCAGTATTATTAACCTACTCCTTACTTTTACAAGAGAGAGGAGTAGCGAGAGAGGAGGTGAGAGAGAGAGAGCCGGTGAGGAGAAGGAGAGGTAGGAGAGAGCGCTCACTAAGGTTCAAGGACCATTGTAGGATAGTGTTCAAAAGAATTCAATACTATTTAGAGGAAGAAACAAGTCCCAACGGGGGTAAGGCGATATATCTGTATGAAAAAAGCGGAGTGGAAGAGATCAGAAGGAGTTGGAGAAGAAGGATGATAAGATAGCCCCGGTAAGAGTGGACACGAGAAGAGGGGGCAATGAGAGGAGGGCGGAGAGAGAAGAGAAGATGTGCGAGAGTTGGACATTAGGTAGAGAGAAGTGAGAAGAGTAGAGTGGACAATGAAGAGTTGATGGCAAGACGTAGGAGTGGGAAAAGTTGGAACGCAGGAGAGAGAAGAGTAGGAGTGGAAATACCGGCTGAGTGGAAATCAGAGTGGAAAAAATTAAAAATTTCGAACCACAAACCGAAATTACTATATTATCTGAAAAACTTATATATATATCTATGAATATATATAATATATATATATATATTATATTAGATATGACTGTTGATCGAAGGGGAGGATTATCCACTTGAGGGATTCTTTTTTTTCTTTTCCGATCCCTTTCTCCCCGTCAGGTTTTAGCCCGATTGTTTGCTTATTTTATAAAACCGTTTTTTTTTTTTTTTTTTCGTCTTTGCCCCATTAGTTTAGCGATTTAAGAATTTCACCCCGATTAAGACTTTCGTGCAATTCAGGGTGTCAAATGTTATCCTGGCGCGGAGCGATTTTAGCGAGCTGAATTCTTTAAAGAGGAACCGGCCTTCGGCCTCTCTGGACATTTTTCTACCGAAAAATGTACAAATCTTTGAAAGGGGGTCAAGGGGGTGTAATTTTAAGCTTGATGGAGGTCTAGGGAACAAACTAAATACCTCCCCTTAATGTTTGAACACCCACCTAGTACTAGAAAATCTATAAGGAAAATTAATAATTGTGAAAATGCTGTCATATTGAACTCCACTTGCATTAAAGAAAATCTGCTCCCAAATTCATATATATATATATATATATATATATATATATATATATATATATATATATATAGTATATTATATTATAGATATTTGAAAGTTGTGCCAATTCAATCTTAGTGTAAACCAAGAGAGACAGACATTATGATAAAACTATTCACCATTTCACTTAAGGGGGCCCACCTCGCTTGTTTTCTCTTTCTCTCCCTCTCTCTTTGGCTTGTATCCATTCGGCCCCATTCACCCGACTGTTTTAAGACGTTTACCCCCATCCAGGTGTCAATATTTTCTGGCGAGCATAGCCAGCACAAGCCAGATCAATATTTCGTTTGACAGCAAACTAAATTGTACATTTTTCGATAGACACAAAAATTTCCGGCGAAAGCAGGATATTTCTCATAAAATGCTGGCTCGCTACGCTCGCTCGCCAGGGAAGAAATCTCGACACCTGAATGTAATGGGGATAAACGTCTTAAAACAGTTGGCTGAATGGGACCGAATGGATACAAGCCAGGAGAAAGAGAGGAAAAGGAAAAGGGAGGATAAAAAAAGGAGAGAAAGATAAGGTCAAAACAAAAGAGCCGTTGGACCCCTTTCTTTCTTAAATGAGGTACGGCAATTAACATATGTTGATTACCAATTACAGAATACCCCTTTATGACCAAAACAACTGCCTGTTTGGCCAAACCACACAGCAAAAGCCAGAATGAGTACCTTTATAATTTTAATACTGATGTAATGGTGGTGTGTCAATGGTTGAAAGATGGGTTATAAGGGCTGGGCGTGCGCGGTTGCGAGGTGCGGCCGGCGAGGATCATATGTCTGATGATTTCATTAAGGAGGATGGTCTTCCACTTCTTGAGGGATTTTTTTTCTGGACTCCCTCTCCTCATTTTAGCCCCATTTGCTTTTCTAATTTTAAGAATTTCGCCCCAATTATTTGACGATGTTAAGAACCTTCGACCCAATTTCTGTTCAATTTTTTAGACCTTTCGTGCCATTTAGGTGGATTTATCCTGCGAGGCGATATAGCGAGCCTGTAATTTAAGAGGACCGGCTTTCAGGGCCCGGGGGGACATTTTTCTACCGAAAAATGTACAAATTTATTAAAGGTTGCGAAAGGTGGATGGTTTCTAGGGATTATTAAGGATGGAAACAAAGTCTAGGGAGGACAGAAATAAAATCACTTAAAATAATTAGGATTCGCATGGGGTTTGCAATGGAGGATAACAAAACAAAAATATTGATCGAACGGTTAGGAATTGTACACTTGTAATTGAAATAGTGAATACAAACTGCAATTACATGAACACCTTATTAAGTCTTAGCGATTTAATTCAGCGAACATATTAAATAATTACGTTGCACACGGCATTCAGCAGCTGTCGGCTATAATAGGCAGAGAAGGTGGGTTAGGGAATGACCTTTGTGTTCGCAAGTGGCTGGTTATAATGGGTGTGTGTGTGTGTGTGTGTGTGTGTGTGTGTGTGTGTGTGTGTGTGTGTGTGTGTGTGTGTGAGAGAGAGGGGGGGGGATTGATAAAGAGAGAGTGTAAGTGTGTGCGTGTGATAGAGAGAGTGTGTGAGAGAGAGAGAGAGAAAATGTGTGGGAGAGAGGGATTGTGTAAGAGAAATAGTGTGTGATTGAGAAAGAGAGTTACAAGGAGTTACATGGCATAGTTAGTATCTCAAGAGACCTTGCGGTCCATTCCGAGGAGATACTGGAAGTAGAAGGAGAGAGACTGTTTATAGTGCTCTACACTCATTATGGAGTGTTCACGTCACCGGAGCAGTAGGGGTTAATTAAGAAGACCTGACAAACAAAGCCACTCCAACAGCTTCCTCTCTTTCCAACACCACTTCTCCCCTCTCTACACTCTTCAGAAAAAATAGGAAAAGTAGAAAGTAGGTACGAGGTGCCGTTGTAAAGGCTTGTCCCTCAATACCTTCACCTGACCTGATCTGAAACACGACACAGAAACAGTCATTTAAGATTTGTCCACTAGGCATCGAAAAATAAGTTGCTAAAGTATTCGATTTATAGTCCGCTGAAAATATACTGACTATAGTGGAGAGGGAGAGGAAGGGAATAAGAGAGGATAAAAGGTGACACGGGGCAATGGAAAGAAAATAAACGTGACTAGAAAGGAAGAGACGAATAACAGAAAATGTGGATAGTGAGACTTGAAAGGAGAGAGAGAGAGAGAGAGAGAGGTATTTTGTAAGGGAAAGATATAGTGTGAGAGAAAGAGAAAGAGAGAGAGAGAGAGAGAGGGGTGTATGTGTGGGTATTGTGTAACGAAGTGTGTCAGGGTGTGGGGAACAATGAGGCAAGATCAGTCACAGATTATGTATTCTCTCTCTCTCTCCCTCTCTCTCTCTCTCTCTCTCTCTCTCTCTCTCTCTCTCTCTCTCTTCATCCATCCAACCCTCCTCTCTCTCTCTCCCCCTCTCTCTCTCTCTCTCTCTCCTCTCTCTCTCTCTCTCTCTCTCCTATCTCTCTCTCTCTCTCTCTCTCTCTCTCTCCCTCTCTCTCTCTCTCTCTCTCTCTCTCTCTCTCTCTCTCTCTCTCTCTCTCTCTCTCTCTCTCTCTCACAAAATGTCTTCCCATACAATGTGGTTACGAGTGGAATAGTTTAGCAAGGGAGGTGATCGACAGTAATTCTATCGATACGTTTAAGAGAAGACTGGACGATCATCTGATGAAGATTGGATTTATGTGAAGTAATCAGTAGACATGTGCAATTAATCAGTAGACATGTGCAATTAATCAGTAGACATGTGCAATTAATCAGTAGACGTGCAATTAATCAGTAGACATGTGCAATTAATCAGTAGACATGTGCAATTAATCAGTAGACATGTGCAATTAATCAGTAGACATGTGCAATTAATCAGTAGACATGTGCAATTAATCAGTAGACATGTGCAATTAATCAGTAGACGTGCAATTAATCAGTAGACATGTGCAATTAATCAGTAGACATGTGCAATTAATCAGTAGACATGTGCAATTAATCAGTAGACGTGCAATTAATCAGTAGACATGTGCAATTAATCAGTAGACATGTGCAATTAGCAATTAATCAGTAGACATGTGCAATTAATCAGTAGACATGTGCAATTAATCAGTAGACATGTGCAATTAATCAGTAGACATGTGCAATTTCCTTTTCAAACTAATTTCTTGCTAGGCCTATACTACATCAAAACTTTCCTTGTGGGCATTTCCTGACCCATAAGCATTTTAACCGGAGGGAGCGGAGGGGAGAGAGAGAGCCTTCTACTGTACTGTCCTATGCTTCCACTATAAACTGTCCCTGTCTAGTAGTATTAAGGCCGGACCACCTAGTTGGGACTGCAAGGTCTGTGTGGTCTGAGTATCTGTGTAACTCTGTGTCAAACTCTCTCTCCCCAACTCCAACTCTCAATTACTTCCCAGCCTATGTCGTCACCGCCAACTGTTAAGGGGAGGTTTTTAGTTTGTTTCCTACTCCTCCAGCAATCTTAAAAATTCACCCCCTTGACCCCCTTTCAAGATAAATATGTACATTTTTCGGTAGAAAAATGTCCCGGCCGAGGGCCGGTTACTATTAAATTACAGGCTCGCTATCGCTCGCCAGGATAAAACCGACACCTAAATTGCACAAAAGGTCTTAAAATTGTCAGAATGGCGCGGAAATTCTTAAAATCACCAAACTAATGGGGCGAACGTCTTAAAATCTCAAAAGCAATGGGGCTAACCATGAGGGAGAAAGGGGTCAAGAAAAAAATCCCTCAAGTAGAGACCTCCCCTTAAAGAGCTATATTGAGAATATATCACAAATACACGTGAGCCACTAAATGTTTCTAGTCTCTCAGTGGGGATCGAACCATCGACCATCAGGATGATAGCCGACGCTTTAATCAATTACACCACGACTGCCGTGGTGTAATTGATCAAAGCGTCGGCTATCATCCTGATGGTCGATGGTTCGATCCCCACTGAGAGACTAGAAACATATATATATATATATATATATATATATATATATATATATATAATATATATATATATATAAATATATATATATATATATATATATATATATATAATATATATATATATATATATATATATATATATATATATACATATATATATATATATATATATATATATATATATAATTAAGTTAGTTTAGCTTTATATAATTATAGTACCTGCAAAGATATATGGAAAACTCAATAACAGACATTTAAGGGAGGTGACCTGTTTTTTGTTCTTTCTTTCCTTTTCTCTCTTGTTCTCTGGCTTGTATCCATGCGGCCCCCATTCAGCCTACTGTTTTAAGACGTTTATCCCCATCCAGGTGTCAATATTTTACTGGTGAGCGGTAGCGAGCCAGCATATTTTGAAACTGTTTTTGACAGCAGGCTAAATTTGTAAATTTTTCGGTAGAAACATTTCTCCGGCGAAGCCGGATTTCTTCATACAATGCTGGCTCGCTATCGCTCGCCAGGAAGAAATCGACGCCTAGATGGGGATAAACGTCTTAAAATAGTTGGCTGAATGGGGCCGAATGGATACAAGCCAGAGAAAGAGAGAAAAGAATAAAAATTAAAAAAACAGGTCACCCCCCGGGGAGATCTCCACTTGAGGGATTTTTTTCTTGACCCCTTTCTCCCTCATGTCTAGCCCCATTGCTTTTGAGATTTTAAGACGTTTGCCCCATTAGTTTGGTGATTTTTAAGAATTTCCGCCCCATTCTGTCAATTTTAAGACATTTCGTGCCATTTAGGTGTCCATTTTATCCTGGCGAGCGATAGCGAGCCTGTAATTTAAGAGTAATCGGCCTTCGGCCGGGACATTTTTCTACCGAAAAATGTACAAATTTATCTTGAAAGGGGGTCAAGGGGGAGTAATTTTAAGCTTGATGGAGGTCTAGGGAATCAACTAAAAACCTCCCCTTAAGCCAGTTTCACACGAGCATTTTTTCGAGCAATTTTTACGGGCAATTATGGTCTGGAAGCTTAAATAATTACACTTGATCAGAATTCAGCCGCCTAACATAATCTACCTTCAGTCTAGTTACCGATACCAGTGCAAAAAAGTTACGAAATAATACGAGACAAAACTTGCTCATGGAAAATTGACGGAAAAATCGCTCGTGTGACAGCGGCTTTACTCCAGCCATCTGGTCGGGTCGTCTTTACACGAAAGGTCTGGGGTTCTCGCAGATAGATTCCAGTCCTGACGTTTTGCTTGATTTACAGTGTGCTGGCTTACTAATCCAATAGGGTTGATAGCCTCTGAAGTCCTATTTTAACTCAAAACTAATTCGTGTTTAGCCCCTACGCCCTATCACCCCCCCATTAACACCTTCCTTCACCCCCCCTCCCCCTCGTCTTTAGCCCCTACGCCCTATCACCCCCCCTCCCCCTGTCTTTAGCCCCTACGCCCTAACCCTCACCCCCCCTCACCCTCGTCTTTAGCCCCTACGCCCTAACCCTCACCCCCCCTCACCCTCGTCTTTAGCCCCTACGCCCTATCACCCCCCCTCCCCCTCGTCTTTAGCCCCTACGCCCTAACCCTCACCCTATTACCTCATTTTTTGTCCGTACGCATACTAATATATCTTATTCGTCCCCGGCTTCGTTTTCTTTCCCAGACGCTTTGTCCTCGTTTTCTTAATGCCTTTCCCTTGTCCTGTTTAAGGGGGGTGTTTGATATACTGGTCCTTAATTATATATAATATACTGTATATATATATATATATATATATATATATATATATATATATATATATATATATATATTCAACTTATCTGTGCTCTTTGATATTCATTACTTAGGCCTATTACTGTTATTTGTAATTCCCGTTTCATACTTAACCCTTTAAGGATTATGATCCGTGTTTACTCTGGCTGGTATTTGATCATTTTAATCACCTTAGAAATAACTTGTGGGATCTGGAGTTAAGGGCAGATCTCCACTTGAGGGATTTTTTTCTTGACCCCTTTCTCCCTCATGTTTAGCCCCATTGCTTTTGATATTATAAAACGTTTGCCCCATTAGTTTAGCGATTTTAAGAACTTTCACCCCATATTAAGACCTTTCGTGCAATTCAGGTGTCAATGTTATCCTGGCGAGCGATAGCGAGCCTGTAATTTAAGAGGAACCGGCCTTCGGCCCGGGACATTTTTCTACCGAAAAATGTACAAATTTATCTTGAAAGGGACTCAAGGGGGTGTAATTTTAAGCTTGATGGAGGTCTACGGAACAAACTAAATACCTCCTCTTAATTGGTATTGTGTTTACGCCTTTGATACTTGGAGATCCTTCCGAAACTGCATAGAATCGTCAAATGATAACCAGAATTAGGTGTCAAAATGCATCTTAGAACACTGAAAGAAGTCATTCCCAGGTTATTGTACTTCGCATTACTCGTATTATCTTATGCTGTCCACCGTTATGTCATTATTCCTTTTCTTCGCTTGTAATTTCTTCCTCTGACCTCCACTTAGTCATTTTGGAGCCACGTGATTTTATCTGGCTGTTATCTTAACCCTTTCACGCATATGACGCGATGTTGAGCCTATTGGGGATACTTTAAAGCCTTTGTTACCATCAGGGGTGTTTAGAAACCTTTAGTTTAGTTACTTCAACCTCTGCAGTTGTCTTTGAGTTAGCTGTGTTGAGCCTATTGGGGATACTTTAAAGCCTTTGTTACCATCAGGGGTGTTTAGAAACCTTTAGTTTAGTTACTTCAACCTCTGCAGTTGTCTTTAAGT
>CM064578.1:66387706-66447706 GCA_032716605.1 Paralithodes platypus | reverse complement strand
TCTCACACACACATACACACACACACACACTCTCTCTCTCTCTCACACACACACACACACACACACACACACACACACACACACACGGTAGCACAACATAGTCACACAATCACTCTCTCACAAACACAAACAGTCAGACAATCATTCTCTCTCTCTCTCTCTCTCTCTCTCTCTGTCACACACGGTAGCACACACAGTCACACACACACACAGTCAGACAATCTCTCTCTCTCTCTCTCTCTGTCACACACACACACAGTCAAAGGAGTATAAAGGAGTACAAAGGAAATCAAGCAACAACAGGTCTAGTGACCCTTCTAGGCTGCTTGTCATCCAAAACACTGAGGATCAAGTGTCCAAACAGTGGTTTAGAGTGGGTAAGGGAACATTGGAAAGGGAACTACTGCCCTGGAACTAATGTCCGTGGCAGGATTAGGAAGTTAGTAGGGGACAGATGGGTTAGTAACTGATGGGAGGATCTCTCTCTCTCTCTCTCTCTCTCTCTCTCTCTCTCTCTCTCTCTCTCTCTCTCTCTCTCTCTCTCTCTCTCTCTCTCTCACACACGGTAGCACAGGGGGGGGGGGGGGGGGTCAGGGGTCGCGGGGGCTGGTGGTGATGTGTGGCAATCTTCCGACTTTAATTTCCGGTACAGTCACGCACAAAAACTCCTGCTTTTACGTGGCGCTGGTGGAAAATTGTTATATCATAATCATTGTCTGAGTTTGACAGCTATTTTAATGTATATATAGAGAGATAGAGAGAGAGATAGATGGTGAGAGAGAGAGAGAGAGTGAGAGATAGATAGATAGAGAGAGAGATAGATAGATAGATTGAGAGAGATAGGTAGGTAAATAGATAGATAGATAGATAGATAGGTAGAGATAGAGACAGAGAGAGGTTTATTAAATTGCTTATGTATTTATGTATGTATTTATTTATGTATGTGTGTGTGCGTAATGGATGTTAAAGACGTGTGTACGGTAGCGCTAATCAATCATGTATCAGCTATCATTACGTTTGGCTTGCTCTGTCATGTCTGTCAGATGTTGAATAGGGAGGGTAAGTGTTGGAACATGTTTATACATCTCACTCGAAACGAATAAATCAAGTTGTAGATATTGCTGATACCAATTATTGATAGAAATACACTTGGCGCCGAGACATCACTTATTAGGCGACTGTACAACTTCTCTCAAATATACAAATATAATTTAACTGATTATTAAGAGAAGATAATGAACCCCCATAAAGAATATACTCCGCCTCTTCACAAACAAGCCGGTACAAAGGCAAGTCATAAATCCGTTCCCAGAGGAAAATATTATGACAAGTACACAGTGTAGGACGAGCGTAAAACATGTCCGTCGCCTGACCCTCTCTCTCACCCCGCCATTCTTATGTCCAGACCCAAGACCAGGGCTTATAAGACTTAATCCAGCCCCCAGAACCCCCCCCCCCCTTACCTTTCAGGCTAAATAAAGACACCCAGAGCCCCCCTCAAGGCTCAAGCTAAAATAACGACCCCCCAGACCCCCTTCAAGCTAAAATATCGGACCCTCTCTCCCCTTTCAAGCTAAGTAAGGCCCCCTCTTCCCCACCCCCTTCAAGCTAAAATAACGGCCTCCCAGATCCCCTACCCCATTTCAAGCTAAGTAAGGCCCCCTCTTCCCCACCCCCTCCAAGCTAATAATCCCCCCACCCCTCCAGAGCTGGAAAATTCGCCGCAAGACTCCTCTTTTTTTCAAATTGACCTCCTCTCACCCCGCCATTCTTACGTCCAGGCCCGGGCTGGCAAACTGGCTGTAAATACCCACACCTATTTCCTGGTGGACTCTTCCCAAATGATAGAAACGTCAGCCCGATTGCTTTCATTCATTTCGAGTTATAAGAATGTAAGGGGTCAAGATTATTGTCAAGTTCGCTTATTAATAGTCTACCTATAGTAGCTTGTCCTCACTCTCACTCTCACTCTCTCTCTCTCGTACGTCCAGGCCCGGGCTGGCAAACTGGCTGTAAATATCCACACCTATTTCCTGGTGGACTCTTCCCAAATGATAGAAACGTCAGCCCGATTGCTTTCATTCATTTCGAGTTATAAGATGTTAAGGGGTCAAGATTATTGTCACGTTCGCTTATTAATAGTCTACCTATAGTAGCTTGTCCTCACTCTCACTCTCACTCTCTCTCTCTCTGTGTTTGTGTGTAATTGAGAGGAATTAAAGGTCAACTAGTACCTTCCGCCCCCCCCCCCCCCCCCTCTCTCTCTGTTTGTGTAATTGAGAGGAATTAAAGGTCATCTAGTACCTCCCCCCCCCTCTCTCTCTCTCTCTGTGTGTTTGTGTGTAATTGAGAGGAATTAAAGGTCAACTAGTACCTTCCGCCCCCTCCCCCCCACTCACTCTCTCTCTCTCTCTCTCTCAGTAAAGCAACATGAAGCCATTGTAAACATAGGCTTCGCTACTACTCGGTTACGCAGCTCAGTGAGAGAGACAATGCTCCGTGACTTCCTAAATTACTCGACTCTTAAGGAGAGGCACTTGTTTTTGGGGGACCTCCTTCTCCCTCATGTTTAGCCCTATTAGATGACACATTGTATGACATTCGGCCCATTAATTTGCCCATTTTAAGATCTTTCGCCCCATTACTTTATCAATATTAAGACTTTTCGTGTTATTTTGGTGTCAAATTTTTCCTGGCGAGCGATAGCGAGCCTGTTATGTAAGGGGAAACGGCCTTCGTCCGGGACATTTTTCTATCGAAAAGTGTACAAATTTATCTAGAAGGGGAATCTTGGGGATGTTTTTAAAGCTTCAAGGAGTTCTAGGGAGGAAAGTAAATAAACATAGGATTCACTCCTTCACTTACGCAGCTCAGTGAGAGAAAAAATGCTCGCGACTCCCTAAATTACTGGACTGTTAAGGGGAGATGGGTCGTTATTCTGGTCACCCTTCTCCCTCAGGTTTAGACCCATTATATTTCAAATTTTATGACGTTCGGCTCATTAGTTTGCCCATGTTAAGACCTTTCGCCCCTCTTCTTTGTCAATTTTATAAACTTTCGTGCCATTTAGGTGCTGATTTTTCCCTGGCGTACTTTAAGGCTAAAATACATCTAAGAAAACTTATCAATTAAATAAGGTGTTCGACTGTGGTAATTTATGGTTTTCTATAAATAATACTACATGATGGATGATGATACCGGGTTGATGGGACTCGTTAGCCTTGGTCGGTAACCCATCTAGGGGAGACAACCTTATAAAAACACTAGGACTCGTCAGCCTTGGTCGGCAACCTGTCTATGGAAGTAAACCTGATACAAATCCGTACTGCTTACCTAAGGGTGAAGCAGATTAGTGGATGGACTAGCCGCACACCACTGTTGTTGTTGTTCCCCAAGCTGCCTGGCCGAACAGCCCCAAGGCCCCGAGCAAGGCCAAGGCCATAACCAAGCGCCCCCACAGAACCCTCCCTGCCGACCACAATAAAGCCTGGGTAACCGAAGCCACTCCATGGCGGGGAGCTGAGGAGGGTGCGGAAACGCCCGGGAAACCAAAGACCCACCCAGGGCCCTGTGCCCCTCAGCAATTATGAAGAGAAAGTTGAGGGGCAAAGGAAAAATGTGACGCTTTGGCTTCCAATCTTGGTAGATTGGGAGGTCAATCCACGTTAGAGACGCCGTCACTTGAGATCTAGAAAATATATAAGTAAAAGGAACAGTCAGAGTAAGCTATGGGTATGGCAGAGATCGCTCAGTTCTCACTCTGATAGACCAGCCCATCACCACATGACTAGAACCCAATCCTCTCAGCATCAGCTAGGAAAGGCCCTAGAAAGCCGCCTTTGGCGGGGGGATAGCTCCCCTATTTCAACCCCTTTCGGGGTTGGGCACCCGCCCACCACTGTAATATATAGTGCTAAATAGATACACAGAAGGCCTCGGGGTCGGACTGACACTAAATTGAGTGGTCAGCCCTGTAAGTCCTTCAGTAAACTGGCATGGGTTGTCCCTCTTACAGGGAATAGGTCTGCTTGGGGGCATTCTGTGTATGGCCACCCTCATTAACCTCGTAGCTGCGCAGGTAGGGTAGTGGCCACCCCTCCCTGTGCGGAGGTATTTAGACTGTTTCCTAAACTCAAATCGTCATCGTACCATAAATATCATGAATACTTATCCATATGCGCCTATTTTACATTGATTATGAAGATATTAACCTGTTACAACAATAAAACAAGTGGAAACAGCGTTTGGCTGGTTAAAATCGGCAAATGAGAGTGGGAGTTATAGTTATCGAGTGCGAGCCAGCCTGCCAAACATCCACCCCTCACGACGTCTGGAGAGACACTGTCGTGTAGTTCTCTCTCTTTCATTCGCTGTGTAGCACATACAAGCACCCCCTGCTTATGACTCGCTATTGATAGCACGAAAATATACAGACGAAATAAGAGAATAACACAGAGAATAGGTGATAATTGAAGGAGGGGATGTGGAGGAGTGATATTTGGCATGGCCAAGGGGCAATAATAAAAAAATAAATAAAAAACAAAAAATCAATTGATACTGGGCTGGTTTAAATGTGGTTTTTTTAGGCCTTGGATTATATAAGGAGTTCCGCAGCGCAGCAGTAAAACTCTTATTAGTGTTTCCGCACTTGCTGGGTTAAGGGGAGTAAGGCATCCGGCAATAGATAGATAGATAGAATACTACATGACATCACGGGGTGGTGTTGTGACATGACTATATTGTATTTTATTCCAACTGTGGAAAGGCAACCACGTCTGAGCCGTTACAATTTATGTGATGGAAAACACCGTTGAACCATTGTATGTATGTATAATGTACAGTACAGTATATGTATTTAATATGTATTATACTGTAATGCAGTATATGTATTTAATATGTACTGTACAACTGAGAAAACTTATCAATGAATAAGGTTTTCCACAGTGGTATTTTATGGTTTTGTATTACTGTATTAATTTCACATATATAATTTACAGTGTACCTCTTACTAAATGTTGTGTATCTTTGACAGGTTTCTACGCTGATGTTGACACGCGGTGCCAAGTGTTCCACATGTGCAACTACAACACCGGCATCAAGTTCCTCTGTCCCAACGGCACCATCTTCGACCAAGAGGCGTTCACGTGCCGCTGGTGGAACCAAGTTAACTGCGCTGAGGCATCAAACTTCTACTCCCTTAACAGTCAGATCGGTGTAGTGCCCGCCGACAGTCCCTACCAGGCACACAAGAACAAGGAGCGTCCCCGGCCCACCACCGGGACCCCCTCCATCAACGTCCCCAGTAGAGTGGCCCCACCTCAAAACACTATCCAGCCTGAGCGTCCCCGGCCAGTCAGCCCCCCCCGGCCAGTCAGTCCCCCCCGGCCAGTCAGCCCCCCCCGGCCAGTCAGCCCTCCCCGGCCAGTCAGTCCCCCTCATACCCCTCGTCCCCAATCACCCTTCCAGCCCCAGCCCCCAGTTCAGCGTCCAAGGCCCCATCCATCCCCCCCGCCGGCTAGACCACGACCACAACAACCCCAACCTGTCCGGCCACCCACCACACAGTTCAAACCCCAACCAAGACCCCAGCCTAGACCCCAACCCCAACCCCAACCTACCCGCCCCCGCCCCCTACCCCAACCTACCCGCCCCCGCCCCCATCCCCAACCTACCCGCCCCCGCCCCCAACCCCTACCTACCCGCCCCCGCCCCCAACCCCAACCTACCCGCCCCCCGCCCCACCCAAGGCCCCATCACCGGCCAACCAAGCCAAGGTTACACCATCACCCGGCCGTCCAACCCAGTGAACCTCTACAGCACTCCAAACTTCTAGACATAGCAATAATTAGATCACCGAACATGGCATAACTCAGGCTTTAAGAAGTTCATGACACTCACTCTGCGCTCGGATTTATGCTTGGTTGGTAGAGATATACTGTATTAATATAAATTGAAGTTATATTGTAAAACTTATAATATAAACAAACCAAACCAGTAACGACACAATATAAAGGCAAAAGAACTTATCAAAATCGCTGTGTAAATAACGTTTTAATCAAATAAAATGTCATTATGGCACTAAATGTCATTATGGCACTAAATGTCATTATGGCACTAAATCATTTGGTTGGTTTAATGATATTTCATTAATGCATAATCTGCATTAGACTCAAATGTAGTCTACTCTCCAAGAATGTCACTGTAAATTCCATAATATTCATTCTTAGTACAGTACTATCTAATTTTTATATTCATTGCTTGAAAGCCAACCATAATTGCAAGAAAAAAGTACAGTATTGACTATAATATCTTTACGTACATGTGTGGGAATCGGTTTTTACACCATACCCGAAAGAGGATTTATGGAGCTCCGATCTTACTCTCAACCATCTGAACAATTTTACCAACACACCTAAACTTCGTTAATAGCCTCACGAAAATATCATGCCCTGGTGGGGGCACGAACTCTTGACCCTTGGGTGTGAGGCAGACTCCTTACCAGTTAGACCAATAGAGATATCCCACTTGGCCTGTTCGGCTCAGGGTATTGCCGCATCCGATCTGTTTAGGCTAGCCTACTTTCACTGACTTTACACATGATAATAGGATAAGCAACAATACATACATTCAGGTCTCCCTCGATTTACAATTGGGTTTCGTTCCTGAAAACTTGATCTTGAATAGATTTTTTTTATAGCGAACCCTAAAATTGATGGGGTAAATGGGGTTGCGTTTTTCGGACCAGCCAAAACCTAAACCTAAACACCTAAAAACCCTATAATAGTATCGCATAAGTAACACCCCGTTCTTAACATTAATAATCAATTACAAACCCCAATGTACTTGAATAAACTAATGAAAGCATATGGTCCTCCTGGGATTCCAACTCGGGACACCACACCCAGAACATAAGCACCTAAATTAGGGTATCTGATAGTGAGGGAGACCTGTCCATACTCTTTATAGTATCTCAATAATGCTCCACTAAAAAGAACTGGAGGATCAATAGAGGTTGTAATATTAAAATGTAAAACTTGCAAAATAAACAAACCAAAACTGGGACGATACAATATAAAGGTAAAAGAACTGATCAAAATCGCTATGTGGAAACAACGCTTAAGCAAAATAATAATTTATAAATAAAAGAACACAATCCACCACATAGGGTGTACATTACTACATGAGCAAGTTAATCTGTTTCCCAAGCAATCTAATCTCACACATAACAACGCACTACAGTCACGTTCAAGGAATTATAATGTAAAACTTGCAAAATAAACAAACCAAAACTGGGACGACACAAGATAAATGCAAAAGAACTTATCAAAATCGCTATATGTCAATTTGGGAAAACTGGTAGATCAATAGAGGTTGTAATATATATCTACCCGCCAAGTTTAGCGTAAGGCAGAGTGAGTGTCTATGAGCTCTGGGGCAACATACAGCAGGTCTGGTGTAGCCCCGACAGCTCTCTCCCCGCACCACCATCATCACCATCGCTATACCCTTTTTCATATAACTAGGCCAAAACTCTTGACTATAACTCCTCTTGAATATTAAGGGGAGACTGGCTGATTGTGTGGTCTATTAATTGATTTATTCATATATTTGTTTAGTTTCCTCCCTAGACCTCCTTCAAGCTTAGAAAAACACTCCCTAGACCCCCCTTCAAGATAAATTTGTACATTTTTCGGTAGAAAAATGTGCCGGCCGAAGGCCGGTTCCTCTTAAAATTGACACCTAAATGGCACGAAGGGTCTTACAATTAACAACGAAATGGGGCGAAAGGTGTTAAAATCGCCAAACTAATGGGCCGAACGTCTTATAATATCAAAACTAGTGGGGCTAAACATCAGGGAGAAGGGGGTCCAGAAAAATGGTCTTCCTCCCCTTAACCCCTATAACTCACAAACGGCTAGAGTAATTGAGCTAAAATTGTCTGCCATCTAAGAAGAGTCATCCAGGGAATAGGTGTGGCAATTGACAGACCATTTGCTCTAGCCCTTCAGAGTTTGTGGTTGAGGATCGCTGGCCTACCTACTTGGAACAGGGTATAGTAATCCTTATTCAGACAATGAATTAGATAAATGACAGTTTCAAGAACTAAAATCTGAGCACCAATTTAGACCTTCATTCAAATGATATCGATCATTGCTTTTTCTCAGCTATCTCAAGCGTATTTTATTCAGCTTAGGAGGGATATGAGTTATAAATTGTAAAATGTATTTATCTTTTATAATCTATTTTTGATTAATTTCACCACAACACCAAACACCTCCAATGAAATTAATGAAAGCATAAGACATATGATAATGGCTGAGCCTTTTGAGAGAAACTCATGTAGAGGCAAATTGGTAATACATTAATACAATATTATCTCCATGAAAAACATAATGTTTTGATAAAGTACAGTACAGAAATGTATGTATGTATCTACTCAGGCACATGCCCCATAGCTGAGGGTGGCCGACTCGAGACAGAGCCCGAACAGGGACAACACCACAACATAAAAAACAAAATATCAAAATTCACATACATCTTGGTCGCCCAAGAGAAGATCCAGAGACCAAGGATCACTAAGGGCCTACAGCACTCCCCCGGCCCCAGACCTCCCGGAGAGGTTCCGGTCTCAGCAGGCAGACACACACAACACACCGGAACCATACCACAATGTCCGCCCTCAGAAATGATCGTAACAAATTTAAGATCCCATCAATTCCTAGGTTCTTCATACATACAGTACATACAAGTTTAAAGACCGTTTTGTCCACAGAGAATGTGGTTTCAGTCTCACGTCCTAAATGGCGGCTTTCCAGGCGGCCCTGTCATGGGCTGCCTCTGTTGTCAAGTTCTTCATAAGCACAGTAAAATCACAAGGCAGTACAGTAGCATAAATAAATTCAAAAATAGTGATCTGATTGAAGGTGTTAATTATAAGGAAGCTCTTCATCCCAATTGTGTGTCCCGTGAAGGATGCTTGACTGAATAAGGATTAATAGTTTGCCAAAGTCAGTATCCACATCACCAGCTAGACATGATGACATTCACTAAATAACGACCATTATCTCAACACGGTACTGATGTGTGGCTTGCTCAGTTATAGCCCTGTTTCATTAATTACTATAGATGTCAACAAAGTATTTAAAGAATCTAAAACATTTTGTTTTATTATATATATATTGCCGTAGCATAATAGGCGGCTCGAGGCCGCAATGCCAAAATTTTATTGGTAGATATCAAGCCCGGGCAACTTGACCTAGCAATTTGTGACAAACGCCTAATGTTAATGGCCACCCCTTCTCGGGAATTACGGCATCTGGCAAAAAAAACTATTAGAAAAGCAAAGCAAACAAAACTCAATATATAAAATATATAAATTTAGCCTGAATGTCAAATAGTCTAGCTGGTAGTATTGATCTTACATTTGGCAATAACAAGATGGTTACATTTACTTAAAGAGCCACAGTATACGTGTCTGGAAACAAATGATGGTGTTTATAAATATTTTATTCAGACAAATATATTGAATATATTATTATACAACTATGTACATCAGCATGTTGATAGCTTGCAATTTTGTGTATAAATCATCTATCTACCACATGAGGTAAATGCAGAAAATATCAAAATATTTTATGCAGTATTATAAAATGATCTGATTATTATGTTTATCACTTAATTATGAATATATCGTAAAACTAAAACATTTAATAGTATCTTTCATGCTTATTATAGTACATAATAATCAGAACAATACTATAATGACTATTTTGTATTGGGGATAGTAGCAATATATTTTGTATGTTAAATTGTGCAATATACTTCAGCGAATACAGTACTTTAAAAATCTACCAGAAGCTATATCATATAATCTATCACATGCACTATACAGTATATATGAACAAGAATATATAAATTGAATATATAGGTGTATATAGTCTGAACATAGAACCGTATACAGATATATAAATATATATATATACAGAAACAATCTATAAATGATCCATAAAGAATAAGTAACCCGATTCCACCGTGTGAGATCCTATTCCCAATTGCCTAGCCTGGTGCTACATACTTGAGGAATACGTCTCAAACCCAAAGAATAGTGTTCAGCATCGGGGGGTCAAACGCAAGCAGAGTCCATTAGTTGTTATCTTTATTATTCTATATTAATTAAAGGTAAAATTGTGGTTCATAGTTCAAATTATGTCTTTGGAACTGATAAAGTGGCAAACACAATGCTATTTTTGTATTAAAAGGTTTTTACACCATTATAATGTAAAACTTGCAAAATAAACAAACCAAAACTGGGACGACACAAGATAAACGCAAAGGAACTACTGTAATCAAAATTGCTATGTGGAAATAACGCTTAATAAAATCAAATTTGAAATAATCAAATTCGAAAGAGGAGTTATGGAGCTCCGATCTTACCTTAAACCATCTTGACAATTTTACCAACACACCTAAACTTTGTGTGATGCGAAAATAGCCTCCCGAAAATATGCCCTGGGCGGGAGTTGAACCCGGGACCCTTGGGCTATGAGGCAGTCACTCTACCAGTTAGACCAATAGAGATATCTCACTTGGCCTGGTCGGCTCAAGTATATTTCCGCATCTGGTTCAGTTTAGCCTAACCTATTTTTACTGACTTTACATTTCATGTTAATTATCTTGTATTTCTGTTCATATTGATTTAACTCTTCAAACAAAATGGCTCCAGTTTGACACCCTGATTGTGGAGAATGCAAAATAACAACAAAATAATACAAGAGGAACAAAAATAAATATAATAATAAAAGGAAGGACACACGATAAACAACCAATCTACAAGCGGTGAGAAACTGTGATAGGAAACTACTATAAACGATACGACTGGCCAATGAACGCCATGGTTTGACAACTTTGTATTATAATGTAAGTAACGAATAACCTTAGCCCGCGCGGTACCGGTGACGTCGTTATAGCCTGGCAACTATTATGATTTTATTCAGTTTAGGAAGGATCTCTTGGCATTAAAAGGTTACAGGCTCCATACTTTTTGTAAAAGTCTGAGCAAATAAACTTAAATAAATTCAATTCATTCAATTAAATTAAATCGCCTTTATCATTTGAGCTATTATAATGTAAAACTTGGAAAATATAATATCACAGATCCTTCCAAAGCTTAATAAAATCGCCTAGTAGTGTCCAGAATATGATGAAAATAACTTTGCCGGTACTGGCTGGGATAAACACACTCTCCAATGATGTGTTCAGGACTCATATCACAAAAATTGATTATGAAACTGAACATACAAATAGATTTATTACTGATGGCATTTCTAAACCATTATACAGGCATTTCTCAAGTTCAATTAATGTTTACATCTTTTGACATGGATATATTACTGCAATAATTACCAGATTATGTAAAATATAACCTAGTACAGTAAACCACAAATACATAAAAGTATTCTTAAAATACATGTAATGATATATTTCAAAAAAATAATATTACCTGTACCATATATATAAATACATGTAATGATATTACCTGTACCATATATATAAATTTAACTCTTGTCTATAATATTAACACTATGAATTGATTTTTTTTTTCATTCTATGCAATAACTTTTCAAAATAAATTAATTTATGTTTTCTATTCTATGCAACAACTTTTTATAACTACAATGTGTCAAAATTGCCATAGCTTAATCATGACTAGAAGGATTCATAGGTTTTATATTAAAGTGAAGGAGAAGTGTCGTGCAATAATAAATACATACTTTTCAAATGCCATCACATATAAAAAGGTGAACATTTCAAGAGCCCTCATTTTATCTGTATTGGATTGTGTACAAGTGCTGGTTGTAACCGTAGTATTAACAAACTTCAATGTATCTGTGCGTTTTATTCCCCTTTGAGATCTGTATGTACTGTATGTATGTATGTATGTATGTATGTATGTATATATATACTCAGACCCAATCCCCACTTTCCCTTTTTCTTGTTTTTTTTTTCCTTTATTTAGGGGGGGGGGGGTGGCTGACTCAAGACAGAGCTCCAATAGGGACAACACAACATAAAACAATGAACACACAAAAACAAAATACAAATTCACACACATCTAGGTCATCGACCTAGATTGAGATCTGTACCAGATCAGATTTTTACCCTGAATTGTGTTGTGGAGAAATATCTGGAGAAGCAACAAAAGTTGTATGTTGCCTTGATGGACTTGGAGAAGGCCTATGACAGAGTGGATAGAGAAGGTATGTGGAAAGTACTTAAAATATACGGAGTAGATGGCAAGTTGCTGAAAGAAGTGAAGAGCATGTATGAGGGTGCAAAGGCGTCAGTACGTGTGGAGAATGAGCAGAGCGAGTTCTTTGATCTAAATGTTGGGTTGAAACAAGGGTGTGTGTTGTCCCCGTGGTTGTTCAATATATATATACGGATGGAGTCATGAAAGAAATACAAGGAAGAGCAGTGGATGTTGGTGTATCACTGATA
Source organism: Paralithodes platypus (assembly GCA_032716605.1). NCBI lineage: Eukaryota > Metazoa > Arthropoda > Malacostraca > Decapoda > Lithodidae > Paralithodes > Paralithodes platypus. Next base: position 66,435,208 of record CM064578.1, on the reverse strand, counting down.
AGGGAGGAAATGAGTGGAATTTGCCTGTAGCCTACTGCTGTTTGCTGATGATACAATTCTGATGAGCGATAATGAATGGGAGTTGCAGGGTCTGGTAAATATGTTTGGAACAGTGTGTGAAAAAACAGAATCTGAAGGTAAATGCGGGGAAGAGCAAGGTTATGGTCTTCGAAAGGGGTACAGCCACAGACTGTGAGGTGAGGTTGAATGGTCAGGCTATGGAGAATGTCAGCTCATTTAAGTATCTGGGCAGTGTGCTGAGTAAAGATGGAACTATGGATGAAGAAGTGCGGGAGAGGGTTGTAGGAACGCTGATAGCAGTAACAAGAATAGGGTGGTCAGCATGGAAGTGAAGAAGTCCTTGCATGACAGTGTGGTAATCCCGACACTGACTTACGGGAGCGAAGCATGGACGTTGGTGGAGAGACTCGGACCAAGAGTAAGAGGGATGGAAATGAGTTATTGGTACTTGAGAAGTGCGTGCGGAGTTACATAGAGGGATAGACAGACAAATGAGGAAGTACGAGGTAGGTGTGGTGTGGAGGTAGATGTGCTGGAAAGTGTGAATATAACACTTTGATATGGTTCGGCCATATGGAACGTATGGGAAGCGAGAGAATGACCTAGAGAGTGTACGAGGTATATAAATTGTTCTATCTATCTATTGCCTGACGCCGTGATCCCCGAAGGGGTGGCCACGAACAAACCGCCCCCATGCACCTCTGTCCCCAGTCAGTCGACGCCCCTCCCCCCAACCAGCACCGCCTTCGTTCATGTACTTCCTCACTCCATCCTTCCACCTCTCATTTGGTCTACCTCTCCCTCTCTGTCCCTCCACCTCGCTCTCGTACACCCTCTTAGTCATTCTCTCGCTTTCCATACGTTCCATATGGCCGAGCCATCTCAAGTTGTTCCTTTTCACACTTTCCAGCACATCTACCTCCACACCACACCTCCTTCTTACTTCCTCATTAGTCTGTCCATCCCTCCATGTAACTCCGCACGCACTCCTTAAGTAATTCATTTCCACTGCTCTCACTCTTGGTCTGAGTCTCTCAACCAACGTCCATGCTTCGCTTCTGTAAGTCAGTGTCGGGATTACCACACTGTCATGCAAGGACTTCTTCACTTCCATACTGACCACCCTATTTCTTGTTACTGCTTTTAGCGTTCCTACAACCCTCTTCCCCTGTTGTACCCTCTCCCGCACTTCTTCATCCATAGTCCCATCTTTACTCAACACACTGCCCAGATACTTAAAAGAGTTGATGATCTCCATAGCCTGACCGTTCAGCTTCACCTCACGCTGTGACTTCACCCCTTTCGAAGACCATAACCTTGCTCTTCCCCGCATTTACCTTCAAATTCCGTTTTTCGCACACTGTTCCAAACTCATTTACCAGACCCTGCAACTCCCATTCATTATCACTCATCAGAAGTGTATCATCCGCAAACAGCAGTATAGGTAGCTTCCACTCAGTTCCCTCCCTTTTCAGCGATACACCAACATCCACTGCTCTTGATAGTATTTCTTTCATGACTCCATCCATATATACAGTAAACAACCACGGGGACATCACACACCCCTGTTTCAAACCAACATTCAGGTCAAAGAACTCGCTCTGCTCACTCTCCACACGTACTGCCGCCTTTGCACCCTCATACATGCTCTTCACTGCTTTCAGCAACTTGCCCTCTACTCCGTATATTCTAAGTACTTTCCACAAACCTTCTCTATCCACTCTGTCATAGGCCTTCTCCAAGTCCATAAAGGCAACATACACCTTTTGTTTCTTCTCCAGATACTTCTCCACAACACAATTCAGGGTAAAAATCTGATCTACACATCCTCTTCCCTTCTTAAAACCTCCCTGCTCGTCGCCTATCCATTTCTCCGTTTTCACTCTCACTCTCTCAATCACTACCCTACTGTATACCTTCCCTACTACGCTTAGAAGACATTCCTCGGTGGTTACCACACACTCCTCTTTCCCCTTTGCCCTTATATAGGGGGACTATTATGCCAGTCTTCCAGTCATGTAATTTCTACATCCTACAAACATTATTTCAAACTTAACCATTTCTCCATAATATAATCAACTGCCTGGCTAAAGTCCTGGGCAACAAACGTAGGCTTGGGGTCCACACTGTCCTCGTCTCCCGGGCGGTACTTGCCGGTCTTCACCAGTATTCCTTGAAGCCCGGCATTAATGGCTCCACACACATCATCACGAGCATCCTGACAAAATGGAACAATGCACATGATTATGATGTAAAACTTGCAAAATAAACGAACCAAAACTTAGATGAAGACAGTAAAACGACAAAAGAACTTATCAAAATCGCTATGTGGAAACAACGCTTTAGCAAAATAAAAGACCACAATGATATTCCATTAGATAACCTGAACAACACTGCATTATAGTATTTACAGTATAATGTAAAACTTGCAAAATAAAAAAAACAAAACAGGGACGTTCCAATATAAAGACAAGCGAACTTGGCATAGGTTGGAGCTGCCGCCCCTGCAAACAAAACTTGTCTAGGCGGTAAGAGGGAAGTCAAATTCTACATGTAATCAAAATAGTTTTGTAAGACCAAACTCATTATTCACTGTATTTATAATGTAAAACTTGCTAAATAAACAAACCAAAACAGGGACGACACAAGATAAAGGCAAAAGAACTTATCAAAATCGCTATGTGGAAACGCTTTACCAAAATTAATGTTAAAAATGTCCGTGACTGGAAACTATAAAAATACAAGTTTAACTTACATCACCAATCATGACGGCCTCAGAAGAGCTGCAGCCAAGGTCCTCAAGAGCTGAGTGGAAAAATGAACTCTCCGGCTTCCCCACAACTTCTGCTTTACAACCTGAAATAAATAAAGTATAAATATATAATAATGTAAAACTTGCAAAATAAACAAAACCAAATCGAGGACGAGACAATATAAAGGCAAAAGAACTAATCAAATTCGATATGTGGAAACAACGCTTTAGCAAAATAAAATGTTGAAATAAAAGAACAATCTTCCACATAGGGTGTACATTACTACATGAGCAAGTTAATCTGTTTCAAAGATTGAGTGAACATTTTGAGGAATGAAAGAGGATGTTCTGGAAGAAAGTAAAGAGTAAGGAAAGGAGAACAAATGAGGGAAGAGTCAGTGAAAGATGCAAATGGAGAGTTATTAGTGGAAGGAGTGCAAGTCAGGAAAAGATCGTGTGGATCGAGAAGCGATGTGGAAAGTGCTAAGGATTTATGAAATTGGAGGAAATTTATTAAGGGCAGTCAAGAGTTTTTATGAAGAGAGCAGAGCGTGTGTAAGAGTAGGAAATGGTGAGTTGAGTGAATGGTTTGAGGTAAGTGTAGGTTTGTGACAGGGTTGTGTAATTTCACCATGGCTGTTTAATATATTTATGGATGGTGTGCTGAGGGAGGTGAAAATGAGAACTATGGGTAGAGGATTGGGTTTAGTAGGAAAGAGTGGCAGAGGTTGGGAGTTGAATCAGTTGCTGTTTGCTGATGACACAGCGTTGGTGGCGGATTGTGAGGAGAAACTGCAGCGGGTAGTCGAAGAGTTTGGTGTGGTTTGTGGGAGGAGGAAGCTGAGGGTGAACATCAATAAAAGTAAGGCAATGGTGTGTAATGGAGGTGCTCGTAGGGTCTGGCTGGATGGGGAAATAATGGAACAGGACAAGTGGAGTGTTTAAAATATCTAGGAGTGATAAACAGGAACGCAGGTGTGGAAATGAAGGTAAAACAGAGAGTATGTGAAGGAAGGAAAGTTTTCGGAGCAATTGGGAAGTACAGTATGTGGAAGGTGAGAAATCTCGGAATGAAAGTTAAAAGTGCAATGTATCAAGGGGTAGTTGTACCAACAGTGATGTATGGGGCTGAGACATGGGCTCTGAAGGCACAAGAGAAGAAAGCTGGATGTGATGGAGATGAGCTGCTTGACGAGTATATGTAGAGAGACTCGTAGAGACAGATTGAGGAATGAAGAGGTACGTAAGAGAATGGGACAGCAGGAACCCTTGTCAGCCAGAGTGGACAGAGGGGTGCTGAGCTGGTATGGACATGTTGAATGAATGGGAGATGAAAGGCTTACAAAGAGAGTACAGTATATGAGTCAGATACAAGGGGAGGTAGAAGGACAAGAAGACCTCCGTTGAGATGGAGAGACTGTGAAGTACAAGATAGAGAGATGACTGTAGATCAGGCAAGAGAAGTGGTAATAAATAGGAATTAATGGAAAATGCTAGTGAATAGATGAGTAATAAAGCGGTCGTTGGGAGAGGTGGTCGTGCACCTGTTGGACTAGATAATAGTCCGTCAGGCGCCTGGCCCGGGTAGCCGGTGTATATGAAGGGTCATGCCTGGATGTGTGGTGGGTGGACATTATGGTGTGCTCAGCTGCATGTCTGCCTGCTGAGACCGAAACCTCTCCGGGAGGTCTGGGGCTGGGGGGAGTGCTGGAGGCCCTTAGTGATCCTTGGTCTCTGGGTCTTCTCCTGGGCAACCAAGATGTGTGTGAATACTGTATATATTTTTTGTTTTTTTAAATGTTGTGTTGTGTTGTCCCTGTTCGGGCTCTGTCTCGAGTCGGCCACCCCTAGCTATGGGGTATGTACCTGAGTATAGATATACATACATACATACATACATACATACATACATACATACATTCATAAATATATATAATAATGAAAGAAATATACAGTATACTGTATATACAATAATGATACTGTAGTTCCTTAAAATGGAGTAAGCACCGGTAGTTCATTTTTGCCATACAATAGGATTCTTATCATAATGTTCAGCATATTAATGGCCTCTCATAGACATGTGGCAATAGGTATCTCCAATAAATCAACAGTGTGATGAGAATTAAAATGTAAAACTTGCAAACTAAACAAACCAAAATTGGGACAAGGACAATATAAAGTCAAATTAAATTATCAAAATCGCTATGTGGAAACAACGCTTACTAAAATTAAAATTATTAAATAAAAGAACACAATCCACCACATAGGGTGTACATGACTTATCAGGGTTAAGCCGGTATCACACGAGAGCTTTTAACATTCTATGATCAACATTTTTCTGGCAACTTTTCTGGAATATTTTGCACTGGTATCGGAAACTAGACTGCTTATATATGAATTTAGGCAAAAGAAATATTTTAAATGTTGACCTCATAAGCTGCCAGAACAGTGTTGAGGGAAAAAGCGCTTGTGTGATACCGGCTTTAAGATTACTGTTTTCTGCAATAAATAGTTAATGGGACTTATCACTTATTATACAATGAAATGCTTACCAGTGGAATATTCTAGCCCTGAGATAAAAGCTCCTGGACCAATAGCCAGACCATCACTGCGTTTATAGTAGCGAGCCTTGTGTATGGCAACCAGTGGGGCTCCCGACAACAATATTCTGTAACCAAAGTCTTCATTTAGGTAATGAAATTTTGAAATGCATAAGATAAATTACTTTAGCGGATTATGATAATCCCAGTCAGGTGAACAGTGTTTACTGAAGATTGAATGGACTATTGTCCTAACTTAATATAGACAGTACCAGTACGGTACTGATTGAGTTGCAACTGCTAGAACTTGTGCAAAATATAAGGCCAAGTTAAGGGATGGGGGTGGGGGGGGGGGGGGGTGGGATGTGGTATGGAAAGATGCCACTACTTTCTATGTGAAGGAGGGGGGGCAGGGTATGTAGGGGGGAAGGAGTGGAGGATGTGGTATGGAAATATGGCACTACTTTCTATGTGTCACCCATATTTCAGACATTTCCCGGCACTGGCATGGATTTTGAAGTTTTTTTTTTTACACGTTTAAATACCGTGGCTTCCGAGAGGACGGTAGCAGTCCATGGATTAATACTTACGGTACTGGTTGAGTTCCCCTAACAGGCTCGGACCACTAACACGATGATGTAACCTCACCAACTTTGGAATACTGTACGTTCATAATCAAAGCTACTCTACAGATCTACAAGCACTGTGTTGAGATACTGAACTCCTAACTATACCCTTTTTCTTTTCAGCTGACGACAACTTTAATCCCGTAGCAGCTAATTTCTCGATATTTAATGGAAAACTCTGAAACTACTATGTCTCTGCATCATATTAAGACCAAGTTTATATCATTAGCACCATATTTCACTACAACCTCTTCAAAATAACTGAGAAATCTTGTAAACTTTGTTATTTACCGTCAGTTGAAAAGAAACAGACTTGTAATGATGTCTGAAAATAAATATTATGGCCAAGACATAACTCAAGAGATTTTCTAACCTCATTGCCTTTGTCATATGTTCATAATCAAAGCAATCGGGAGCCAGACCCACAAGTACAGCATTGGGGTCCCGAGTACTGATATCCTCAAACTCCTCTTTGGCGGCTTCAGCAACCATCATATACGGCCGCAGTTGTTTCCTCTCTATGAGCTGTCGGGCTGCGGTGAGCGAGGTGAAGATCTCGTCTCGGTGGATGGTGAAGCCGATGCGAAGGAGGCGGTCATGGAGGAGGCGCTTGGATTCCTTGGTGGTGTTGGTTACAAATTTTATCTTCACGTTTGTATTCCGCAATCTGGAAGAAACTAAATTGTTAATGTGATGTTTAAACTGTTACCGGTACTCCTTTATTATAACGACATAAGTATAATCAGGATGTCAGGGTGTCAAACTGGAGCAATTTTGTTTGAAGACTTGAATGAATATGAGGAGGAATACAAGAAAATTAACAAGATATAGCATTGCTTTGGCCATTATATCACTTCCTGAGACATAATTTGAACTATAAACTATACATTTATCTTTGCATATACAGTACAATAATATAGACCAAAAATAATGGACTCGGCTTTAGTTTGACACCCTGAATCAGGTTAACATAAGATGCTGTAATTGTATTTCAAGTCATTCAATCCAAATTGGAATGGTCCTTCCCAATTTCCCATGTTTAACAGGATGAAAACCAGAACTTAAACACAGCATTGCATTAAACTGACTTGTTAAGAGCTTGGATGGCCCCTGGTATGGCTGCATCATCTATGTGTATGGTCCCGGAGAGGTCAATTAATACGGCAGCCACTCTCCTCGCCATTCTGCACCACCCTCAGCAGATGTCTTGTTGTCTTAACCTGTGAAAAATAATGTTGTGCAGTGGCACTAATAAATCATGTCTCAACTGTCAATATGTTTGGCTCGCTCTGTGCTATATTAATGTCTGTCAGATGTTGTTGTTGTTGTTGTTGTTCCCCAAGCTGCCTGGCCGAACAGCCCCAAGGCCCCGAGTAAGGCCAAGGCCATAAACGAGCGCCCCCACAGAACCCTCCCTGCCGACCACAATAATGCCTGGGTGACCGAAGCCACTCCATGGCGGGGAGCTGAGAGGGTGCGTAAACGCCCGGGAAACCAAAGCCCCACCCAGGGCCCTGTGCCCCTCAGCAATTATGAAGAGAAAGTTGAGGGGCAAAGGAATAATGTGACGCTTTAGCTACCAATCTTGGTAGATTGGGAGGCCAATCCACGGAAGAGACGCCGTCACTTGAGATCTAGAAAATATATAAGTAAAAAGAACAGTCAGAGTAAGCTATGGGTATGGCAGAGATCGCTCAGGTCCCACTCTGATAGACCAGCCCATCACCATTCTGTCAGATGTTGAATAGGGTGGGTAAGTGTAGGCATAAGTTTTGATATCCCCCTCGAGATAAATAAATCATGTACTGTATAGATATTGCTGATGCCTATTATGGATCAAAATACACTTGGTGCCGAGACATCACTTATAGATTTGCACTTTGACAGGTTCGTTAGGAGTGGTTATTATTTCATAAATGTTTATACATATTTTAATAATGCATCACTTAGCTCTACTCCCACTAGTTCTGTATATTTTGATAGAACTAAACTTAAAGATGCCCTTAAATTCCTCCTTTTCAATACTTATGTTAGATTCGGGCCTTACATTTTCAAACAAATACCTGTATTAGGAATTCCTATGGGTGGCAAATTCTAGCCCTTTAATTGCAGACTTATTCTTGCTTGCTTTAGAATTTAAATATATAAAAGACTTAGTTGACAGTAGCAAGAAAAATAAAATCCCAGAAAAATTAGCACTTGCTAAATTGTTAAGTAATAATAGTAGATATATTGATGATATTCTCGTTTGCAATTTGTTAAATTTTAATCAAGTTGCTAAACTTATTTACCCTAATTCTATTCCCCTCACACAATGTAACGTAAATTATAAAGTTGAAAATTTTCTTGATATAAATATAGAGATTGTTAATGAACAGTGCATACTTAAAGTATATCACAAAGTTGATGATTTTAATTTTAACGTAATAAATTTTCCTTTCCCTAGTAGTAATATCGATAGTAAAATATTTATTCCAAGTTAATAAGATTTTGTAAAATCTGCACTAAAGTAGATGACTTTTGGGCTAGAGCTAGGTTACTATACAGACTCTTAGTGGACAGAGGTTTTGAGGCAAGTAAATTGTTCCATAAATTTAATCTTTTTAGGGTCAATTATTGTGACTTATTCTAAAATTTGACATCAATAATTTTAATCAAGCATTTTTAACTTGAAGTTTCTTGTATAACCTCTGCTTACTTTTTGTCTGTATTTATTGTTTATCTTTTTCTTTTCTATTATTAATATTAACGTGACGATAGTGCGTTGTTATATGTGCGATTAGTTTGCTTGGGAAACAGATTAACTTGCTCATGTAGTAGTGTACACCCTATGTGGTGGATTGTGTTCTTTTATTTAATAATTTTCATTTTAGTAAGCGTTGTTTCCACATAGCGATTTTGATAATTTAATTTGACTTATATTGTCCTTGTCCCAATTTTGGTTTGTTTAGTTTGCAAGTTTTACATTTTAATTAGGCCAATTGTGCAGGTCTCCCTTGATTTACGATTGAGTTACGTTCCTGAAACCAGACAAAGCACAAACACAAACACCTAAAAATCTACAATAATATCGTAAATCGGGGCATCGGATAGCGAGGGAGACCTGTACTGTATTGTTATGAGCGTGACTCTCGCACCAAGACCAAGACCAAGACCATGAGCAAAGATGGTAGTTTACAAGAAAGGGTACAGAAGAGGAGGAGGGTTGTAGGAATGCTGAAAATAGTGACATGGCGAGAATGGAAGAAAAAAGCACTTGCATGATAGTGTGGTGATCCTGACATTGACATAGGGAGTGAAGCATGGATGTTGTTGGAGAGACATAAATCAAGAGTGAGAGAAGTGGAAAGGAGTTATTTGAAGTGCGTGTAGAGTCACATAGACAGACAAATAAGGAAATACGAGAATGATGTGATGTGTCTGTGCTGGAGAGTATGAGATGGTTCGGTTATGTGGAGCGTATGGTGAGTAATGACTATAGCGTAAAGGTGTAAATGAGAGTACCGGTAATAGTGAGGTGGAGGGATGGAGTTGAGAGGTATGGGTGAAAATGGTGTTGGGTGTGCTGGCTGACAGAGGATGAGGAACATAGAGGTGATTCATTCATGGCCACCCCTTCAGGGATCAAAGCATCTGGCAATAGATATATATGACTAGGGTCTGTTCAGCCAGGCAGCCTAAGGAACGACACTCGAACAACAACTATGGTCTTGTTTAGGGTGATTTTTGAGACCGGTGGCAATAATAGTGTCCACTTTAATGTCGTGGTGTTGTTGGTGTTGTTGGTGGTGTTGTTGTTGTTGTTGTTGTTGTTGTTGTTGTTGTTGTAGTTCCCCAGACTGTCTGGCTGAACGGTTTGAGTCCGGTTGACCGAAGCCGCTCCAGATGCTCGGGTCCCCCGAAAGGGACAGGGTGAGATGAGGCCTGTCTCTGAGAGGACAGCGGGGGAGGGGATCATCAGCCCACGGGCTTGCACTTCCGGGCCAATGCCCCTACCGTCTGCAGCCCCCTTGCAGTGCCACTCAATCAGGCGATATCGTCAACACCTAGAAAGAAAAGTAGTTACAGTACGGGAAAAAGAGACAGAAACAGCGAAGGTTGGGTAGAGCGCCAAACCTCACTCTGGATAGGAGCATCCCTCACTCTTTTACGTGTGTGATGTTATACTGAAAGGCTATTTCAAGCGGATTGGTTGATGATGGCATTTAGACCTATTTTTATTTTTATTTTTTTTTTGGCAACTGAAAGCTATTATTTGAACATAATGTCATATTCAGGTTAAAGTACAGTAGAGTTCTTTAGCTCAATTGCTCAAAGCAATTAAGTGCAAAATCGCCAGGTTAAAAATAAATGTAAAGATAATTGGGCTGACTGCAATTAATTAGTTTCTCAATTATGTTTTCGAAGGAGGGTTTCCTTCGAAAACATAATAGAGAAACTAATTAATTGCCTCGGAACTTTCGGAATATGAGTTGATTCATTCATGACCAGCCTTTCGGGATTGGGTGTCTGGCAGTAGCCTATAGCCTATACAATTTTTTTTTAAATATTCCTGTTGACCAAGGAATACATATTTATCGGTAAAGCTGTAGCATAGTATTCGGGCGTACCGCCAGCCTTGTTTACACTACTGTACTCGGCATTCTCGCAATCATTTTCCCGTCTATTTTGACTGCCGCAATGCCGTGAGATCCAATAATAGATTGAGGGGCGTTTTTGCCCCCCCCCCCCCCCCATGACTTGTAATCATCATATATATTGCCAGCAGGGGGCAAATAACAGAAAAAATAGCCGTCAAAATAGACGGAAACATAACCACGAGCGCACGATCGATGTAGATATGACAACCGTACGGCGTACACCCGGATACTACATCCTTCCCCAATTATCTTTGTTTATCCTGCAGTAAACCATAAGTCATGACTCTGTTAGTTGGGATAGGATAGGAAAGGGTAGCCTAACTTGGCCTAGGCTAACCATATCCCCTCTAGAGTAACCTAGCCTACCTAGGCTAACCCACAGTGTCCCACAGTGTCCCACACTGGACTTGTTTAATATTACTTCCACTTCATTCATACATCAGCTACTGTAAAGCCAGATAATGTGACAGTTCACTAATAAGGGCTAAGCTAGACCACAGAATAAGCACCTTGAAAATTGGTTTCCGAAATTTCGTGTCGAGATATTCATATATATTCTTATATACTAATTTAGACTGTCTGTCAAATTACAGTTTTTATTCAACTCAACAGATCCAGCTGCATAAATAAACAATAACTTTTTTATTCAATTATATGCCTTCGTTCATTGATAATCTGTGAGGAAATATTTAGGCCGAGGCGGCCGCGGCACCGAATCATTAATTTGTTTTCAAAACAACAAAAATGAACCTCTTCCGAAAATTCCTGAAATTTTGTCTATATTTAATTGTTATTGTGTTTAGTATTGCTAGAAATACTAGTTCATTGGAGTTAGATGATAATGGGTACATTCTGTACTGTCCATGTATGGGTAAGTTGTTTTATAAAGGTTGGTAAATAAGATGGTAACTGTTGGCAACCACACCGCTGGCAACACATGGCCGATATTTACCTTTTTGGTAGGCCTAGGCCTAGGCCTATTATTGAATAAGTTATTTATATTGCTATGCATTAATTCATAATAGGCCTAGCCTAGTTTCGGATATTTGAAGCATAAAATAAGTTAGGTGCAGTTTTGCCTATAGCCTAGGCCTAGGCTTAGCCTAGGCCCTAGTAGGGCTCAGGGCCCCAGGGGAGTTAGGTGGAATTTGGATAAATCTACAGTTATAATACCCCTATGTTGTCACTATTCTGTTGGTGCTAGCCTAATGGGTTAATATTATTAGTAGTAGGCCTAGACTTAGTATGGTTTGATGATGCGCGGAAATGTATATTTGACTTGAAATAGCCTAGATACAATGAAGTATTACAAACCTTCGCGAACCCATAAACAGGGAACGTGAGCTGGGTTTAGACCGTCGCGCACCCATAAACAGGGAACGTGAGCTGGGTTTAGACCGTCGGCGAGACAGGTAACAGGTTAGTTTTCGGTTAGGTTAGGTAAAGTTAGGCTAATGTTAAAAATACTAAAATGCGACGGTCCTCGGTATTAAACAACACTGTAGGTCCTATATCAAATAAAAAATAAAAAAACAACAACAATTTACCTGAAAAACTCGTATTTGGTTGGTGATAAATTTGTATCAAAATACGGTAAAATTCTAGTTTCACGTACACAGCGACAAAAGGGAGGCGCCGTTGTAAAGGCATAGCTTCCCGACCAACTATGAAGATCAGGGAAATTGCTGGGTAAAAGACGTAATATAATGATAATAAACTACATTAACGACATTAGCCTAACCTAACAACCTTACCTAACCTAACCTAGTATTATGTAATAGCTATGGTGCCGCATATGGGGAGAAAATATATATTTTTGTTTACAGTAGGTATAATTCCTTATAATGCATTTCCGCCGCTTTGGACATATATAGGAATTAAGTATGGTATATGACAACTCTAAAGTAGCCATAGAAATTTATGAGTATGCTGTGAAAGTGAAACTAGAATTAAACCCAAAATACATTTTTTTCCAGTTTCCGCGTCTGCTGAGCAGCTGAACCATCCAAAAACACGCTAAAAGGCGTGTTTTGAAGGGGGGAGGTGGTGAGGGGTAGTGGGGGAGGGGTAGTATAACTGTAGATTTACCATATGGTATAGGCTAGGCCGCTAGGTGGCAATAGGCCTATGCAGAAATGGATTATAAGGGCATTCCGCCCCCTCTGACCTCTTTACGAAAATCTACGGTTACTCGCGCGGCTCCACCCCAACTGGATTTCTACCGTTTTATCCAACCAGCGGGGGTGTGAGGGTGGCAGCCCCCACCCATATACTAGGATAGGTTAGGTAAGGTTGTTAAGTTAGGCTAATGTCTCTCTGAAACATTGTAAAATCTGTGTCACATCTAGATTGATAGACTTTTGTCAGAGGGGGCAGAATGCCTGTTAAATACAATAATAATGTTTTTAGCTTGTAGCCTATAGGTGCACTTATAGAAATTTACCCTATTTTCAAAAAATAAGGCATAGGCCTAGGCCTATTATTACTCATCTAGCCTAAATAACTCTAACCTAACCTAACCTTAAGATATAGTTATTATTAGAGGCTGCCGTGCCCACCCACACCTCCGACCCCGGGGGTCGCTGAACAGTGAATAGCCATGTACATAAACTGACTCGTCGAACTTTCTCAATCGGCGCGCTACAATAGGCTAGTAGCATAAAACTACACCACAAGTTAATATAAACATTTAAAACGTAAAGTATTTGGGGGGACAATTAGGGGTAGGCTACGGCGTTACAGTATTTACCTAATTGTATTTACCTAATTGTAGTTTACAGGAGTTGAGCTAAGCTCGTGTTGTCCCGTCTCTCAGTCTACTTTTTATCCAATTTTTTCTTGAAAATATGGATGTTCCTTGCCCCCACCACCTCCTCCTCCAACCCATTCCATTTGTCAATACATCTATAGGGGAAGCTAAACTTCCTGATATCGTTCTTGCAGGTAGGTCTTTTTACTTTGTAGCTGTGGCCTCTAGTTATTCCTGTATCCATAATTAATATATCCTCCCTATCCAGCCTCTCCAGCCCCCGGGTACATTTGTACATCATTATCATGTCTCCCCTCTCTCTCCTCTCTTTTAGACTCGGTAGATTTAATTTGTCTAGCCTCCCTTCATATGGCAGTTCTCTGAGACTTGGAACCAATCTAGTGACTGCTCTCTGGATTCTTTCTAACTTGTGAATATGCTTCTTTAGATGCGGGGACCACACCACTGCTGCATACTCCAATCTTGGTCTAATCATACTCTTCATAATTTTCGCTACCATGGTCTCATCCAAATAGTTCAGAGCAACTTTCATATTCCCGGCCATTGCATACATTCCGCTAAAGAGCTTGTTAATATGTTTCTCCGGCGACAAAGTATCTTGTATAATCAACCCTAAATCTTTTTCTTTTTCGGCCTTGCTAATTTTATTATCTCCCATCCTGTACTCCCAATTTGGTCTATTCACACTTCTTCCCATATTTAACACATGACATTTACTTATATTAAATTTCATTTTCCACTTGGTGCTCCATTCGTATATTTTATCTAAATCCCCTTGCAGCTCTTAGTGTATGTGTATGTTAATAGGCTAGTGTAGTTAGTGTATGCTAATAGGCTATAGTGTATGCTAGGCTAATAGCCTATCCATTAGGGGTAGGCTACGGCGTTACAGTGTATGCTAATAGGCTATAGTGTATGCTAGGCTAATAGCCTATCCATTCACCATGAACAAAATATACCGTTAGGTGTCGGCATTACACTACAGTACTAAGAGAGTTATAATAATAATAAATATCTAATCTTTCTATTGGTATACGGTACTTTACTTTGTGGTCCAATTATGCGGCCAACTCAGTAGATACTCTTTACTGATAGTTGACTAATGTTAATATGAAATAAATTGCCTGTATATTAACCCTCTCCGACATATGACGCAATTTCGAGCCTATTAGGGATACTTTAAAACCTTTGTTACTATCAGGGGTATTTAGAAACCTTTAGGTTAGTTACTTCAACCTCTGCAGTTGTCTTTGATTTAGCTGTGGGCAGAAAACTAATTTTGGAGAGGTAATTATAAGAGTGAGAGAACTCTATTTCTTATTGCTAATCTGGCAACCTCTGCATCATATGAGTCTGAAGGGGTTAATACTTTTTGTCATGTACAGTATGGTAATATGTATTCTTCTTTCAGGTCGGTTTGGCAATCAAGCTGATCATTTCCTGGGTGCGTTGGGTTTTGCCAAGGGGTTGAATCGTACACTAGTTCTGCCTCCTTGGGTAGAATACAAGCCAGGAGTGACTAGATCAGTAAGTATATAAGAAGCAACAATATTCTTGGGATGGATGTAGAGTTCGGGCGTACGGTCGTCATGTTTACATAGGGCGATCGCCGCGGTTAACTTCGCGTCTATTTTGACGGCGTTTTTTTTCGGTTATTTGCCCCCTGCTGGCAATATATATAATATATGACAATATGTCATGGGGGGGGGGGGGTGAGGGCAAAGCCCCCCCTCAACATATTTTTGTATCCAATGGCATTCAAAATAGACGGGAACATGATTGCAAAGGTCCGACGTCTCCCCCGCCGCCGTCATGTTTACATTTGTCGATCGCCGTGGTTAAGTTGGCGTCTATTTTGACGCCAATTTTTTCGGTAATTTACCCCCTGCTGGCAATACAGTATATATGATGATGACAATATGTCATGGGGGGGGTGAAGGGGGGAAAAGCCCCCCCTCAACATATTATTGTATCCAAAGGCAGTCAAAATAAACGGGAACATGATGGCAAAGGTCCGACGCCACTACGCGTAGTGTAAATAAGGGTGTCGGTACGCCCGCACTTAACATTCTTGCCATATTCTTCTGTACTGTTGCTGTTGTTGTTGTCGTCGTTGTTGTGCCCTAAGCTGCCTGGCCGAACAGCCCCAACCCCGAGGAGTCCCTAAGGGAGGCCACAGCCACGATCGGGGTTCCCACAGGGCTCTCATGGAGTGTAGATTATGTTATTGGCGTAAGTGATTGTGTGGAATGCAGTCTTCTATGATGTGTTTAATAGTATGGGGTGCTGTGTTACGTCCCGGGCAGGTATCGTCGACAGAGTCATCCAGTCTTATGATAGCTCAGAAGAGCTGGATTGTGTCCGCATCTCAACCTGGCCAGGTGGATTCTGTGTTAGCAGGCGTACCACCCGCTTTTATTTACATAGTCGCACGCTTGCAGTTACATTCGTGTCTAATTTGACTGATGTTATTTGCCCCTGCTGGTAATATAATGATGATGACAATAAGTCATGGAGGGTGATCAACCCATTATTGTATCCTACGGCCAGGTGTTGGGTTAATTGTTTTGTTACCGGCCGTGGGATACAATAATGGGTCCAAGTCCTTTCCTATTAGTATTTATTATTGTACTGTACAGTACCGGTATATGCAAAAATAAAATTATGGTTTATTGTGCAAATTAGGCTATGTCTTTGGAAGTGATAAAATGGCCAAAGCAATGCTAATTCATGTTCATTTTCTTGTATTCCTTCTCATTCATTCAAGTCTTCAAACAAAATTGCTCCGATTTGACACCCTGGCTGTTAATGAAAGCCAAGTCCTTTTTAATTAGTATTTATTATTGGCTCTGTCTCGAGTCGGCCACCCCCATAAAAAAAAACAAAAAACAAGTAGGAAAACTGGGGAAGGTGCCAGAGTATATACATAAATATACATACATACTGAGTACAGTATATAGATAGATAGATAGCTAGATAGATAGATAGATAAGATATGACCAAACTGAAAGGGTGAATTAATTGTCTTGACAGATCCAGGTTCCGTTTGACAAGTACTTCAAGGTGGAGCCGATGACCAAGTTCCACCGAGTGATAACCATGCAGAGGTTTATGGACGAACTGGCTCCCTCTATATGGCCACCTCAGAAACGAATTGGTGAGTCCCCCCTCCACCCCCCTTCTCTCTCTCTCTTTATTTCTCTTTCCTGTTCTTTTAATTCTCCTTCCTCCCTTACGCTCTTTCTTCACCTCTCACTATTTGTCTCTCTCTCTCTCTCTCTCTCTCTCTCTCTCTCTCTCTCGCTCTCTCTCTCTCTCTCTCTCTCTCTCTCTCTCTCTCTCTCTCTCTCTCTCTCTCTCTCTCTCTCTCTCTCTCTCTCTCTCTCTCTCTCTCCTCTCTCTCTCTCTCTCTCTCTCTCTCTCTCTCTCTCTCTCTCTCTCTCTCTCTCTCTCTCTCTCTCTCTCTCTCTCTCTCTCTCTCTCTCTCTCTCTCTCTCTCTCTCTCAGCTGTTTAGCTAGTGGTTATCTGGTTAATTGATTAAAATATATATAAGATGGAATTCCTAATGCTGGTATGGATTGACATCTATTAACAAGTAGGAATTTGAATAATGCACAGATTTTTATTTTTTTTTATTTATTATGAGATCTTGACTCTTTTCTCCTACTGAATAGTCAATCAATCTATCTATCTATCTGTTGCCTGACGCTGTGATCCCCAAAGGGGTGGCCACGAACGAACTGCCCCCATGCACCTCTGTCCCCAGTCAGTCGACGCCCCTCCTCCCAACCAGCACCGCCTTCATCCATATACTTCATCACTCCATCCTTCCACCTCTCATTCGGTCTACCTCTCCCTCTCTGTCCCTCCACCTCGCTCTCGTACACCCTCTTAGTCATTCTCTCGCTTCCCATACGTTCCATATGGCCGAACCATCTCAAGTTGTTCCTTTTCACACTTTCCAGCACATCTACATCCATATCACACCTCCCTCTTACTTCCTCATTAGTCTGTCTATCCCTCCATGTAACTCCGCACACACTTCTCAAGTAACTCATTTCCAGCCCTCTCACTCTTGGTCTGAGTTTCTCCACCAACGTCCATGCTTCGCTTCCATAAGTCAATGTCGGGATTACGATACTTTTGCAAGCACTCTGGTAGACCGAAAGAGAGGTGGAAGGATGGAGTGAGGAAGTATATGAACGAAGGCGGTGCTGGTTGGGGGGAGGGGCGTCGACTGACTGGGGACAGAGGTGCATGGGGGCGGTTCGTTCGTGGCCACCCCTTTGGGAATCACGGCGTCAGGCAATAGATAGATAGATAGATAGATAGATAGATAGATAGATAGATAGATGCATGCAAGCACTTCTTCACTTCCATGCTGACCACCCTATTTCTTGTTACTACTGAATAGTCAATCATTTTTGGTAATACAGTATTGTGAGTGATAGTTATGATTAATGTTTCACTGAAGCAGAAGTGTTTACTCTTTGTTATATACCGGTAGTCGGAAATAAAAATACATACCCAGCTATACTTATACAGTATTGCAATGTCTGAAATTAATTAGCCTTTCTATTTTAGTTTATATTATCTGAAATAAAAAATAAATACATACTGCTCTTTTCTTACTCTATATTCATTGTATTATTTATTTTTATTTTTTGTATCATAATACTGTAGCATGTTCCTTTTACTCTTTTGAACAAAAATAATATTATCTATTTTTCCATCCCCACCCAGCTTTCTGCTACGTGGCCCGTCACAACTCTGACGGATGCAACGCCAAGGAGGGCAACCCCTTCGGTCCATTCTGGGACACATTCTCCGTGGACTTTGTAGAGTCGGAGTTTTACCGCGGCCTGACCTACGACGTACATCATCAAGATATGGCAGAGAAGTGGATCGCTCACTACCCTCCCAGTAAATGGCCGGGTAAGCAAACCCAAGCCCAGTCCATTATTTTAAGGGACAGTGGTTATTTTTTGGGGTCTACAGTAGCATCTGTCGATGTTGGGTGCATCATGGGAGTAAGCGCTGTAGTAGAATAAAAGGACCCCTGCCGTAGGATAAGTCAGAAATAGAGAAATTTGAGTGCTTAGTATGCAAACGCGAGCTTGTGTCAAGTGATGATCCTGTGGCTGTGAATTTTGGAAATAAGTCATTGGAGCTGGTGGACAAGTTTTGTTACCTAGGAGATACCATCTCTGCCGGTGGTGGGGCTGAGGCTGCCACTGTCGCTAGAATTAGATGTGGCTGGGAGAAGTTCAGAGAACTGCTGCCAATTCTGACCATGAAAAGAATGCCTCTCCCCCTCCCCCTGAAGGGAAAGGTGTATGCCTCATGTGTTAGAAGTGCAATGACGTATGCCTCAGAAACATGGGCCGTTAAAGTAGAGGATGTCAACAGAATGGAACGTAATGAGATGAGAATGGTGAGATGTATGTGTGGGGCCAGGCTGCAGGATAGAATAACAAATGTTGAGCTGAGGAGACGTTTAGGTATAAAGAGTATTAGCGAGGTGATGCGTACAAGTAGACTGGGATTCTATGGACATGTGGAAAGAATGGATGAACAAAATTGGGTGAAAAAATGAAAGTCTGTGATTGTGGAGAGAGCTGCACCAAGAGGTGGACCGAGGAAGACCTGGGATCGGACTATACGTGCCGATCTCAAATCCAAAAACTTGGCAAGTGAAGCAGCCCTTAACAGGGTTGCCTGGAACGCCGCCATTAGGACAAGAGACTGAAACTGCACGTATGTGTGGAGCACTCAGTCTTAACATTTTATGTATGTAGGGGAGAGGGGCGTATTTATTTGCTCATTTATGTAGCTTTTTATTATTTTATTACTTTCCTCCCTAGACCTCCATCAATCTTAATAAAACATCCGTTAGATCCCCCTTTTATATTAATTTGTACATTTTTCGGTAGAAAAATTTCCTGGCCAAAGGCCGGTTCTTCCAAAATTACAGGCTCACTTTCGTTCGCCAGGAAAATAATCGACACCTAAGAGATACCTAGAGAGTTTAATAATATTGTGTCTATTGTAAGTAACGATAAGAAAATATGTTATATCGCAGGAGATTTTAACTTGGATTTGTTGAAATATGTTATATCGCAGGAGATTTTAACTTGGATTTGTTGAAATATGTTATATCGCAGGAGATTTTAACTTGGATTTGTTGAAATCGGAATTAGAAACTCCAGTTGCTGATTTAATTTCCCTCTGTAATTCAAGGCTGTTTTTTTAATTCTATAACCAAGCCTACATGAGTAACTGCAACCACCGCTACTGTTATAGATCATATCTGGTCTAATAACTTACCTAATAATATATATAACATTTCTGATAATTTTCCTGTATTTAGTGTGTTTGATTACAAAATGTTGATAAGTTCTTTTGCCTTAACCAAATTGACTTGCTCATGTAGTTGTGTACCGGTACACCCTATGTGGTGGATTGTGTTCTTTTATTTCAATTTTTTTTCATTTTATTAAGCGTTATTTCCACATAAGCGATTTTGATTAGTTATTTTGCATTTATCTTGTATCGTCCCAATTTTGGTTTGTTTGTTTTGCAAGTTTTACATTATAATTGTGTCGTCCGTGTTTTGGTTTGTTTATTTTCAAAGTTTTACTATCTAAATTTGATTAATCATTCCAGTACGATGACATTAATTTCACCCTTTTTCCTCAGTGTTGGCATTTACTGGAGCCCCGGCCAGCTTCCCTGTCCAGGAAGCTAACCGCGCCCTCCACCGCTACTTGGAGTGGAGTAACGAGGTGATGGTGGAGGCTCGGGAGTTTGTGGCCACTCTACCACGAGGACCCTTTATTGGTATACATCTCAGGAATGGAGTAGACTGGGTGAGTGGATAGCATTCACTGATAGTAACGTTAACCCTTCTCAAAACAAAGCCCTAAAAATCATCACAGGCTGCACAGCTACTACACCTACAGATCACCTACATCAAGAAACCAAAGTCCTCAAAGTCAAAGACCATCTGGACATGAGAGGCACTCAATTATTGGCAGCAGCCTCCACGAACCAACATCACCCACTACACTACATGGCAACACACCCACAGACACCAAGAAATATTAAAACAACACCCAGCACACGGTATCACACACAAATACTGTCTTCTCTCCCTCCCTGTCCACCCCAAACCAGCTTCCAGAAACACATCCATACTCATATCTCTCGCCGTTCCATCCAATCACTCATAGACAACACGCAGCTGCAGGCACGACCTCCCGAAGTCCATCCTTCTGAATCCTCCCTTCCTCGCGAGGACAGAGTCCACCTGGCCAGGTTGAGATTTGGGCACCATCCAGCTCTTCTGAGCTATCAGAAGAGACTGGATGACTCTGTCGGTGACACCTGCCCGGGATGCAACACAGCACCCCATACTATTTAACACATCATAGAACACTGCATCGTAGGTTCGAATCCCTGGACTGCCACATGTATTTGTTGATTTCATTAATTTAGTTTAGGAGTAAAGTCGGTTAGTGGAGGTAACATAATAATTCTACACAATCACTTACTATACTCTATTTTTGTCCAGCTGATGGTAAATTGAATCCTTTAGCATCAGATTTCATGATTCTTACTGGACAAATCTGATACTGCAATGTCTGTGCGTCATATTATTGCCAAGTTTTCATAATTAGCAACGTATTTGGCCACAATATCATGATAATAAAGTAGTAATCAGAATGGAGAGATGGCAATTTAGTATCAGCTGGAAAAAAATGGAGTATATCTATCTATATACTCAGGCCCAATCCCCACTTTTCCTTTTTTTTTTTGGGGGGGGGGGGGGGACTCAAGACAGAGCAAGAATAGGGACAACAGAAAACAATGAACACACAAAAACAAAATACAAATTCACACACATCTAGGCTCACTTACGCCAACAACATAGTCTACACTCCTTGAGAGCCCTGTGGAAAAGACCGATCATGGCCATGGCCTTCCTTAGGGACTCAGGGCTGTTCGGCCAGGCAGCTTAGGGAACGCCAACAACAACAACAACAACGACCCTTCTCACAATGGACTCGGTCTTGAAGCAACATAGCCCCAGTTTGCCACCCTGGGCTTAGGGGTCTGTTTCTTCAGTGTAAAGCCGGTATCACACGAGAGCTTTTATAGTCAACATTCGATTATCAACATTTTTCTGGCAACATTTCTGGAATATTTTGCCCTGGTATAGGACACTAGACTGATGGTAGATGAATTTAGGTGACCGAAGTAGTATAAATGTTGACCTCATAAGCTGCCAGACCAGTGTTAAGGATAAATGTTGAGTGAAAAAGCGCTCGTGTGATGCCGGCTTTTAGTTGTCTTAACCCATTGTGTACCGGTGCTGTCCTTTTTTAATTTATTCTGGCTACGATTACTTACAGTTTCTTACAGTTTCTTACAGTAGATCCTCTGGAAAAAGGCAAACTATGCCTGTGTATCCAGCTCAGTACCAGTACTTGCACTGCTGCGGTCGTTCACGGTGTTGGCGGCGGCGGTAGCAGACGCAACATTTTTACTATTCTGTATTTTTGTTTTATAATCAAACTTCAAATCTTGTCTTCCCCATGCTTTATCAAGATTACTTTCAAACTCCCTTATTGATTCGGAAATCGACTACATACTGGGGCAGTGCGTTCCACTCATTTACCACTCTATCACAAAATGAGTTCTTCGCCTTCTCAAGCCTATTTCTTTCTTTGTAAATTTTCTTAGAGTGTCCTCTCGTTCTTGTTCCCTCCCCCATCAAGAAGATACCTTCACACACATCCTCATCGTACTTTCCTGACACTATCTTAAAAGTCTCTATCATATCCCCTCTCTTTCTCCTATATGCCAGTGTCGGAAGTCCCAGTGTCCTCAACCTCTGCTCATAGCCCGCGTTTCTTCAACGTTGGTACCAGCTTGCTAGCTCTTCTCTGCACTTTCTCACTGCTTCTATATCCTTTACCATATATGGAGCCCACACCTGGTTTGCATATTCCAGGTGTGGCCTAACCAGCGCTGTATATAGATTCCTGAAGATTTCTTCGTCAAGTGACACAAATGTCCTCCTTATCAGCCCTACAATTCTATTGGCTTTGTTTATCTTTTCCGCTAAATGTTCTGAGAAATTTAACTTATTATCTATCAATACTCCTATATCCTTTTCTGCACTCACTTCCTCCATCGCTTCATACATACTGTATCCTACCTTGTCTATCTTGCTGGTCCCAATCCGCATGTACTTGCATTTTTTTGGATGAAAGGCATTAACCCAATGCTCAGACATCCCTTCATGCCCTCCACATCTCCTTGAAGCAAACCCATATCTTCCTTACTCCTCACTCTTCTATACAGTTTAGTGTCATCCGCATACAGGTATACCCCACTTCCATTAGTTATAACTTCAGGCAAGTCGTTGATAAATATAACGAACAGCAGTGGTCCCAACACAGATCCCTGAGGTACCCCACTTGTAATTTCCCTCCACCCCGAGCCTATTCCATTCACCAAACCCCTCTGTCTCCGATCTTTCAGGAAGGCTTCTATCCATTTCACACATTTCTCCCCTATATTATAGCTTCTAACTTTCTCTATTAACCTTTTATGTGGGACCTTATCGAAGGCCTTCATAAAATCGCAATATACCACGTATATTACATCACCATCTTCTAGAATTTGCATCCAATCATCTACCACCTTAATTAGCTGTAGTACCGTCGACCTCCCCGGCAAGAATCCGAACTGTCTCCCACTGAAAAGTTGGTTTGACTTCATATGATCCATTATTCCTTCTCTAATTACCGTTTCCATTAGTTTACACACAACACTTGTCAAACTGACTGGTCTATAATTCCCAATTACACAATTACACAATTACACAATTGTCTTCAGTTTAAAAATGGCCTCCAACAATTGTTGACTTGAGAGTTTTGTTTTATAAGGAAGTTGGAGCTGTAGACAACGATATTTACCAGAATTTACAGCTACAATAAGGTTGTAGTACATTTATAAAAACATAAAATCCAATTCCATTTATCCATCAGAAACTTACATTATTATTGCATTTCTGTTTAATATCGATGTTCATGGCTCCAACTTCCTTATAGGCTAGCCTGAAACTCGCAAGTGGTCAATTAACAGGCTTCAAATTTCTCACTTAACCCTTTCTTCTACTACAGATCCTTAAACTGCACAAAGTCGTCTAAATATTTCAAAATTTCATTTGATTAAAGCGTTATTTCCACATAGCGATTTTGATAAGTTCTTTTGCCTTTATATTGTGTCGTCCCTGTCTTGGTTTGTTTATTTTGCAAGTTACGCATTATAATTAGCCTATGTACTTATGTATAATTTGTCTCCTTTTGTCGTTGCTGTTAGGTAAGAGCCTGTGAGCACGTGGAACACAGCCCCAACCTGTTTGCTGCCCCCCAATGCCTCGGTTACCGTAACCAGCACGGCGTAGCCACTCCTTCCCTGTGTCTGCCACCGGAGACAACCATAGTGAAGCAGCTCAAGCGTATCGTTAAGGCAACCTCCGCTACCAGTGTCTTTGTGGCCTCCGACAATGACTTCATGATTGATAAACTCACCACGGCACTCAAGAAAATGAAGGTATGTATTTATAGTACTGTACTCTGTACCATGTATGTACTCTGGCAGTCGTAGTGCCGTGTATGCGCACGGGGTGCGTCCCTGCGGCTGGTTCTGGTGGGGCGCTCCGAGGCCGCTGGATCCTACCCCCTTGTAATCTCTTGGGGGAAGGTGCTGGGAATGGTCCCCGGGCCGGGGTAGACTGGAGCCGGAGTTCTGGGGGGGGGGGGGGGGATGATGCCCATTTGCTAGCCTATTTACCAACTATGACTAAACCTAAAGACTAACAATGTAAGTCTGATGATCCCAAACTGCACAGGTTAAGGAAAAGTGGTGCCCCCAACAGTCTCAGACTTGCTAGTGTGAATGTTGGTAGTTTGAATCTGCATGCAAATGAAGTGGCTGAGATGTGTGAGAGGAGGCGAATGGACGTCTGCTGTGCCCAGGAAACACTCTGGAAAGGGTATGGGGTACAGTGGATTGTTGGAAGAAAGAAAAGATATAGGATCTACTGGAAGGGGGTGGAGACTGATAAAACAAAAGGAGGAGTGGGTGTTCTGGTGGCTGAAGAGCTGGCGGAAAGTGTGCTTCAGATTACGAGAGTTAATGAAAGGCTGATTGTTTTGAAGTTGAAAATTGGTGAAAGAATTCTGAATGTGATATCTGTATATGCCCCACAGGCTGGCCTAATGAAAGAGATAAAAGAGGACTTCTGGAATGTGTCATTGTCATTTCAGGCTTCTTGGAGAATGAAATAACAATCTTGGGAGGGGACCTGAATGGTCACGTGGGAGCATCTGCAGATGGATACGAGGGAGTACATGGAGGAAATGGTTACGGAAGGAGGAATCTGAAAGGCGAACCTATACTGGAGTCCTGCGTTGCACTCAACATGGTTGTGTGTAACACAAAGTTCAAGAAAAGGCAGTGTCCAAAGGTGCAATTTCAAGAGCAAGATATCTTTCTCTAATAAAAATGCACCTTTGGACGCTCCGATACGCTACTATTTATAGTGATCGGAGCGTCCCAAGGGTGCGTTCTAGAGCAAGACAAACTCGCTAGCAGACAATGCGGACACGTGGTGTTTAGCCTGCATTTATATCAGCAGCTTCCTTTGACCATTAATCTGAATGTTTTGAAGTAAGTAATAGACTACAATGACAATGGTAAACTTCTAAAGTTACAGTAGATAGATAGATAGATATGGATGGATGGATGGATGGATGGAGGGAGGGAGGGAGGGAGGGATGGATGGATGGATGGATGTCCTTCCAAATGGTACAAATTGTGCTTTCATTCACTTCATTTCGTCTTGCTAAACCGCTTGTCTCTTGCTCTTTCTCTAACTCTTTCACGATCTCGTAAAGATCTCGTAAAGATTCGGTGCCCGGCCATACCCCGCGTCTGTGTAAGCGTTGACCGCGTTAGTATAAATTTTGGAATATTGGGGTGTACCGCGTCCCACCAAAACACGCGTTACCGGAGGATTGACTTATTGATCAAAACATAATTGGTGCCGAGACATCACTTATTAGCCCGACTGTACATAGAGGACACCAATGAAGCCATAATATCACCAAGATAGAATTCAAATTTTCTGCCAGTTCCAGTGGTCATTGAACATACAGTATCTAAATATATCCTTGCATGACAGTGTGGTAATCCCGACATTGACTTACGGAAGCGAGCACGGACGTTGTTGGAGAGACACAAAACTGAGAGGGGTGGAAATAAGTTACTTGAGAAGTGCTTGCGGAGTTACATGGAGGGATAGACAGATGAATGAGGAAATACGAGAGAGGTGTGGTGTGGAGGTAGATGTGCTGGAAAGTGTGAAAAGGAACACCTTGAGATGGTTCGGCCATGTGGAACGTATGGGAAGCGAGAGAATGACTAAGAGAGTGTACGAGAGTGAAGTGGAAGGACAGAGAGGGAGAGGTGGAAGGATAGAGTTAAGAAGTACCGTATATGAGTGAAGGCGGTGCTGGATGGGAGGAGGGGCGTCGACTGACTGGGGACAGAGGTGCATGGGGGCGTTTCGTTCGTGGCCACCCCTTCGTGGATCACGGCGTCTGGCAATAGAGAGATAGATATATAGATAATATTGTTTTGCTAAATCTTCAATGCATTATTTCCACATAGTTATTTTGATAGGTTCTTTTGACTTTATATTGTGCAGTTCCTGTTTAGGTTTGGAGAGAACATAATAATTATACTCATCCCTCTGCTAGCACGGGTAATTGTTGCTGCAATTATACCGGTATAGCGAGAATCGCGATAATGAAACTGAAGAACTCATGGGAATAATTATAATTGGTGCTGAAGTACCCAGGCTTACCCAATTTGGTCACCCATTTCCCCCCAAATATATCCAATGAATACATATTATTTGAAGAGAATACTTATAAATACATATTATGAGGAGGTTACTTACCACATACACTTTATTTGAAATCAGTCAATTATATAGCCTAGCCTAATTCATCGACATCATTTTGCAGCTTTAGTCCGACACGGCATCGGCGTCGATAGGCTAGACCGGCGTTTGCTCTATCCTTCATCATTACCATCAGGCTCACCGTCCCTATCATTGAATACACTAAAAGCTCTAATAAACGTGCGAGATACGATGTTCGGGCAGAAAAAAGCTCTAATAAACGTGCGAGATACGATGTTCGGGCAGAAAAAAGCTCTAATAAACGTGCGAGATACGATGTTCGGGCAGAAAAAAATGCTCTAATAAACGTGCGAGATACGATGTTCGGGCAGAAAAAAGCTCTAATAAACGTGCGAGATACGATGTTCGGGCAGAAAAAAGCTCTAATAAACATGCGAGATACGATGTTCGGGCAGAAAAAAGCTTGTAAACATGTAGTTTTCCAACACATTGGTGGCCAGCCTGTCCACCAATCACAGCCGCCGATGTTCTGTGACGTCATCGGGCGCCATGTTTGAACTTTCTCGTCGGTACGGAACCGCTATAGCACCCTTTTGGGACGCGATAAGGAAATTTTAGGGTTTTTAAGGTAGCCGTGATAGCACACAACCGCTATAGCAAAACCTGTGATAGCAGAGGGATGAGTGTAATTTATAAGCATTATGCGTATCAATCTCTAAGCAATACTATTGTCTAATATAATATTTTTTCTAACTTCCAGGTTTTTGTGACCCGGAGGAATCCCGCTAACCCGCACATTGACCTAGCCATCCTGGGTCTCTCCAATCACTTTGTTGGTAACTGTGTGTCGTCCTTCTCTGCCTTCGCTAAGAGGGAGCGTGACGTGACCGGCTTCCCTTCCTCCTTCTGGGCCTTCCCCATAGAGCGAGAGAAACCACGGGGGAGACCCAACCACACGGAGCTATAACACACTCGCCTCATAGTATGTACATTTGTGCAGCCTAAAATAGTTCTGATGTTCTTACATATGACAACACCTACTTTAGTCAACCTAGCTTAACATAGCCTTTCAAATGTATTCCAACCAATTCCAAAACTTAAGTAAATGTTTGCAAATCAGTTACATTAACCCAAGCTATACCGGCAATGAGAGAATCTCGTCACCCTGACCGCTACACTCCAGTACTAGCCACGATAGAGTCTCGTCACTAATTTACTATCGATTTACGCCTATTTTTCTCTGCTAATAGCAAGCGGTTTTCGCCAAGATCAAGTGTAAAGTCAGTGAAAATAGGCTAGCCTAAACAGATCGGATGCGGAAATACCCTGAGCCGATCAGGCCAAGTGGTATATCTCTATTGGTCTAACTGGTAAGGTGTCTGCCTCACAACCCAAAGGTCGAGAGTTCGAGCCCCCACCAGGGCTTGATATTTTCGGGAGGCTATTACCGCATCTAACGAAGTTTAGGTGTGCTGGTAAAATTGTTCAGATGGTTGAGAGTAAGATCGGAGCTCCATAAATCCTCTTTCGGGTATGGTGTAAAAACCAATTCCTACACAAGCATATGACTTCTGCTAACTATTGGCAACACTGCTCCAGCACAGGGAGGCCTGCTCGCACCCTCTCCAGTCAGTTATTTGCTGTCTTTCGCGAGTGTCACTATGTATTTTTCATATAGGCCTGGTACTGAGGGTGACATTAATTGGAAAATAGACTGGTATGGTATGGGTTAAAGAACTTTGTAATGGTAACTATTGTATATGTGTGTGTGAGTCCATTAGATGAGATACGGTGTTCTGATGTGTATAAATTATCAGAAGTGGGGAGCCTATGAACACATTACCACCCTCTCACTGTAAGAAAAGTCACCAGTTGGGGGGTGCTGTACAATCACGCTTAGATGTCTTGTCTTAGCTCCATAATCTCCATATACAGTAGGTCTATCTATCTATCTATCTATCTATCTATCTATCTATCTATTTACTCAGACCCAATCCCCACTTTTCCTATTTTTTTTCTTTTCTTTTTCTTTTTTGGGGGGTGGCCGACTCAAGACAGAGCAAGAACAGGGAAAACAAAAAACACAAAACACAACAATGAACACACACAGACAAAACACAAATTCACACACATCTACAGTAGGTCACTCAGGAGAAGACCCAGAGACCAGGTAACATAGGTTGTTTTCCTTATTAACCCCTAGTACGTAAAATTCACCTACTAGACGAGGCAGAGGAAGGGGCGAGGGAACGCGAAAGTGGTCCCGAACCCTAAGAACTGGAACTTTAAATGTTGTTTCTGTTCTGGCTCTGTCTCGAGTCGGCCACCCCCAGCTATGGGGTATGTGCCTGAGTATATACATATGCTACATACATACATACGTAATTTTCATCATATTCTGGTTAGTGGTTACCTTTCGACGATTTTCTTAAATTTGTAATCTAGTTTGGAACGTTAATTGTGTTCTTTTATTTCATACATTTTATTTTAGTAAGCGTTGTTTCCCACAGCGATTTTGATCCGTTATTTTGCCTTTATATTGTCTTTTTGATCCGTTATTTTGCCTTTATATTGTCTTTTTGATCCGTTATTTTGCCTTTATATTGTCTTTGTCCCAGTTCTGGTTTGACTTTGTTTACAAGTTTTATATTTTAATTGTAATTGGAAAATAATCGAGCATGCAAGAACAAAGTGTTGATATTCAATCTTTGTCCAGATTTGCCGAGGACGTATGAGCTTAATTATACAACCACTTGCCGTAGTAGAGGGTAAACAGGACTCCCTCACTGTCCGATGCTCCGATTTGTGATTAGTTTGCTTGGGAAACAGATTAAGGGCCGGTTTTCTGGACCCACTTTCTCCCTATTGTTTAGCCTCACTTATTTTGATATTATAAGACGTTCGGCCCATTAGTTTGGCTATTTTAGCACCTTTCGCCCCATTTCGTTGTAAATTTTAAGACCTTTCGTGCAATTTACGTGTCGATTTTTTCCTGGCGAGCGAAAGCGAGCCTGCAATTTTAAGAGGAAGCGGCCTTCGGCCGGAACATTTTTCTACCGAAAAATGTACAAATTTATCTTGAAGGGGGGTCTAGGGGGTGTTTTTCTAAGCTTGATGGAGGTGTAGGGAGGAAACTAAAAACAAAAAATACATGAAGTTTTACATTATAATTATTATAGGTTTTAGGTGTTTGGGTTTGGGTTTTGGCTGGTCCCAGAACGCATCCCCGTTTACCCCATTAATTTTAGGGTTCGCTATATGATTTTTCTATTTAAGATCGGGTTTTCAGGAACGTAACCCAATCGTAAATCGAGGGAGACCTGTATACTAAGGTTCCAATCCTGAGAGAATCACATGCTCTCATTAATTTCATTTGGGGTGTTAATAACGATGTTAACCCCTACTGTACCGGCGACACACCCACAGACACCAAGAAATATCAAAACAACACCCAGCACACGGTATCACACACAAATACTGTCCTCTCTCCCTCCCTGCCCACCCCAAACCAGCTTCCAGAAGCACATCCATACTCATATCACTCGCCATTCCATCCACTCACTCATAGACAACACGCAGCTGCAAGCAAGACCTCCCGAAATCCATCCTTCCGAATCCTCCCTATCTCGCGAGGACAGAGTCCACCTGGCCAGGCTAAGATGAGGACACCATCCAGCTATTCTGAGCTATCAGAAGAGACTGGATGACTCCGTCGTCGATGCCTGCCCCGGATGTAACACAGCACCCCATACCATCAAACACATCATAGAAGACTGCATTTCACACAACCACTTACGCCGACAACACAATCTAAACTCAATGAGAGCTCTGTGGGAAAGTCCGATCGCGGCCATGGCCTTCCTCAGGGACTCGGGGCTGTTCGGCCAGGCAGCTTAGGGAACAACAACAACAACAACATCAACAACAACAACAACAACAACTGTACCGGCGACGACTTTTTAATTTTATTCTGGCTACTACTAATCGATTATACTTAGTTTAGGAAGGACCTCTACCAATTGAAAAGCTTCAAACTATTTCAATCCATACTTTTAGCTGCCATATATCTTCTCTGAGCTTCATAAAGTCGTCTAAATGTAGCTGAAATCATATTAAAGAGACGTCTCGGGTTTGATATAATTGGATAAAGGGCACATTTCCCCATACATGTTACTAATGGAGGATGGGGGTTTGACCCTTTTCATTTAAAAAGTAAATATGTTGGAAACGTGATTGAATTGGCCAGGCTTTATGGGAATCTTTAATTAACCCTTTCAGGTGCAGGGGTTGCCATTTAGTTTTCAAAATAGCATTCTCTTACTTTCATAATTACCTCCCCAAAATTAGTTTTCTACCCACAACTTACTCTAAGACAACTGCAGAGGTTGAAGTAGTGAAACTAAAGGTTTATGAACACCCCTGATGGTCACAAAAGTTGAAAGTGTTCCTGTAAGGACACAATCGTCCTGCAGTGCGCAAAAGGGTTAAAATTATTATGTTCTCTCCACCAACCAACTTTACTCCTAAACAAAGCCCTGAAGATCATTACAGGCTGCACAGCTACTTCACCCACAGATCACCTACATCAAGAAACCAAAATCCTCAAAGTCAAAGACCATCTGGACATGAGAGGCACTCAATTCCTGGCAGCAGCCTCCACGAACCAAGACCACCCACTAAACTACATGGCAACACACCCACAGACACCAAGAAATATCAAAACAACACCCAGCACACGGTATCACACACAATTATTGTCCTCTCTCCCTCCCTGCCCACCCCGAACCAACTTCCAAAAGCACATCCATACTCATATCTCTCACCGATCCATCCACTCACTCACAGACAACACGCAGCTGCATGCACGACCTCCCGAAATCCATCCTTCCGAATCCTCCCTTCCTCGCGAGGACAGAGTCCACCTGGCCAGGCTGAGATGCGGACACCATCTAGCTCTCCTGAGCTATCAGAAGAGACTGGATGACTCCGTTGTCGACGCCTGCCCGGGATGTAACACAGCACCCCATACCATTAAACACATCATAGAAGACTGCATTTCACACAACCACTTACGCCAACAACACAATCTACACTCAATGAGAGCTCTGTGGGAAAGCCCGATCGTGGCCATGGCCTTTCTCAGGGACTCGGGGCTGTTCGGCCAGGCAGCTTAGGGAACAACAACAACAACAACAACTCCTAAACATGTGGTGATGGGCTGGTCTATCAGAGTGAGAACTGAGCGATCTCTGCCATACCCATAGCTTACTCTGACTGTTCCTTTTACTTATATATTTTCTAGATCTCAAGTGACGGTGCCTCTTCCGTGGATTGACCTCCCAATCTACCAAGATTGGAAGCCAAAGCGTCACATTTTTCCTTTGCCCCTCAACTTTCTCTTCATAATTGCTGAGGGGCTCAGGGCCCTGGGTGTGGCTTTAGTTTCCCGGGCGTTTCTGCACCCTCCTCAGCTCCCCGCCATGGAGTGGCTTCGGTCACCCAGGCTTTATTGTGGTCGGCAGGGAGGGTTCTGTAGGGGCGCTCGGTTATGGCCTTGGCCTTGCTCGGGGCCTTGGGGCTGTTCGGCCAGGCAGCTTGGGGAACAACAACAACAACAACTCCTAAACTCGATTAATGAAATTAACAAACACATGTGGCAGTCCGGCGATTCGAACCCAGGATGCTCACACCGAAAATGAACACACTTATGCCTTCTTGAACTGAGCCGGAGAATTGTGAGAGAGAGTTATATTGCCATACTACAGACAGTGAGATACTGTGATGTAGATCAACTTTGTATGTTAAGGTTCCTAGGAGGGTGAACGAGTCTCTTTATTACAGGTCTTTATGTGGTCAACTGTACACTAAAACATTAAATATAAGAAATAATCATAAGACAGCCTAACTATAAGAAATAATTATAAGACATAACTATAAGAAATATATACTGTATAAGAAATAAATATAAGAATGTTTTTGTATGAAAGGTTCAAATAGTGGTGCTGATGTTTTTTATAAATAAAAGTAAATTGTGAATTCTTGTATCCTATTCCTTCTATGTAAACTTAAGAGTGGTACTGTATGAAGAAGGATATACAGTACTAATAACCCCATCTATACTGGCTCCGTCTTTTTAATTTTGTTCTTTCTATAGTTGTTGTTGTTGTTGTTCCCCAAGCTGCCTGGCCGAACAGCCCCAAGGCCCCGAGCAAGGCCAAGGCCATAACCGTGCGCCCCCACAGAACCCTCCCTGCCGACCACAATAAAGCCTGGGTGACCGAAGCCACTCCATGGCGGGGAGCTGAGGAGGGTGCGGAAATGCCCAGGAAACCAAAGCCCCACCCAGGGCCCTGTGCCCCTCAGTAATTATGAAGAAAAAGTTGAGGGGCAAAGGAAAAATGTGACGCTTTGGCTTCCAATCTTGGTAGATTGGGAGGTCAATCCACGGAAGAGGCGCCGTCACTTGAGATCTAGAAAATATATAAGTAAAAGGAACAGTCAGAGTAAGCTATGGGTATGGCAGAGATTGCTCAGTTCTCACTCGGATAGACCAGCCCATCACCACATGACTAGAACCCAATCCTCTCAGCATCAGCTAGGAAAGGCCCTAGAAAGCCGCCTTTGGCGGGGGATAGCTCCCCTATTTCAACCACTTTCGGGCTTGGGCACCCGCCCAACCCCGATTTTGTGCCGTTTACGAAGGATCTGTGATAGTAAAAAGGGCTAAGTGAGATAGTTCGAAGCCTGTTAATTGCTGGAGGCCCAGTTTGAACTGAATATAATCATCTAATAGTAGCCAGAATGAAGTGAAAAGGACGAAGCCGGTACAGAAGGGGTTAACCCGTGGAGCCCCGGCTACTTTTGTATTGTTTGTTCATCAGAACCCGGCCGTTTTTCAAAAAATGGTTTTATTCCAGAAACAATAGCGAATGGGTTAGGAATGAAGGAAAACCCACGAAAAACCGCTCAAAAAGCTTAAAGAATGGTCCTACAGAGCCCCCGAAAACGTATTTTACAAGAGTAAAAAATTGAAGGCAATTACCCCAAAAAACCAGCTTATTGCGCGCTCACGCG
This sequence comes from Paralithodes platypus, assembly GCA_032716605.1. NCBI lineage: Eukaryota > Metazoa > Arthropoda > Malacostraca > Decapoda > Lithodidae > Paralithodes > Paralithodes platypus. Next base: position 66,401,781 of record CM064578.1, on the reverse strand, counting down.
CACGCACGTGGACTTTGAGAGTTTTCAACCATCGGCACGGTTGCGTGGGATACGTACACAGTTCCCATACAAATCTGAGCCCTCTCGAGTGGCTACACCTGAGGTTACGGTCAGAGCAATTAGGGTGACTCGTGAGACGCGTCGCTGGGGCTGTGCGTTACATACATCGCCGACGCGCCAGACGTGTCGCTGGTGCTGGACGGGTTAATGAGTGTCTTCCATAAGTGTACTCGCATAAACCACATGTCTGATATTTGTTGTATCATGTGGGAACAGTTGTACCCAACTTACTGTTTGAATAGTTTATGTTCAGCTGACTATCAAGGCATTCATGTTTCTCGTATCAGCTGACTATCAAGGCATTCATGTTTCTCTGTTCAGCTGACTATCAAGGCATTCATGTTTCTCTGTTCAGCTGACTATCAAGGCATTCATGTTTCTCTGTTCAGCTGACTATCAAGGCATTCATGTTTCTCTGTTCAGCTGACTATCAAGGCATTCATGTTTCTCTGTTCAGCTGACTATCAAGGCATTCATGTTTCTCTGTTCAGCTGACTATCAAGGCATTCATGTTTCTCTGTTCAGCTGACTATCAAGGTATTCATGTTTCTCTGTTCAGCTGACTATCAAGGCATTCATGTTTCTCTGGTCACCTCTAGGGAGTGATAGTCATTGCCGTCTGATCATACATAATCGCAAGGCCGGTTCCTCTTAAAATTACAGGCTGGTTATCGCTGGCCAGGATAAAATATACACCTAAATGGCACAAAAGGTCTTAACATTCAAAACAAAAGGGGGTGAAAAGTGGTAGAATCATCATGTATGTATGTATGTACTGTATGTATAAACTCAGGCACATACCCCATAGCTCGGGGTGGACGACCTGAGACAGAGCCCGAACAGAAACAACATTAAAAGTTCCAATTCTTAGAGTCCTGGACCACTTTCGCATTCCCTCACCCCTTTCTCTGTCTCGTCTAGTAGGTGAGTTTTACAAGGGGAGGAGGATTCCTAGCCTCCCGCCCCCGAAGTAGAAAAAGTAGTACAGGAAAAGAGACAGAAATCGCAATCATGATTCGTTTAATCAGAAACTATCACTTTTAGTAAGCAATCTCATTTGTGTATGCTGAACCCAATCCTTTATCCACTTTATATTTTTGTATGCTGAACCCAATCCTTTATCCACTTAATATTCAGTAGTCCGGATGTCGCTCCTCTTCCATGGTGTTTTATATTCAGTAGTCCGGATGTCGCTCCTCTTCCATGGTGTAACAAAGTCATTATATCATTTGTGTATGCTGAACCCAATCCTTTATCCACTTTATATTCAGTAGTCCGGATGTCGCTCCTCTTCCATGGTGTAACAAAGTCATTATATCATTTGTGTATGCTGAACCCAATCCTTTATCCACTTTATATTCAGTAGTCCGGATGTCGCTCCTCTTCCATGGTGTAACAAAGTCATTATATCATTTGTGTATGCTGAACCCAATCCTTTATCCACTTTATATTCAGTAGTCCGGATGTCGCTCCTCTTCCATGGTGTAACAAAGTCATTATATCATTTGTGTATGCTGAACCCAATCCTTTATCCACTTTATATTCAGTAGTCCGGATGTCGCTCCTCTTCCATGGTGTAACAAAGTCATTATATCATTTGTGTATGCTGAACCCAATCCTTTATCCACTTTATATTCAGTAGTCCGGATGTCGCTCCTCTTCCATGGTGTAACAAAGTCATTATATCATTTGTGTATGCTGAACCCAATCCTTTATCCACTTTATATTCAGTAGTCCGGATGTCGCTCCTCTTCCATGGTGTAACAAAGTCATTATATCATTTGTGTATGCTGAACCCAATCCTTTATCCACTTTATATTCAGTAGTCCGGATGTCGCTCCTCTTCCATGGTGTAACAAAGTCATTATATCATTTGTGTATGCTGAACCCAATCCTTTATCCACTTTATATTCAGTAGTCCGGATGTCGCTCCTCTTCCATGGTGTAACAAAGTCATTATATCATTTGTGTATGCTGAACCCAATCCTTTATCCACTTTATATTCAGTAGTCCGGATGTCGCTCCTCTTCCATGGTGTAACAAAGTCATTATATCATTTGTGTATGCTGAACCCAATCCTTTATCCACTTTATATTCAGTAGTCCGGATGTCGCTCCTCTTCCATGGTGTAACAAAGTCATTATATCATTTGTGTATGCTGAACCCAATCCTTTATCCACTTTATATTCAGTAGTCCGGATGTCGCTCCTCTTCCATGGTGTAACAAAGTCATTATATCATTTGTGTATGCTGAACCCAATCCTTTATCCACTTTATATTCAGTAGTCCGGATGTCGCTCCTCTTCCATGGTGTAACAAAGTCATTATATCATTTGTGTATGCTGAACCCAATCCTTTATCCACTTTATATTCAGTAGTCCGGATGTCGCTCTTCCATGGTGTAACAAAGTCATTATATCATTTGTGTATGCTGAACCCAATCCTTTATCCACTTTATATTCAGTAGTCCGGATGTCGCTCCTCTTCCATGGTGTAACAAAGTCATTATATCATTTGTGTATGCTGAACCCAATCCTTTATCCACTTTATATTCAGTAGTCCGGATGTCGCTCCTCTTCCATGGTGTAACAAAGTCATTATATCATTTGTGTATGCTGAACCCAATCCTTTATCCACTTTATATTCAGTAGTCCGGATGTCGCTCCTCTTCCATGGTGTAACAAAGTCATTATATCATTTGTGTATGCTGAACCCAATCCTTTATCCACTTTATATTCAGTAGTCCGGATGTCGCTCCTCTTCCATGGTGTAACAAAGTCATTATATCATTTGTGTATGCTGAACCCAATCCTTTATCCACTTTATATTCAGTAGTCCGGATGTCGCTCCTCTTCCATGGTGTAACAAAGTCATTATATCATTTGTGTATGCTGAACCCAATCCTTTATCCACTTTATATTCAGTAGTCCGGATGTCGCTCCTCTTCCATGGTGTAACAAAGTCATTATATCATTTGTGTATGCTGAACCCAATCCTTTATCCACTTTATATTCAGTAGTCCGGATGTCGCTCCTCTTCCATGGTGTAACAAAGTCATTATATCATTTGTGTATGCTGAACCCAATCCTTTATCCACTTTATATTCAGTAGTCCGGATGTCGCTCCTCTTCCATGGTGTAACAAAGTCATTATATCATTTCTGTTATCAAAATTATTTATTATTATTTATTTATTATTTATTATTAAGTTGTGAACAAACAGACACACGTACACCTGTTCACACCAGATGCCATTCTGATATAATTTGATAAGTCCTTTTGTCTTTATATTGTGTCGTCCCAGTTTTGTTTTGTTTATTTTGCAAGTTTTACATTATAATAGCTCATCTCCACAACTCTCAGTTTGTTGAGGGGCAACACTCAACTTTCTCTTCATAATTGCTGAGGGGCACAGGGGCCTGGGTGGGGCTTTGGTTTCCCAGGCGTTTCCGCACCCTCCTCAGCTCCCCGCCATGGAGTGGCTTCGGTCACCCAGGCTTTATTGTGGTCGGCAGGGAGGGTTCTGTGGGGGCGCTCGGTTATGGCCTTGGCCTTGCTCGGGGCCTTGGGGCTGTTCGGTCAGGCAGCTTGGGGAACAACAACAACTCAGTTTGGAGAGGTCCTCATCACATACATACAGTACATACATACATACATACATACATACATACATACATACATACATACATACATACATACATACATACAAGTTTAAAGACCATTTTGTCCACAGAGACTGTGGTTACAGTCTCACGTCCTAAATGGCAGCTATTCAGGCGGCCCTGTCAAGGGCTGCCTCTGTTGTCAAGTTCTTTATTTTGAGATCGAACCGGAGTACCCGAGCCCACATCATGTTAGCTAGGTCCACCTCTACGCGTAGTCCATGTCTCACTTCCATGCAGTGTTGGTGGTGTAATGGTTTAGGTGCTTATGTTCTGGGGGTGGTGTCCCAAAGTTGAATCCCGGGAGGATCATATGCTTCCACTAATTTATTCTAGTGCATTGGGGTTTGTAATTGAGGATTAATATTAAGAACGGGGTGATCCATAATTCCATACTAGAGTGTTGGGAGCAGCACACTGTTCCTCAGTGACATTTTCACTTCTTGACAGATACCACTGATGATCAGATTATCTTCATTATGTTTGGGAGGACGTCCTAGATGTGTGGGATTTTTTTTTCTTTTTTCTGCTGTGTTGTGATACATACATACATACATACATACAATTTTAAGACTGAGTGCTCCACACATACGTGCAGTTTCAGTCTCTTGTCCTAATGGCGGCGTTCCAGGCAACCCTGTTAACCCTTGTCTAGCGGGGGGTTTTGGGCTTATATGGGCATATTCAGGCCCTCCTGAATGATAAATCAAGTATCTGCATGAAAAGAAATTTATTCAGCAAAAAATTAGGCGCTAAAAGCTTCAAAATGAGACCAGAACGAGCTACGTAGCACTCGTGGTTCTCATACAGTGGTACCAGTAACATGGGAGTTTAGCGTATAGCGGTATATTTTTCCCAGCTACGCTCACTACTGGCTACACTGCCGGCCTCTCGAGAATACAGGGAGGGTGAGTTAGTGGGCGGCGGTAAGCCCTGGGTGTCGGTCGTGTGGCCTGCTGCGCTCCCGGCTATTTGCACTCGATTTTAACCCTTCAAACTCGGATGGTACACGTGTGTACCATTAAGTTTTGCCCCGAGGAACCCGGGTGGTACAACATTGTACCAGTGGTTGAAAGCCTGTGACCTTGGTGTGTGAGGCGTCGGTCCGACGCATGTAAACAACAGCCGGCTGGACCGACGCCCCGCATCTCCGGCCACAAGAAGGAGAGCGTCGCTTGTTCGTGTGTGCCTGTATGTTGTTGTTAAGTATCGAAAAGTAGTGTAAAGTGGCTGTTTTGGCTATAAAGTTATCTCCAATGAAATCATCATCACAAATCAACCACTTGACTTAGAGAGCTCTACTTAACGCCATTCTACAGGTAAATAACACAGCTACGCTTGGGGATGCGCGGGAATGCGAGAAGCAGTCAGCATAACAATGATACGGTAGCCTAGCCTAGACGTTTTTCGGCCAAAACACCCGCGTTTTGGGCAATATTTATGTAATGCGTAGCCGGGGCTGGAGGGTTAACCCTTCAAAATCCTTAATAATGCTCCTAACTTGCTGCTTTTTGGATACAGACTTAAGTCGGGCCCCGCTCTTTAAGTGTTAAGGGCTGCTTCACTTGTCAAGTTTTTGGATTTGAGATATCAGCTCATCTAGTCCGATCTCGTGATGTCCATGTTTGGGCTCTGTCTCGAGTCAGCCCCCCCCCCAAAAAAAAAAGGGTAAGTGCCAGAGTACATACATACATACAGTACATACATACATACATACATGTGAGATACCATCTCTGCCAGAGGGGGGATCGAGGCAGATAGAATTACAAGCGGCTGGGGAATGTTAAGGTCTAGCTTCTTTATTTCTTAGTTTTTGAACTATTTATTATTATATTTAGTTTGCTCCCTATACCTCCATCAAGCTTAATAAAAACATCCCCTATACCCCCCCTTCAAGATAAATTTGTAAATTTTTCGGGAGAAAAATATACCGGCCAAAGGCCGGTTCCTCTTAAAATTAGAGGATCGCTATCGCTCGCCAGGATAAAATCAACACCTAAATGGCACAAAATATCTTAAAGTTGACAACGAAATGGGGTGAAAGGTGTTAAAATTGTCAAACTAATGGGCCGAAGGTCTAATAATCTGAAAACAAATGGGGCTAAACACGAGGAAGAGGAACAGAACTTATGTGGCCGACTGTACAGTACATGTGAACCTAGTTATCATGAGGCTTCTCTCTCTCTCTCTCTCTCTCTCTCTCTCTCTCTCTGTCTGTCTGTCTCTGTCTCTCTCTCTCTGTCTCTCTCTCTCTCTCTCTCTCTCTCTCTGTGTCTGTCTCTCTTTCTCTGTCTGTCTCTCTTTATGTCTCTCTTTCTCTCTCTCTCTCTCTCTCTTTATGTGTCTCTCTCTCTCTCGTCTACAACGTGATTAACCCTTTGAAGCTCTGACGCGTTTTAGCAGTTTATTTTGGCTATCATTAGACGATTTTATGCAGTTTAAGAAGGATCTGTGGTAGTAAAATGGTTAAGTGAGATCCTGCAAAACCTGTTAATTGCTGGAGGCCCTTTTTAAACTGACTAAAATCGTCTAATAGTAGCCAGAATAAAGTTAACAAGACGTCGCCGGTACCGAAGGGGTTAAGGGGAGAGGGGTCGTTTTTATGGTCCCCCTTCGCCCTCATGTTTAGCCCCATTAGTTGTCAGATTTTATGATTACTTGACCCATTAGTGTGTCGATTGTACAACCTTTCGTCCCATTTCTATGTCAATATCAAGACCTTTCGTGCCATTCTTGCTCTGTACAGGGGCACAGTGCGTCCTTGTATTGAGTATTGTTCACATGTGTGGGGAGGATCCTCTCACACCACACTCCTAGACAAAGTAGAAAGAAAAGCCTTTAGTATCATTAACTCCCGTCTACTCACCAATTCTCTTCAATCTCTCTCTTCGCCGCAATGTTGCATCTCTCTCGCTATTCTATCGTTACTACAATAATCAGTGTTCCTCAGAGCTTTCCCAGCGTATAGCACCTCCTGTACGTAGGGTCCGTAGTACCCGTCCTCCAGCACAATCCCACCCCTACTCTGTGCAACTCTCCAACCCAAGAGTGAAACGTTATTCTCAGTCTTTCTTCTATTCAACTGCTGAGCTCTGGAACTCTCCCAGAATCAGTCTTTTCCTCTTCCTATAATTGCTTCAAACTCCGTGTGTCCAGGGATTTTGGCTCGAACGTACCTTGATTTTGGCCCTGTCACTCTTTCAACTATGGGGGAGGCACTCGCTACAGGCAGTTCTGCCTTTGTCTCCCTCACTGACATAGAAAAAAAATAGGTCGACTTTTTCCTGGCGAGCGATAGCAAGCCTGTAATTTTAAGGTAAACGAGCCTTCGGCCGGTTTCTTAAAATTTACAACGAAATGGAGCTAAAGGTGTCAAAATCGCCAAACTAATGGGCCGAACGTCTTAAAAGTGTCAACACTAATGGGGCTAAACACGAGGGAGAAAGGGGACCAGAAAAACGACACATTTCCCTTTAACCCTATTAGTATTTGAGGGGCCATAATTATATTCAAGTTATTTTATTTGTTTAGGATAGTGTTTTTTTTTTTTTTTTAATTTTTATATACTGTATTTATCTGTTAGAGTCCTCGCTAGACCTCCATTAAGCTTGGAAGAAACAAAAATAGACGCCCCCCCCCTCCCCTTCGTGATAAATTTGTACATTTTTCGGTAGAAAAATTTTCTGGCCGAAGGCCTGTTCCTCCTACAATTACAGGCTGGCTATCGCTCGCCAGGAAAGAATCGACACCTAAACGGCACGAAATGTCCTAAGATTGACAAATAAATGGGGTGAAAGTTCTTAAAATCGCCAAACTAATAGGCCGAACGTCTTATATTCTGAAAACTAATGGGGCTGAACATGAGGGAGAAGGGGGGCCAAAAAAACGACCCATCTTCCCTTACCCAGCTGAGGACCCTGAGGGGGCAGAGAGGGGAGGGGCGAGGGGTCTTCCTGGTCCCCAGTGTTGCCAATGTAGCTACTTTACTGCTAGATTTGGATATATTTTCTTCGATCTAGCTGCAATTATTATCGTTTAGCGGCATAATTTCAAGTGATATTCTGGAGATTTAAGTAATGTCTAGCATTTATGTAGTAAGTGTTCCGGACCATTTCCTATTAGTATGCCATTTATGTTCTATAATCTAGCAGTATTTGAGGACGAATCTATCAATATAGGAGTTTTTGGTAACCTTACTGAGTGCGCTCAAGCATCTGTGGTGGTCGAGTGGTGAGCACGCTCACGCGTGAATCTGCAAGACCCGGGATCGAATCCCTGCCACGGCGGACATTTAGTGGGTGTGGTAGTACGTCCTAGCATGTTTCACATGCTCGCACCCAGTCAGGGGACATCCTGACGACGTATACAGACTAAACACACATAACAATGCCACTCCAACAGCTTCCTGTCTCTGCAACACCCCTTCTCCCCTCTCTACACTCTTCAGAAAAATAGGAAAAGTAGAATGTAGATACGAGGTGCCTTTGTAAAGGCTTATCCCTCATATTATTATTATTATTATTATTACCTTCATCTGATCTGATCTGATCCACGCGTAGAGTTGCCAATTTAGCTACTTTCCCGCTAGATCTAGAGACATTTGCTTCGATCTCGAGGTAATTGTTTACATCTAGGGACGTGAATTCTAGTGACATTCACGAGTTTTTAGCTATTTTAGAGCGATACTCTAAAGATTTTTGGTATTATTCTAGCGATTTTCGGCATTTATTTACTATCTAGCACAGTTCACCTTCCTTGATCTAGCAGACTTGATTTGATACCCTGAAGCAGCGAAGCTTGCTCCGCCTCCACGCGCGGCGTCACGGGCTCACGGCGTCAGTAACACAGTAACCATGGAGGGGAGAGGATGGTTGACGAGGACCGCTGTGTGGTGCCTCGCTGTAACCATCTCTGCGGCACAGGTCCTCACGCCGCCATACTTTAATTTAGCCGAGAACCGCCGTATTACCGCCACTGCCACCTGCGGCGAGGGCGTGGCAGACCCTGAACTATACTGTAAACTGGTGGGCGCCAACGCTGACGGAGGGGCCGACGTGGAACTCATCCAGGGAGGACAAGTGAGTGGTGGTGGTCTGCCATTGTGTGCATGTGTCGAGTTAAAGGGGGGATTGTTATTTTTTTCTGGACCCCCTTCTCCTTAGGTCTATTAATTAATTTATTCATTCATTAATTCATTTAGGCCTATTCATTTATTATTTTAGTTTCTTCACTAGACCTCCATTAAGCTTAGAAAAACACCCCTTAGACTCCCTTTCAAGATATACAGTAGGCCTAGGCCTAGGCTATTTGTACATTTTACGGTAGAAAATTGTTCCGGCCGAATGCTGGTTTCTCACAAAACTGCAGGCTAGCTATCGCTCGCTAGGAAAAAAATAGACACCTAAATGTCACGAAATGTCTTAAAATTGACAATAAAATGGGTCGAAAAGTGTTAAAATCGCCAAACTAATGGGCCGAACGTCTTACAATTTAAAAACCAATGGGATTAAACACGAGGGAGAAGGGGGCCAGAAAAACCAGCCCATCTTCCCTTAACCCTCTCACGACCATATGACGCAGAGGTTGCCAGATTAGCAATAAGAAATAGAGTTCTCTCACTCTTATAATTACCTCTCCAAAATTAGTTTTCTGCCCACAGCTAACTCAAAGACAACTGCAGAGGTTGAAGTAACTAAACTAAAGGTTTCTAAATACCCCTGATGGTAACAAAGGCTTTAAAGTATCCCCAATAGGCTCAACACAGCTAACTCAAAGACAACTGCAGAGGTTGAACTTTGAAGTAACTAAACTAAAGGTTTCTAAATACCCCTGATGGTAACAAAGGCTTTAAAGTATCCCTAATAGGCTCAAAATCGCGTCATATGTCGGAGACGGTTAAGTTAACCCTCTGAGGATTGATGACGCACTTTTATATTTGTCTGGCTAGCCTATTATGAGACGATTTTTATCAGCTTAGGAAGGGTGTATGGAAGTCAGAGGGTTCATTGAAATAGCCTTTACCCTTTTAATTCCCACAGATCCTTCCTAAGCTGTATAACGTCTAATTTTATCAGATTAGGAATAGGAAGGGTGGGAGGACTTCTGGCTTCGGCTCCGCTGCATGTCTGCCTGCCGAGATCGGAACCTCTCAGGGTGGTCGGGGGCCGGGGGAGTGCTGAAGGGTATATAATACATAGATAGCTAGATAGGAAGGGTATATAGGCTATATGGAAGTCAGAGGGTTCATTGAAATAGTCTTTACCCTTTTAATTCTCACGGATACTTCCTAAGCTCTATACTATAAAATCGTTATCTTCCATTGTGAATGGTAATTTATCGACATTTAATGCACATATTAAGACCAAGTTTATATAATTAGCACCATATTTCACTTCAAACTTCAAAATAACCAAGAAATCTTGATGGGAACTTTGCAATTTTCCATCAGTTGAAAAGAAATAAACAAACTACAGTATAGTTAAAGTAGGCCTATTATAAGTTCGTGTGTAAACGTCAAGTAAAGATGGATAGGCTACTTCAAGAAGGATACAATTGTTTTTGTATTAACGCCTTTTTACCTTTGATTCTGGCTACACTTAGATGACTTTGCGCATTTTAAGAACGACCTGTTTTACTAAGAGGGTTTATTGAGATCGTATTTACCCATTTGAGTCCTTTGGGTAGATTATAACTTAACCCTTTCACGTTTTTATGACGCAGAGGTTGCCAGATTAGCAATAATAACTAGAGTTTTCTCACTCTTATAATTACCTCTCCAAAATTAGTTTTCTGCCCACAGCTAACTCAAAGACAACTGCAGAGGTTGAAGTAACTAAACTAAATAAAGGTTTATAAATACCCCTGATGGTAACAAAGGCTTTAAAGTATCCCTAATAGGCTCAACATTGCGTCAAGAACGTGAGAGGGTTTTAAAGCAAATCATCTAATGGTAACCAGAATACGATTCAAATTACGTATTGGTGGTGAAGGGGTTAACCCCTCCTGTACCGGCTACGTCTTTGCTATTTGATTTCAGCTGCATTTCGACGATTCAATGAAGCTTAGGAAAGATATATGGTAGGCCTAGCTAAAAGGATTAATTGAGATGTCTGTATTTTTTTTAATAGGTAGATGTCCTTCCTACGTTAAACAATATCTGATAGTTGCCAGACAAGTAAACCACCGGTACAGAAGGGGTTAAGGGAAGAACATAAGCACTGACAGCATGGTTTTCTAGAGGTCTGGTTGAAGCAGATTATAACTCACTAGCGAGTCTTAGAGTAATCCAGCTAATATTTCTACCATTTGAGAAGGGTCAGCCAGGGATTAGGTGTGGAAATTTACTGCCCATTTGCTCTAGCACTTTTTGAGCTATAGGCCTAGATGTTAAGGTTCACGATTTCTGGCCTAACAGGTTTTCTGGAGAAGAAAAAAATCCAGAAATTCCAGGATATTTCAAAAGGAATATCGGTATTTTAAAGATACAAAAGCTTAATTTATTTATTTTTTAGCTGAGGGTGTCCGAACTGGGACAGCACAAAACAAAACACATATTCACACATCAGATCAGATCAGATGAAGTATTGAGGGATAAGCCTTTACAACGGCACCTCGTATCTACATTCTACTTTTCCTATTTCTCTGAAGAGTGTAGAGAGGGGAGAAGGGGTGTTGGAGAGAGAGGAAGCTGTTGGAGTGGCTTTGTTATGTGTGTTTAGTCTGTACACATATTCACACACATCGCTGTATATACATATTCATTTGTTTATAATATAGTCATTCTCCTTTGTGTTATCCTTCTCTTATAGCGATTCTATCATGTATTATCCTTCTTCTGTTGTGGTGCGACCTGCAGACAACTGTTTATGTATAATGCACTGTACTGTAGGCTATTATGTATGAATGTGTTTATAATATAGTGTATACATAATTATATACATATGAATTTGTTTATAATATAGTCATTCTCTTATGTATTTTGTTGTGTTTTCATTGTTTTCTGTCTGGCTGTCTCGAGTCGGCCACCCCCTTAAAAAAAAAAAAAAAAAAAAAAGGTGAAAAGTGGGAATTGGGCTTGAGTATATAGAATAGACTAAATAAAAAAACAATTGTCTTCTTCTTGTAGTGGTGCGACCGCTGCGACCCTAGACAACTAAACAAGATGCACCCGGCAGAATACGCCATCGACGGATCCGAGCTTTGGTGGCAGTCTCCCCCACTATCCAGGGGCATGAACTACAACAAAATCAACCTTACCATTGATCTGGGACAGGTTAGTCGTTATGAATTAACCCATGAATTGCTAGAACATGTGCAAAATACAAGGCCAAGTTGAGGGAGGGAGGGTATAAAGAGGGGAGGGAGGAGTAGAGGATGCGGTGTGGAAAGATGCCACTACTTTCTATGTGAGGGGGGTGGGGGGGTATAAATGGGGGAGGAGTGGAGGATGTGGTATGGAAAGATGCCACTACTTTCTGTGTGAGGGGGGGGGGGGTATAAATGGTGGAGGATGCGGTGTGGAAAGATGCCACTACTTTCTATGTGGGGGGGGGGGGGGTATAAAGGGGGGGAAGGAGTAGAGGATGTGGTATGGAAAGATGCCACTACTTTCTATGTGAGGGGGGGGGGGGTATAAATGGGGAAGGAGTAGAGGATGCGGTGTGGAAAGATGCCACTACTTTCTATGTGAGGGGGGTGGGGGGGGTATAAAAGGGGGGGAGGAGTAGAGGATGCGGTATGGAAAGATGCCACTACTTTCTATGTGAGTGGGGTGGGGGTATAAATGGGGGAGGAGTGGAGGATGTGGTATGGAAAGATGCCACTACTTTCTATGTGAGGGGGGTGGGGGGGGAGGAGTAGAGGATGCGGTGTGGAAAGATGCCACTACTTTCTATGTGAGGGGGGGGGGGTATAAATGGGGGAGGAGTGGAGGATGTGGTATGGAAAGATGCCACTACTTTCTATGTGAGGGGGGGGGGGTATAAATGGGGGAGGAGTGGAGGATGTGGTATGGAAAGATGCCACTACTTTCTATGTGGGGGGGGGGGGGAGGAGTGGAGGATGTGGTATGGAAAGATGCCACTACTTTCTATGTGGGGGGGGGGGATGTGGTGTGGAAAGATGCCACTACTTTCTATGTGGGGGGGGGGGGGGGGCTATGGAAAGATGCCACTACTTTCTATATGTCACCCAAATTTCAGACATTTCCCGGCACTGGCATGGTTTTTGAAGGGATATTTTTACCCATGTTTATATACCGTGGCTTCTGAGAGGACCTTCGCTGTCCATGGGTTGATGTCTTATTCCAATATTGGGATGGTGATGTTTCTGGGAGAACAGGGTGAAAGTATAGCTGTAATTAGGATGGAAATGGAGATTGAGGCCTCAAAGGAGGTGCATGAACCTTTACTGTGAATGCCAGGCACCATTGCAGAATGTCCCTAATGAGAGCATCTAAGGGATATAAGTTTAGGGCTTTAAGGGGAGGTATTTAGTTTGTTCCCTAGACCTCCATCAAGCTTAAGATTACACCCCCTTGAGCCCCTTTCAAGATAAATTTGTACATTTTTCGGTAGAAAAATGTCCCGGCCGAAGGCCGGTTCCTCTTAAATTACAGGCTCGCTATCGCTCGCCAGGATAAAGTCGACACCTGAATTGCACGAAAGGTCTTAATATGGGGTGAAAGTTCTTAAAATCGCTAAACTAATGGGGCAAACGTTTTATAATATCAAAAGCAATGGGGCTAAACATCGTTTTATAATATCAAAAGCAATGGGGCTAAACATGAGGGAGAAAGGGGTCCAGAAAAAAATCCCTCAAATGGAGATCTCCCCTTAAAAAGGAAGGCCCGCTGATAGGCTGCCCCTAAAGGATGGCCCCCTTGTGTGCATGCAAGTTGTCTTGGAAATAGATTAACTTGCTCATGTAGACACCCTATGTGGTGGATTGTGTTCTTTGATGTATTAATTATTATTTTGCTTAAGCGTTGTTTCCACGTAGCGATTTTGATTAAGTTGTTTGGTCGTTTGACTGTGTTCGTCCCCAGGTTGTCAGCAAGGCTGGCCAACGAGAGACAGGCTTTTCATAGCCAGTTCTATAACTTGGACACTTCTTTGCAGACATTATTAAATCTATGAAGTTAACGTAATTCTTAGTTATGTTATGACTTTGGAAATGGGCCATAAAAACGCAATATCATGATCAATTTCCCTGTATTCTTTCTAAGGCTAAAACCAAATTGTCACGGTTTGTCATCCTGCTTCCCCCCCCCCCCCCATACGCCCACCGGAAGGGGCTGCACCAAATGACTTGTCCTCCCCCTCCCTTTGACCCTCCACTGTCTCTCCCCTCTTAT
>CM064578.1:66070011-66387606 GCA_032716605.1 Paralithodes platypus | reverse complement strand
CCATAATCATAACAAACAAATACAAAATAATAATAAATAATGCTACTAAATAAAGTGACTGGATATAATACTGTCAGTGGGAGGCGGTGACGGGGCAGGCTTAGGGTAGTACAGTATTGTGTAACCAGGCCAAAGGTATACTACAGTATGTGTGTCAACCAAACCCACCACTACACCACCATGCCAACTATCTGCCCTCTATACATTATATATCTAATTCACTCTCTATATACTGATCTTATGCTACACGTTTAATTGACCATACTATCATATTGTGGACGTCTTATTTCACTCTATATTATTATATTCTATACGTTTAATTTAAAATCCTATCATAATTTGGACGTCATATTTCACTCTATATTTCTTGAATTCACTTTGTACAATCCTATCATATTTTCAATGATTAATTTCACTCTAAATTTCTTGAGTTCACTCTGTATAATCCAATCTTATTTTGGACGATTAATTTCAGTCTGATTATTTTTACATCACTGAGAACATCCCTTATGCTATTAAGCACGTGTTAATTTAACTCTGCACACTCAAGCTTCATTTTGTAACACACACACACTACCCTCCCTCACCCACACACACCTCAAACCCACACCACACATACACATATACATCCACCCACCCTCGCACACACGCAGGAAACGGCCCCTCAGTGCCCCATAAATAATAGTGGAGGTACAGCACAGGAAGATAGAAGGTGGGCCCAATTTCAAAGTACCAAAGAATAACCAATAACCCCTTCAGTACCATTTTATAATGTCTATAGTGTAAACAGTATATTACACCCACACACCCACATACATAAAAACACCCCCTCCCCCACATACACAAACCCACGCCCCCCCCCCCCCCACACTCACACACAACCCACATCCCACACTTACCATACCCCCCCCGCCACACACACACACAAAGGAAATGGCCCGTTAGTGTGTCATAAATAAAACTGAAGGTACAATACAGTGAGATAGAATCTGGGTCCAATACAAAAGTACCAGGGAGTAGGCGTTAACCCCTTTCGTACGATGATACCTCTTTTACTATATATTCTTGATCACATTAGACGTTTTAATGGAGTTTAAGAAGGACTTAAGTTATTCAGAGGCTTAATTGAGATCGTAATTACGCCTCTGAGTCGTAACGGTAGATTAACAACTAAAGAAAATCGTCTAATGGTAACCAGAACAATACGAAAATTAAGTGCCATCTTATTCTGTACTCGAAATATGCGGGTAAAGAGAGCAAGGAAAGCCTAATTAAAGTGTTACTAACCCTTTCAGTACGGGTGAAGTTATTTTTTCTGGTTATCATTAGACGATTTCACTGTTTAGGAAGGATTTACGATAGTCAACAAATTAATGGAAATATGATACAGGTCTCTGATAACTAGACGTCCTTCCTAAACTGCATACAATCGTCTATAATAGCCAGAATATAAGGAATAATGGCGTCACCCGTACTGAAGTGGTCAATAAATTACTCTTTACAGTTATATTGATAGTGATGAATCCAGTTATTTAATACGAATAAAGCTACCGTGCAACAAATAATCAAGGTTAATTGTTTTTCATATACCCAAATTAATTTGATTTATTTCATACCTTCACGTTTTTACAGTAAAGCAATAGACGATTTTATATACCCCAACCTCCTGACTATATACCCCAACCTCCTGACTATACCCCAACCTCCTGACTATACCCCAACCTCCTGACTATACCCCAACCTCCTGACTATGCCCCAACCTCCTGACTATACCCCAACCTCCTGACTATAGGCCTACCCCAAGGGTTAAAATAGGAGTCACACAGGCAATTGTCAAAACTTTGAAGGTCCAGATCATTGTTATTAAAGTAAGCATTTGGCAAAGTAAGGAATTGTTAAAAACCTTAGCCAATACTCTGCTATTTACCATAAGTAAATTTGAATTATAATTATTTTTTGGTAGGGTACGGTAGGTATGTATAGGTAGGTTGGCTAAATAATTGGTGGAATTCGTAGGGACTTTTAACTTTTTTTGAGAGTTAAATTTTAAAAAAGCATGGATCTGAATGATTAATATAAATAGTATTAAGTAAAACTAGGGGAAGCAGAGACTGAAGACTGAAATCGTTGTGTGGGTACAGATTACGGTTTTAAACCAATTTAAGAATAGACAGTTTTCAATGCTGCAGCCAAAACTATTCCACCAATTTCTATTTTCTTTGTACCAAAACGTTCTGAATTGCGAACCTCACCCAACTACGCAAACATGGCTTTGATCATCCACTTAGTTTTCAAGATATGGATTTTTAAGTGTATTTTGAGTTTTTTTCAAGATTGCTGAAAAAACCCCACGTGCAAAGCAAAACCTTTTCCATAACATTTGTGGAGCATTAGTAGTGGAGTCCGTATACTAAAGCCCAATAATATCCTATGAGTGGGAGAGACGGTATTTACGTTTGAAAATGTTCGGGAAAACGGCTGTCACGGATATGTTTGGCCGCCATTTTGGATGTTTAACATTTCAAAAGTTGCTCAGTACAAAAATGCACCTTGTGTGAAAGTTTGGTCCCAATCCGAAAAGCGGTTCCGGAGTTATTGCGTAAAAACCGGCGTGGAAAAATAATTTGGAAGAATAAGAAGATTTAATGATTACAATAGGGGTTTCCCGCTAGGGCTCGAACCCCTAATAATAATAGTAGTAATAATAGCAATACCAGAAAATAGGAGTCGCAGTTTAATCACCCCCCCACCCCCCCCGTAAATGCCCCAGTAAAACTATTTAAATCCCCCTGTTACCCCCCCCCCCCTCTACCTGCCTACCCCTTATCTGTCAGCGTCCAACTCGCCGGCCTAGACCATGTAAACAATCAACAAGGATTTATGGTGGCAGGGGGGGGGGGGGGGGGGGGTGATATTAATAGCGGTGTACTAAGATGGGTGACACTGATAATAGTTACAATATGGGATGTCCACTCTCTCTCACTCACTTTCACTTACTCTCTCTCTCTCTCTCTCGCTCACACACGCACACACATACTCTCTCTCTCTCTCTCATAACTGTAACTTAACACGAATAACTAACTCTAACTTTTTTTCTCTCTCTCTCTCTATTAAAACACACACCTACACACACACACACACTCACGCACACATACACACACTACAACATATACAGAGCCTATGAATGCCGTTAATTACACGCTAGTACATTATTTAAAGGTCCGTGTTACACCTCCACTCTTTTTATCTGTCAGCGTCCACCAACCAGTCTGCCTATAGACTCGGAAAACAACACGCACGGATTTATGGCCGGAAAGGGTAACAGCTGGGAGGAGGCACAAAGAATTGGCTGAAAATAGGAGTATACGCCAAAAGAGAAAGAAAATAATAATAATAAATAAATACATAAATAACAATAACACAAAATAGCATACATAAATCAAAATAAATAAATAAAATAAATAAAACAAGTACATAAATATATAAAAATATAACTAAACAAATAAATAGATTGAGTAAATACAAATAAATAAGAAATTAATACAATACAATTATATAATTCGTGGACCTCACCTATTTCTAATTATGGAAGCATATCTCTGAAAACGAATTTATGAACATAGTTTTCTATACATCAACAACAAAACTAAAATTATATAATTTTTATTGAAAAGGAAAGTTCTATCCGATAATCAATCCAGAGAGTTATAATTGCATAAAGGAAAACATAGGGGGTCTGTAAATTTTTATACGCGACTGTCTATCTATCTATCTATTGCCGGACGCCTTACTCCCCTTCATGAGGGTCAAGGTTTAGAGATACAACGTTTGTATCTCTTAACCTTGATGAGGGTGACCATATACAATACGCCCCCAAGCAGACCTGTCCCCCGTGAGAAAGACAACCCGTGCCAGTTTATTTAAGGACTTACAGAATTGACCACTCAACTTAGGAGCCGTCCGACTCCGAGGCACTCTACGCATCTGTTTAGCACTCCATCTAAAAATGGACAGTTCATCTCGAAAGAGGATCTTGGGGTTATTATTATTTTTATTTAGCTTGATGGCGCTCTAGATGGGAAACTAAAAAAATATATACATACCAAATAAAAAATAAGTAAATAAATACATTTTTAAATACACGAACAAATAAATAGGCCTACATAACAACGACCCCTTCATGATTGCAACTGCACATTCGACAAATAGGACACCAACACCCATATGAGACCAACACCAATATGAGACCAACACCAATATGAGACCAACACCAATATGAGAGAAAATAAAGGGGGAATATTAAGGATGACAGTCAGGGGCCAGACAATCAGATCTCACAGAGGGTGGCACGGTCACTTCGTCAGGATAATCTATAGGTCTGGATGGAATGGGCAGGGGGGTCGGAAAGGCAGAGGGGACGAGGTGGGGGGGGGGGAAGGGAAGAGACGTGTTTGAGTGATCGTGAGACGAGAGAGAGATGGAGAGGTGAGATGAGCAGAGAGAGATGAGGAGAGGGAAGAAGAAAGAGTGATGAGGGGTTGAGCCCCAATTGTGGAGGAGATGAGAGGTGAGGAGGGGAGACGCAGGTGAGGAGCTAAGAGACAGAGAAGGAGGGAAAAGAGGAAAAAACGAGGGGGGGGGACATGGAAAGCAAAAAAAAAAAAAAAGATGGAATAGAGAAAAGCAAAAAGAGAGGCGAGAGAGAGAGGAGAGAGAGGAAGAGAGGTGAGAGGATGAGAGAGGGAAAAAAGCGCGTCACGCGTTGGAGTAAGTTTACTGTGGAGTGGAGGTTTGGGCGCAGTTCCGCGTTGGACCGCCGTTGTTGGCCTCCGTTGGAGAGGTGAGATGAGGGAATTTTGCGGATAAAGATAGATATATAGATAGATAGATTAGATATATATATTATAGTATATTATATATACTAATATATAGATATATATATATATATATATATATATATATTATTATATATATATGATATAGAGAGGAGAGAGTTGAGATGAGATGGGAGAGACGAGATCACTTGGAGTGATGGTGACGAGGACGGACGCAGGGGAGAAGAGATGAGAGAGAAGAGGGAGAGGAGGAGAGACACGATGAGAGAGATAGGAGAGAGAGAGATTCATTGGAGGATCGTATCAGAAGCGAGGGAGAGAAGCATTGAGAATGGAGCGATGGGAGAAGAGGAGGTGAGACGAGAGTAGAGAGTAGAGGAAATGCTTAGGTAGCGAGGGAGGAGGAAAATATGAATAGTTAAAATAATGGGAAGAGGAACAGAAGGCAAAGGAAGATGATAATCGCGAGAAAGACGACAACGAGGAAAAGGAGGAAGAAAACCGAGGCAACGAGCAAGAGAAGAAGAAGAAGATGAAGGAAAAGAAGAAGAAAAAGAAGAAGAAAAAGAAGATGATGATGAAGAAGATGAAAAAAAAGAAGATGAAGGGAAGTAAGAGGAGGAAGAGAAATAAAGACCGAAGAGGAGAAGGAAGACGTATAAGATGAGAAGGAAGAAGGGGAAGAGGAATAGGAAGGAAGAGGAAAGAGGGAAGGGAAGAAGGAAAGGAAGGGAGGTAAAAGAGACGTAATTAGACCCGAAGAGGAGAAGGAAGACGTAGAGGATGATGAGGAGGAAGAGGAAGATGTGGAAGCAGATGAAGATACGATGTGTGGTATTTCTTCATTACGAGTTAAGTTATTCGGACAGAAACGGTGTTAATTGAGGGTTAGGAAGACGTACAGGAGGAGGAGGAGGAGGAGGAGAAGATGAAGAAAGAGGAAGATGAGGAGGAGGAAGAAGAAGAGAAGGAAGAGGAAGATGAGGAGGAGGAAGAAGAAGAGAAGGAAGAAGGAGGAGGAAGAAGGAGGCCGTAGAGGAGGAGGCATAAGAGAGGAAAAAGACATAAAGGAGGTGGAGCTTATCCCAGACCCCTCAATTGGGAGAACCATGACCATATAGTTTTCGTAGCAGGTCTACTGCTTAGGATACATCAAGCTGAGTTGTATCTACAGTATGTTGTGCAGTTTAAGAAGGATCTGTGGTAGTAAAATTGGTTGAGTCAGATAGTTCGAAGCCTGTTAATTGCTGGAGGCCCCTTTAAAACTTAATATAATCCAATAGTAGCCAGAATAAAGTGTAAAAGACGTCGCCGGTACAGAAGGGGTTAAACTTAGAAAACACTCCCATAACCCCCCTTCGAGATAAATGTGTACAACATTCGGTAGAACTATGTCCCGGCTCAAGGCCAGTTCCTCCTAAATTATAGGCTCACTATCGCTTTCCAGGAAAACAATCAACACCTAAATGGCATGAAAGCCCTTAATATTGACCATAAAATGGATAGTTGTGGTGGTTGGACAAATCTTAAAATCGCCAAAATATGAGGGCGAATGTCGCTAAAGATCTTCAAACACTAATGGGGCAAAACATGCAGGGAGGAGGGGGTCCAGAATATACCCAAAAACTTTATCTTTAAATGTGGCTCTTTACTGTGTTTTTAAAATCTTTCAACTTTAGGGGGCGGCGCTTGTTGCAGGTTAGCTTTGCCTTTTTTTCTTTTTCTTATACCAAAAAAAACCCCAAAAAAAAAAATATAATAATAATAATAATAATAATAATAATAATAATAACATAAAGGAATAAATATATAAATAACAAAACAAATATAAAAAAAATATCCAGAAATGACCGAAGCTACCTCTCTATTCAAAGTTAGCCGCTAGCTATAGTAAAATATGTCTCGTTCTTTTTCAACGTGTCATAGCCCCTTCTTACATCCCTATAGATGTGTTGTGTGGCCTATCACGCCCTAGGGACCCCTGGCCGCCCTCCTAGAAGGCCATTCATTAGGGGAGTGGCCCGTCAATGGCTTGGCGGGGGGCCAGTTTGATGGTGGGGGTAGTGTGGTGGTGATGATAAGTGTAGGTGGTGGTGGGATAGTGGTTAGGGGTGGGAGCGGTTGATGATGGTGATGGTGTATGGTGATGAGGTGGGGGGTGGGGGAGGGGGTTAGTGGAGGGGGAGGGGATAATGGTGGTGGTGGGGGGTGATGTTTTCACGCTTGTAGCCCTATTGCGATAACCAGATTCAAGGCAATGTTCCCCCCCTCGAGCATGTTTCAAACCACCGCCTTTTGAAGTACGCCCCGTGATCGCGCCTAACACACACACAGAACAGACAGCCCCCTGTCAATCTAGAATCCAATTAAAATGCCATTCCATATTCAAACCAAATAATAGACATATGGAAGGCGGATGAGGTTGGAGGAGAGCGAGAGTACAAAGGACAGAGTACAAAAGTACAAAGGAAATCAAGCTACAACAGATCTAGTGGACCCTTCTAGGTTTCTTGTCCTTTCCCCCCCCCCCCCCAAACCATGAGGATCAAAGTGTCCAAACAGTGGTTGAGAGTGGGTAACGGGAACATTGGAACGGGAACTACTGGCCTGGAACTAATGTCCGTGGCTAGGATATTAGGCAGTTAGTAGGGAGACAGAGGGGGCGGTTAGTAACTGAGGGGGGGATAAAAGAAAGTTATTCATTTACCAAACGCAGGTCAGTACGCGGGTTTGATGCGAGATATTTGTCTAGGCGGAGTTTAAATGAATCAACGGTGATGCAGTCTTATAACGCTTCGGGGGAAGCCAATTCCACAAGTTGACAAACTCGATGAAAGAAGAAAGAAAGTCTTAGATTCGTTGTGAGTTAAAAGATTTACCAATAATTTTGCAACCGTGCCCCCCCGCGTGTAATTAGATTGGTCGATAGTAGAGTACTTACTACAGTTCATATTGTCCCCCGACTGAAGAGAGAGAGCGTGCGTGTTGTGTGTGACGGAGAGTTTGTGCGCGGTTTGAGGGTGCCTGCAAATGGCAGGATCAACTAACCCCACTCTCCTGACGTCGTGAGTGCTTTGAACGACTAACCTTATTTTAACATCCCATTCATTCTCTGATTTCAGCACCCAGTCAAAGTGGATAGGCTCCCCGGTTATTATAACCAACACTAGTAACTGTTAACCCCTTGTAACTTAATACCCCGGCTAACATTAGACGATTTTATGCAATTATAAAGGCCCTATGTGATTTAAATGGTTAATTACAGATAGGGTTCTTACCCCATAGAGTCCTAGACGTAGATTGGAAGCTAAAGTAAATCGTCTAATGCGTGGACCAGAATTATTAAGACGACCATTACGTCATCGTGTTGAAAAGCGGAGACAGGCCCGTTTTTCTGGTCCCCCTTCTTCCTCGTGTTTAGCCCCATTTGTATTTAGATGGTCTTATTGGACGTTCGGGCCATGAGTTCTGGCGGATTTCTTTAAGATCTTTCGTCCCATTTCAGTTATAAATTTTAAGGACCTATAGTGCCATTTAGGTGTCGATTTTTTTCCTGGCGAGCTGGATAGCGAGCCTGTGAATTGTTCAAGGAGGGAACCGGCATTTGGCCGGTAAATTGTTTTACAACAAAAACTTTAGCAATTTATACTTGAGGGGGGGGGGGGGGGGAGGGGGGGTTTAGGGGATGTTTTTCTAAGTTTGAGGGATGTCTTGCGAGGATGGAAAACTAAGCAATTTATGAATGAATGAATTATAGGCCCCCCCCCCCAAAAAAAAGCAGTTTCATTCCCATTAAAGTTTTTAAACCAGTATTGAGTGACACTTGCAACACTTATTAAAGCACGCGGTTTACACATGCCCGAGTTGCCTGAATCGGTGACCAAAAGTTGCTCCGTGGAGCAACTTTTGCGCCCCAAGGCAACTTTTTTCGGGACCCATTTGTCACCCGAATAGGGCAACTTTTGCGTTCTCCCGAACGTACGGGGACTCGCCATCGCCTGTTGCCCCCGGCAACTATAAATATGGGTTGCATGCAATAGTTCAAGAGTAAGTAATGTGATGAACTATATATATGATTGTGCAAGCATTAATATACTATAATAAATCTCAATCACTTAAATGACACTGTATATGTCATCACAGTATAATATTCAATACATTGGGATGACGAGAAAACGTGTTTTATTTTAATAAAAAAGTAGGCCTACCGGTTATGATATGAGCCAATTTCAAGTTATGTACAAATAGCCTACCAATATCTTTGGGCAAGAATGGGAATGAAAAGAATATTCTCCTCAGGGATTAAATGTAGCATATATCAGTTATTATAATCAACTTACAATTATAATTTGCAACAGTAACAAACTATTTGTTTATAATAAAATATGGGAATAGTAGCTTACGTTACTGCAATGGTTAGCCTAATACCCTTCCTTCAGTTTTACCAAATTATTTATTCTGTATGCTTTTGTTAGTCTTGATAAAATACCGTCGGATTATCCATTATAGGTGTCGGTTGATGCAGAACAGTAGTGCTAAATAGTTAGGCTACTACTTTAAAATAACTTAGTAGTCTACATATACGGTAAATAGTGTTTGCGTCTGAATTAGTAGGCTATGTTATGGAAATATATTACCCCTGTGTAGCCTATAGGCTATAAATATATTATATATAGCTATTAATATATATATAGATACTATTCCATATACAGTAGGCATTATTAAACTAAAGAAGTTTTAATAATTCTAATGATAATGTGACAGGTGATATCCGAACCTTTAAGAGCTCTATAATAATACACACATGGGAAACACAAACTAAAATCGGTCGGCTACATATAATACAGTAAACACAAGCAAGGGGAACAAAGAAATACTGTCACACTGACTATTTTAAATATTTGTTAATACGTAAAGCAAGGGCCTGTGATTGGCCTAAACCGGGTGAGCAGGGTCAGCCAGTTCTTCTCTCTCGTTTAATTCTTGGTTTATAATTTCTTTATCTTGCTTGTGTGTACTTTATGATACAACTGGTATATGCTATTATTGTTGTTTCCTGTGTTCTTTACGAAGCTCTTTAGATTCGGATAGTACTGTAATTTATAAAGGTAATCATTAAAATTACTTAAACATATCTAGTTAATGACAATATTAAAATTAAGGAGGACAATACAGATAATAAATTAATGATCAGGGTAATATGATAACGATAGCCAATCGATGCAAAGCGGTGCTGTTTGTGGCACTTGCACTTTTACCAAGACATGGAATTAATGTTGCTTGATGTATGTAAATTGGTGAGCAAATATAGTCATACATACCTTGGTTTTTTATATATGCTCAGCTTTATCATAGGGCTTGTGATGTATTAAATAGCGTGACCGGGGAAGCTTATTAACACGGCCGCCCGATAATTAAGGACAAATTAATTTCCCCCCCCGACAGTGATGAACGATAAAAAGAGTGTACGTGCAGAGTGCCATTGAAAATCTGTGCTAGCGAGCATGTAACCACTTTTTTTTGGGGTCTCAGAAAAGTTGACCCGTAGCGGGTGACAAACAGTTGCTGTGGGTGGCAAAAATTCGGGCATGTCCTAACCGCCCCTTTACTGTACCTCCCTGGTCTCAACACAACCTCACGGCAACCACTTGGCCGTCCACCAACACTTACCTGTAAGAAACAAGAAACACCACTATGAGTACCCCGTTATATAATATTACACTTAGCAACACGGAATCCAGCCTACAATGAAAGATTTTAAAAGATATATGTGTGATGAGAGAGTGTGTGTGTTGTGTGGTGGTGTGTGAGATGTGTGTGTGGTGTGTGGTGGTGTGTGAGTGTGTGTGAGTGTGTGTGTGTGTGCTGTGTGTGTGTGTGTGTGTGTGTGTGTGTGTGTGTGTGTGCTTGCCAGTCGTGTAATAGTATAACAATGAGTGACTGTCGATACAAACAAATAAGGCTGACTAAAAAAAAAAAAACCCAAATCCTGCATAATAAACGGATATAAAACTAAAAGCAAAACATATGGAAAGCTTGTGGAATAAATCAGTGGCTTCCACGGTTACGGTCGGCTTGGCAAACTTACTGCGTCGACTGACTAACATTTCGCCCTAGACTACCAGGCCATCACACCAACTATATCACCACCACCACCACTACTACTACCACTATCCAATACTACACACATACCCCTCCTAACACCTCCAAAATTACCCCTCATCATCTATATCATCATCACCATTACTACCACTGTTTCTACCACTATCATTATTATTACTACTACGTACTATTACTACGGACTACTATTATGTTCCCTAGACTACCACACCGTCACAACTGCCTACAATAACCACCCACCACTACTAACCACTATTACTTATTACTTCATACCACTGCCTCTACCCAACTACTATCGTATTGTACTGCTAACTACTACTATGTACTACCCGGATATGTGTGTGTGTGTGTGTGTCTGTGTGTGTGTGTGTGGGTGTGTGTGTGTGTGGTGTGTGTGTGTGTGTGTGTGGTAATAAAGTGGATCTCGCAGCTCCATTTTCCCCCCCCCCCGTTCCACATCATTTAAACATCACTTTTGAGGTCAGCCCAAAAGTAGAATAGACCCCCCCCCCCCCCCCCCCCGAAGTTGGTATTTGTTCTACCAAGGATTTATCTGCGTTATCTGTCCATACTATATCAGGAGATTCAAGATTTATCAGTCCGTATTTATTAAAAACTTGTTTTCACCTGCCAAAACCCATTTTTTGGTAAACATATTTAGTGACGAATTCCTCAGCGCAGATTCACGTGTGTGTCATAAATATGTATTAACGTTCAAACACTGCCACACACAAAAAACATTTATAATACACAACTATTATCGTGTTCCTTAGCCACAGATTCACGTTTAATCAATCCATTATTTATAAACGTTGTACATAGCCCCAGTTACATATATTATAGTAAATACAATATTATATCTTTGTTTCTTAACCTGATATAAACATTTAAACTTACCTAGTATCAGCTTTGTTAAATTATCAATGGACACCCTTCCATCTACATTGGCCTGTCTTCTGTAGGGGCTATTTGAATACCAAAATATGTATTCTTCTCTTCGTTCCGAGGATAAATCCCAAAAATAATTCCCCATAGCAAAACATCAAAGTCATTTCAGTATATGATGGCAAGTTTATTTCCGTATATATTCTCGGCTACCAGGTGTAAACGATTTTGCTTAGTTTAGGAAGGATTTGTGAAGCTAGCCAGAGGATTAATTAACTGCTATTATTAAAATTTTAACAATCTCTAGACAAAATAGCTTAATATAACCAAAATAACAATATACGGAATATAGAAATGCGTTTATCCTACTGACAAAAATATAACTGATGGCACCGACCATGAAGGGATAACGTCCAAATTATAATACAAATATAATGCCGATAATTAAGGAAATGTGGTCATGATATCCTCGAAGGACTTTATTAAGCTTATGTTAAAAGATCTTAAAACCCTACCGGCCCCATTAATTATTAAGAGTACAGTCGCTGGTTAAGTAATGCCTGATTAAAGACATTTTCAAAGCAGATTCGCGGCTGAAATGACAACTCTTTTATCTATTCTTTATTCTAATACGTCGCATTTCGGAGCGTTCCTTTAAATTTTTCGAGGCTTCAAAAATTCTAAAAATTAATGACCAGCGACTCTCCTCTGTACTAAAAACACCACACACACAACACACACACACGTATACTGAAGTGCATGCATACCATTCTATGGTTCGATATTAGCCATCTTAATTTCCAATGTATTATATAAATGTTTGCGTGCGCGCGTGCAAATATTCGATATAACACAATCCCAAAATAATAAAATAGCCAAGAGGAGAGAAAATATAACCTTGGTTGTGGTTTTGTCTGTGCATCGTATTCCTCAGTATTATTACAGTTTGCACAGGCGGGAATACTTTAACAAAAATCTCCAAATTTTAAATAATTAATATATCAAAGAGTGAGAGAAGAGAGAGAAACATAAACCTTGCGGTCTATGGCAAGGGTCCCCCCCCCCCCCCGCGTCACAAAAAGACAAGGAGGGGGCCCCAAAAGGAAAGGAAGTCCCCGAAAACATATTCAAAGAAGGGCTGTTCGTGTTGTTAAAAAAAATAATAATAATAACCATTGGTGGACAACCACTCGTGAGATGTGCGCCCTACACTGACGCAAGATATATGCCAGTGGAAGCAGAGACCTGAGAGAGTATATGTGTGAGGGTGAGAGGGGTGGGCGAGATAGTAAAGACATGAATGTGTCATGTAATATATACTACTAATATATAGTTATATATATATATATACCCTGCTATACAGTATATACTACTAAACTACACACACACATACTACCAACCCAACCACAACACACACACCACACACACACACACCCACACCACACACAAACCTACACACAAACACACACACACACACACACACCCACACACACACACACAAACGCTGAAAATTAAAAGTCGTGAATAAATGAAAACAAGGAAAACGTACAGTCATAAACAAACGAAATAATACCGAAAAAAAAAAGGATGGAACTCGCCAGGCTAAAAAGTCCCAGGAAGAACAATATAGTATAAGGAAAGAGACAGGTGTTGGTACGACATGAGGAGGACCAGCACCAGTTACGAGTTTCCAAAAAGGAGGTAGAGCAAGTAGTAAGGCAAACAGAGGAAAACCTAACGAAAAAATAAATTATGACAAAAGTGGAGGGCGAAAAAAATGTTGATAAAAAAAAAAAAAAAAATTAAAAAAAAATTAGACCTTGCATTACATCGGGAAATTTAAGGGGCAGGTATTTAGTTTGTTCCCTAGGTTTTCATGGAAGGTCTTAAAATTACACCCTCTAGACCACCTTTCAAGATAAATTTGTACATTTTTCGGTGTTCGAGAAAAAAATTTCCCGGCCAGAGGCCGGTTGCTGTTATATTACAGGCTCCGCTATCCCCGCTCCGGCAGGCGAAAAAATCGACACCTTAATGGCACGAAAGGTCTTAAACATACTTGACCAGAAATGGGGCAAAATGTCTTAAAAATTTCCAAACTACTAGGTCCAGAAAAAAATCCTCAATTGAAATCCTCCCCTGAGGGATTAAGATGAGCAAGGAAAGAAGTCCAGAAAGAAAATCCCTCAAGTGGAATCTCACCCTTAAGGGAAGAAAGTTTTTTCACACTGAAAGAGACACGCGTCGGATACCAGAGAACCTTTGTGATTTTTTTTTTTTTTTGTTATCCGCGGGGCAACGAAAATAGGAGCGAGAAGGAACATTATTATATCCTCGAGTTGTATATTTTCTTTTTGCTTTCGGAGGGGCACATGCAAGATTAAACACCTACCATGTATTTAGATACACGTTGGGGAAAGTTGGCTACCTATACACTAATGCTGTGTAAACAAAACTTATTTATGCGCACGTTAACATGAAGCAAGTAAATGTTGAGGACAAAAAATATACTGTCTATAGATTGAGACGATTGCAATTATTACCTCAAAAAGACGAAGAAAATCATAGAAGAATACATCAGCCCGCTCGGAAGCATAAACTCTCTTAACACATGAAAGAATGACACTGCCAAACGGAAAATGACACGACTGTAAGGACAACACATAATGACGTGCGACTGACAGGACAAAAATAAACATGAGTCAATGGCGAACCAAAAGAAGGAAAAACATGGGATATCGTCACGAAGGGTTCCGAATAAAAAGTCATGCAAAAGAATCTAAGGCAAGTTATAGGGCGAAGCAAGGAGAGGCAGATATAGATAGACTAGATCAGGTAGATAGATAGGTAGATCGATAGATAGATTAGAGAGATAGAGAGTACAAAGGAGTACAAAGGAACATCAAGCAACAACAGGTCTAGTGATCCCTTCTAGGCTGCTTGTCCTCAATAAACACTGAGGATCAAGTGTGGTCCAAACAGTGGTTTAGAGTGAGGTAATGGGAACAGTGGAAAGGGACCTACTGCCCTGGAACTAATGTCCGTTGGGCAGAGGACTCAGGAAGTAGTTAGGGGAACATATGGGTTAGTAACTGAGGGGAGGATATAAATACAGAGTTATTAATTCTACAAAACGCCAGTCAGTCGCCGGGTTTGCTTGATGCCGGAGATATTTGTCTAGGGCGGGAGGTTTAAATGAATCAATCAACGGTGCTGCCAGTCTATAACGAGTCTCAGGGGGGACAACCGGAAAAAGCCCATTCCACAAAGTGACAACCTCGATTGTTGAATTAAGAAATTCTTAGATTCAGTGCGATGTTGTTTTAAAAAATTTTTTTACCCCCCCCCCCCCAATAATTTTGCAACACGTTTCCCCCGCGTGTAATTAGGATGATGCGTCGATTAGTGAAAGCAGTACTTACTACAGCTTAATATTGTCGATTTTATATTGCCTTTGATGATTCTTTGAAACACTTGAATTTAAGTCACCTCTTAATCCTGCGCTTGGGTTAAAAAAAAGGAACTATATTTAATTCTCTCTAAGGACGCTCTTCGTGATCTGGTTTGTTCTTTAGGCTAGGTATCATTTTGGTAACTCTACGTTGAACTCGTTCTAGCTTGTTTATGTCTTTTTGGTAATAAGGGCACCAGCATTGAACGCAGTCCCGTATTCCAGAAGAGGGCGGACTAAGGAATTGTAAAGGGTTAGGATAACGTCTTTGGATTTATGCTCAAATGACCTGCCTATAAAGCCAATTATTTTGTTTGCCTTCTTAACAACTTCTGAACATTGTTGACTCGGTTTTAGGTTACTCGATATTGTTACTCCCAGATCGGTTTCTCTGTTTACATTCTTAAGCTGAGTGCCATTCATCGAATAGTTTGCTTTCTCATTTAGGTATCCGATATGTAGTACTTTACATTTATCCGCATTGAAACTCATTTGCCAAATTTAGGCCCAATGTGACAATTTATCTAGATTGTGTTGCATATCGTCAACTTGATCTTTTGAGAGTACGCTATTTGCAATTTTTGTATCGTCAGCAAATTTTGAGATTGTACAGGTGAGACCCTCATCTATGTCGTTGATGTAAATTAGAAAGAGAATTGGTCCTAGTACCGATCCCTGGGGTACCCCGCTACTAGCATTGGTCAATTTAGATGCCTTACCGTTTATGACTACTCTTTGCTTTCTGTCGCTGAGCCAATTTTCTATCCACTTCAACACACCGTCTTGTATTCCATGCGCTTTTAGTTTTAGCAGTAAACGTTTGTGGGGAACGTTGTCAAAGGCCTTTTGAAAATCAAGGTATATAATATCTACAGCTTTACTCTCATCGTAGAGGTTGAGGATATCGTGGAAGAAGTCTAAGAGGTTTGTTAAACAGGAAGTTTTGTACGAAAGCCGTGTTGAGTATCTTTAAGTATGTTATTTTCCTCTAAGTGATTTACGAGTCTGTCCTTATGACCGTTTCTAGCATTTTACATACAACTGAGGTTAAGCTAATTGGACCGATAGTTACTGGGTAGGGATTTGCTGCCTTTTTTGAATATCAGTGTTACGTTGGCTATCTTCCACTGATCAGGCATAGTTCCAGACTGCAAGGATTTATTGAATACGTAATCGTCGTGGTGGTTTGGAGAGCTCATTCCTGTTAGCTTCCTTTAGAACCTCTTAGGAGAGGATTGTATCATGGTCCAGGGCGCGTTATTTACCTTTGAAGTTTATCTCTAAACAATTCAATACTTCTCTCTCTGTAAAGTTGATCATTGCTTATTTGAAACATCTGAATTAGCCAATCCTGAATCCGGCGATGGGTTTGTGTGTAGGGAGATATCACACTGCGAGATGGCTTCTTCTGTTGTAACAAAACTGATGCAAAGAAGGTAATTGAGGCGTCAAGCCCCATATTACTAGCATTTGTAACTTCGTCTTGCGTTGGGTGTATTCTCCATTTTCATCGACTAACGGTCCAACAGTTGAAGTAACTACTTTTTTCTTTCTGATATAACTATAGAATTCTTTCGGGGTTGTTTTACTTTGATTCGCAATATGTAATATGTAAGAGTGAGTGAGAGAGATGAAGATAGAGAGTGAGTGTGAGATTATTTTCAGATTATTATATTTCCATAAAATATACAATGGCTGTTCATACAACAAAATCATCTTAAACTAAATACATAATTACTCAGATCTCAGAATCTACATAAAACAGTTGTAGTTTGTCGGTAAGAATGTACAAAGAAATAGTTCCTACCTAAAGTGTGAGAGAGAGAGAGAGAGAGAGAGAGAGAGAGAGAGAGAGAGAGAGATTCATGCATACGTGTGGGCGCAGACAGAC
The DNA here is from genome assembly GCA_032716605.1 of Paralithodes platypus. Classification (NCBI taxonomy): domain Eukaryota; kingdom Metazoa; phylum Arthropoda; class Malacostraca; order Decapoda; family Lithodidae; genus Paralithodes; species Paralithodes platypus. The sequence goes on along the minus strand of CM064578.1, from coordinate 66,370,424 downwards.
AAATTATGATATATTTTAGTTACATTGATTTCATAGATTACGCTGTCCAAAAAATTAGTTATAAAATGTAATTATTTACAAAAAAAAATGAGAACAATAAAATAAAATATAATAATTACAGAGGAGGTTGAGAGAAAAGAGTGATGAGAAAAAAAAAAAAAAAAAAAAACAATATCTATATATGTCGTACATTTGTCTAACCGGTCGGACTTAGTGGAACTTATTACATTTCATTGGGGGTGTTTGGTGTTGTGGTGAAATTAATAAAATATAGATTATAGTGTATTCGCTGTCAGTAGGCGAGAAACCATGACCTCTATCCTCTTGTAACTCAAAAAGGGCTAGAGCAAATGGGCTGTACATTTCCACATCTATTCCTTGGTTGACTCTTCCCAAATGGTAGAAATATGAGCTCGATTTAATCTCTAGTGTCGCTTTTTGAGGGGTTTACAGGGGTTGTTAGAGGGTGCATGAGTTCTCGCCTACTTACAGCGAATAGACTATAGTGGAGATAGAATACACCAAACTCTGAAAAAAATTGGCCGGATAAAAAAAAAAAAAAACAAACGGAAAGAGAGAAAGGAAACAATGTTGGTCGTTGTGAGACAGTGACAGTGACCTGTAGTTGTGCTGGTGTGTGTGCTGTGTTTGTGAGAGCAAAAAGAGAAAAATGAAAAAAAAATAAAAAATCGAAGGACACATGCTCTTACATTACCTGAAATTGTTTGTGGAACATGCAAGTAATGCAAGTAATGGTCACTTCTGTAAATCTAAAATGGCTTACTTAAGAATGGGAAAGGGGTGGGACCTTTTTTTTTTTTTTTTTTTTTTTAATTCTAATAAAAAAAGTTTGTGAGAGTGTGTGTGTAGTGTATGAGACAAAGAGAGAGAGAGAGTGTGTGTGTGTGTGAAAGAGAGAGTGTGTGTGTGAAAGAGAGAGGGAGTGTTTAGTTTTCGTTAGTTAGGAACAATGAGATAGCAAAGTACAAGAAAGAAAGAGCGAACGAGTTGAGGGTGGTGTGGGGTAGACAGTTAAGAAGTGGTGTTTGAAAGTGAGTTTTGTGTGTAAGAGAGAGAGAGAGTGACAGTGTATGTATGTGTGTGTGTATGGGAGAGGGAGGGAGTTCTTAGTTTTTTGTTAGTATATTATGTACGTGAGAAAATGTGTGAGGGCCAGAATTTGATACCCTATGTAATGTCTGTGTTTAAGATAGGAGAGAGAGAGAGAGAGAGAGAGAGAGAGAGAGAGAGAGAGAGAGAGAGAGAGAGAGAGAGAGAGAGAGAGAGAGAGAGAGAGAGAGAGAGAGAGAGAGAGAGAGAGAGAGAGGAGATAAATGAGAGATGAGACGAAAGAGAGAGAGAGAGAGAGAGGAGAGGAGAGAACGAGATAGAGAGGGAGAGAGGAGAGAGAAGAGCGAGAGGGAATTCTGTGTATCGAGGGAGACCTTAACATCCAAAACAAACAATACATGGCGAGGAGGTTTTATATTCCTCCATAGACCTTCATCAAGCTTAAGGGGAGGTTTCCACATGAGGGATTTTTTTCTGGACCCCTTTCTCTCATGTTTAGCCCCATTGCTTTTTAGATTTTAAGACGCTCGCCCCCTTTAGTTTGGCGATTTTAAGAACTTTCACCCCATTTCTGTCAATTTTAAGAACTTTCATGTCATATAGGTGTCGATATTTTCCTGGCGAGCGATAGCGAGCCTGTAATTTAAGAGGAAGCGGCCTTCGGCCGGGACATTTTTCTACCGAAAAATGTACAAATTTATCTTGAAAGGGGGTCTAGGGGGTGTAATTTTAAGCTTGATGGAGGTCTAGGGAACAAAGTAAACACCTCCCCTTAATCTATATATTTATTAATTTCACCACAACACCAAACACCTCCAATGCAATTAATGAAAGCATAGATGTGATCCACCGGGATTCGAACCTGCGTTATCACACACAGATTTTAAACACACTAACCATTACACCACCAGAAAGGAAAACAATTATCTTAGATCCCTCTTCGAGATAATTTGTACATTTTACGGTAGAAAAAAAAAATCCCGACCAAATGCCAGTTCCTTCTAAATTTCAGGCTCGCTATCGCTCGTCAGGAAAACTAGAAATTACCTGCATGGCACGAAAGGTGTTACAATTGCCAAACTATTGGGGCGAACATATTACACTGCAAATATTAACAGTGCTAAACATGAAGGAGAAGGGAGTCCGCAAATAACACTCCCTTAAAAGTAATTCAATATTGCAGAAGATCCCACTTACCGTATGACTCAGAGTAGGTCAGTTGTGTGTGTGTGTGTGTGTGTGTGTGAGACAATGAGTGTGGGGTGGGTGGGTGAGTGTGTGCGAGAGAGAGAGAGAGTGTGTGAGTGATGAGACAATAACTATAGGGTGGGTTTTAGTGTGTGTGTGTGTGTGTTTGTGTGAGAGAGAAACAAACTATATGAGTGTGATGAGACAATGAGTGTAGGGTGGGTGGTGTGTGTGAGAGAGAGAGTGTGGTGAGACAATGAGTGTAGGGTGGGTGGTGTGTGAGAGAGAGAGTGTGAGTGTGATGAGACAATGAGTGTAGGGTGGGTGGTGTGTGAGAGAGAGTGTGAGTGTGGTGAGACAATGAGTGTAGGTTGGGTGGTGTGTGAGAGAGAGAGAGAGAGTGTGAGTGTGGTGAGACAATGAGTGTAGGGTGGGTGGTGTGTGAGAGTGAGTGGTGAGACAATGAGTGTAGGGTGGGTGGTGTGTGAGAGTGAGAGTGGTGAGACAATGAGTGTAGGGTGGGTGGTGTGAGAGAGAGTGAGCGTGGTGAGAGAATATGTGTAGGGTGGGTGGTGAGAGGAGTGAGAGTGTGAGAGTGGTGAGACAATGAGTGTAGGGTGGGTGGTGTGAGAGAGAGTGAGCGTGGTGAGACAATGAGTGTAGGGTGGGTGGTGTGTGAGAGAGAGAGAGTGTGAGTGTGGTGAGACAATGAGTGTAGGGTGGGTGGTGTGTGAGTGTGAGTGTGATGAGACAATGAGTGTAGGGTGGGTGGTGTGTGTGAGAGTGTGGTGAGACAATGAGTGTAGGGTGGGTGGTGTGTGTGAGAGAGAGAGTGTGAGTGTGGTGAGACAATGAGTGTAGGGTGGGTGGTGTGTGAGAGAGAGTGTGAGTGTGGTGAGACAATGAGTGTAGGGTGGGTGGTGTGTGTGAGAGAGAGAGAGAGAGTGTGAGTGTGATGAGACAATGAGTGTAGGGTGGGTGGTGTGTGAGAGAGAGAGAGAGTGAGAGTGTGGTGAGACAATGAGTGTAGGGTGGGTGGTGTGTGTGAGAGAGAGAGAGAGAGTGTGAGTGTGAGACAATGAGTGTAGGGTGGGTGGTGTGTGAGAGAGAGAGAGAGTGTGAGTGTGGTGAGACAATGAGTGTAGGGTGGGTGGTGTGTGAGAGAGTGTGGTGAGACAATGAGTGTAGGGTGGGTGGTGTGTGAGAGAGTGTGAGTGTGGTGAGACAATGAGTGTAGGGTGGGTGGTGTGTGAGAGAGAGAGAGAGAGAGTGTGAGTGTGGTGAGACAATGAGTGTAGGGTGGGTGGTGTGTGAGAGAGAGAGAGTGTAGGGTGGGTGGTGTGTGAGAGAGAGAGAGAGGGTGTGTATGTGATGCGTAAATGAGTGTATAGAATGTGATGAGTGTTAGATGAGAGAGTTGTAAGTGTGATGAGGCAATGCATTTAGAGTGTATGTGAGTGTGTTGAGTAAATGAGTGTGATGAGTGTATGGTAAGAGAGTGTTGAATGGGTGAGTGTAGTGTGTGTGTGTTTGTGTTTGTGTTTGTGAGAGTGTTGTGAGTATGGTAAAAGAGTTATGTGTGTGTGTTGTGGTGAGTTAATGAGTGTGATGAGTGTATGGTAAGAGAGTGATTAGTGAGTGTAGTGTGTGTGTGTGTGTGTTGTGGTGAGTTAATGAGTGTGATGAGTGTATGGTAAGAGTGATGAATGAGTGTAGTGTGTGTGTTGTGGTGAGTGTATGGTAAGAGTGATTAGTGAGTGTAGTGTGTGTGTGTGTGTGTTGTGGTGAGTTAATGAGTGATGAGTATGGTAAGAGTGATGAATGAGTGTAGTGTGTGTGTTGTGGTGAGTAAATGAGTGTGATGAGTGTATGGTAAGTACAAAGGAGTACAAAGGAGTACAAAGGAGTACAAAGGAAATCAAGCAACAACAGATCTAGTGACCCTTCTAGGTTGCTTGTCCTCCAAAACACTGAGGATCAAGTGTCCAAACAGTGGTTTAGAGTGGGTAAGGGAACATTGGAAAGGGAACTACTGCCCTGCCACTAACGTGGCAGGACTAGGAAGTTAGTAGGGACAGATGGGTTAGTAACTGAGGGGAGGATAAAGTTATTCATTTACAAACGCAGTCAGTCGCGGGTTTGATGCGAGATATTTGTCTAGGCGGAATTTAAATGAATCAACGGTGCTGCAGTCTATAACGTCGGGGAAGCCCATTCCACAAGTTGACAACTCGATTGAAGAAGAAATTCTTAGATTCGTGCGAGTTAAAAGATTTACCAATAATTTTGCAACCGTTTCCCCGCGTGTAATTAGATTGGTCGATAGTGAAGTACTTACTACAGTTCATATTGTCGATGCCTTTGATGATTTTGAACACTTGAATTAAGTCGCCTCTTAATCTGCGCTGGGTTAAAGGAAATAGATTTAATTCTCTAAGACGCTCTTCGTATGGTTTGTTCTTTAGGCTAGGTATCATTTGGTAACTCTACGTTGAACTCGTTCTAGCTTGTTTATATCTTTTGGTAATAAGGGCACCAGGATTGAACGCAGTATTCCAGAAGAGGGCGGACTAAGGAATTGTAAAGGGTTAGGATAACTTCTTTGGATTTATGCTCAAATGACCTGCCTATAAAGCCAATTATTTTGTTTGCCTTCTTAACAACTTCTGAACATTGTTGACTCGGTTTTAGGTTACTCGATATTGTTACTCCCAGATCAGTTTCTCTGTTTACATTCTTAAGCTGAGTGCCATTCATCGAATAGTTTGCTTTCTCATTTAGGTATCCGACATGTAGTACTTTACATTTATCCGCATTGAAACTCATTTGCCAAATTTGGGCCCAACATGACAATTTATCTAGATTGTGTTGCATATCGTCAATTGTTCTTTTGAGAGTACGCTATTTGCAATTTTTGTATCGTCAGCAAATTTTGAGATTGTGCAGGTGAGACCCTCATCTATGTCGTTGATGTAAATTAGAAAGAGAATTGGTCCTAGTACCGATCCCTGGGGTACCCCGCTACTTACATTGGTCCATTTAGATGCCTTACCGTTTATGACTACCCTTTGCTTTCTGTTGCTGAGCCAATTTTCTATCCATTTCAACACACCGTCTTGTATTCCATGCGCTTTTAGTTTTAGCAGTAAACGTTTGTGGGGAACTTTGTCAAAGGCCTTTTGAAAATCAAGGTATATAATATCTACAGCTTTACTCTCATCGTAGAGGTTGAGGATATCGTGGAAGAAGTCTAAGAGGTTTGTTAAACAGGAACGTTTTTACGAAAGCCGTGTTGAGTATCTTTAAGTATGTTATTTTCCTCCAAGTGATTTACGAGTCTGTCTCGTATGACCGTTTCTAGCATTTTACATACAACTGAGGTTAAGCTAATTGGACGATAGTTACTGGGTAGGGATTTGCTGCCTTTTTTGAATATCGGTGTTACGTTGGCTAGCTTCCACTGATCAGGCATAGTTCCAGACTGCAAGGATTTATTGAATAGTAATGTCAGTGGTTTGGAGAGCTCATTCTTAGCTTCCTTTAGAACTCTAGGCGAGATTGTATCAGGTCCTGGCGTTTTATTTACCTTGAGTTTATCTAAACAATTCAATACTTCTCTCTCTGTAACGGTGATATTGCTTAGAACATCTGAATTATCAATCTGAATCGGCGATGGTGTAGGGATATCACTGAGGTCTTCTGTTGTAAAAACTGATGCAAAGAAGGTATTGAGGGCATTACTCATTGTACTTCGTCTTTGGTGTATTCTCCTTTTTCATCGACTAACGGTCCAACAGTTGAAGTAACTACTTTTTTCTTTCTGATATAACTATAGAATTCTTTCGGGTTTGTTTTACTTTGATTCGCAATATGTAACTCTAAGGTCTTTTTACTTTGCTTAATTAACTTTTTGGCTTTGCGTCGTAGCTCTACAAATTTCACCCGTTCTTCGTCATTTTGTGAGGATTTTAATCTATCATTAGCACATTTAAGTGAGCGATGAGTGAGTGTAGTGTGTGTGTGAGAGAGAGAGAGAGAGTGTGGGTGTGTGTTGTGGTGAGTGCCATATGTGAGGGGTAAGGGGTTAAAATTGGGGTAGTGGGGGGGGAGGGGTAAGGTGGGGTAGACGAGGGAAGAAATAAGAGGAGATGGCTGAAGGAAGGAATGATGGAGCCTTCTCTCTCTATCTCTATACACACACACAGTCACACACGCACATACACAGTCACACACATAGGTCTACACACACATACACAGACAGTCACACACACACACACACACAGTGTGTGTGTGTGTGAGTGATGAATAGATGAGTGTATGGTAAGAGTGATGTGTGTGTGTGTAATAATAATAATAAACGGTTTATTAAAGAATGGCAGCCTCATGAGCTGAAAATACACATTTTACAATTTAGTGGATGAACATGAGATGTACAGATATGAAGATGGTAAAGCTCAGTTTACAAAAAAAAAATAAAAATAAAAAATAATGATGCAGGTGCAGAATACAAATTATAAAATAACCATGAGAGTAAGACTTACTCTCATAAATGTGTATATGTACTGTATATCACTTAGTGATATACAGTACATATACACATTTAGTGTGTGTGTGTGTGTGTGTGTGTGTGTGTGTGTGTGTGTGTGTGTGTGTGTGTTATTGGGATATGAGGACTATACTCACTCTATCTGGGTGAGGACAATGTACTGACTAAGGTCGTAATGATAACGAGAGAGAGAGAGAGAGAGAGAGAGAGAATTATTTTCCTAGTAAACAAACATAGACAAGGAATGATAACGTAATCTACCCAAAATATTCCACCCTAACTAATTATTGACCAGTTACCAACCAAAATAATGATACACCATTTCGTGTCTTAAGGGGACAGTGGTTATTTTGTTAATATAATATATATAGTTATACTGTATGTATATATTCACATATTTTATAGTTTCCTCCCTAGACCTTCATCAAACTTAAAAATAACATCCATTATAATCCCCCTTCGAGGTTAATTTGTACATTTTTCGGTAGAAAAATTTCACGGCCGAAGGCCGGTTCCTCCACAATAAAGGCTCGCTATTGCTCGCCAGGAAAAACATCGACACCTAAAGGGCACGAAAGGTCTTAAAATCGACAAACTAATGGGGCAAAATCTCAAAACTACAGGGGGAAGAAAGGGAACCAGAAAAACGGTCCATCTCCCCTTAAACCTTTGAAGCAAATTTGTGAAGCATTCGTAATATACAGTACATTATGTATTGGAACTCCACCGACAAACTTCCAGGATCACTTGTAGAGTTAAATATAATACTAGTTTATACATACCATTTTTACTATAGTTGCCTAATTAAGGAGATAGAGGACTAATTAGATATGTAGCACACGAATGTTGCTATAAGTGCGCTAGACACCAGTTGCCTGATATAATGGATATACTGTGAAATCAAACGTACCAATGGCATCGGGAATTCTTAATAACATTATCTGAATGATGCCAAGCACTTATGTGTACTTATGTAAAGTTATGTTGCTGTTTAAATGTGGTTAGCATTAAAATTATAAGTGACTTAGCGATCGCGGTGATGGTGATGTTGACACATTTGATACTCTGTTAGTCTGTTCCCATTGTGGAATGTTAAAGGCAAAGCCTGTGCCACATATCCGAACACTACAACTTGGCGGGTAATTGGTTGTGGAGTATGGCGGGCAGTTGTCAATTTGATACCGTTGTTTTTCGTTCAATAACGAATTTCTATAATGAAAAACACGAAGAATTAGAAGACTCATTCAATCTAACGTTGTTGCATAGAGAATAACGCATATACAAACTAAACATCGATACACTGAACATTATTTGACCCATATACAAACTAAACATCGATACACTGAACATTATTTGACCCATATACAAACTAAACATCGATACACTGAACATTATTTGACCCATATACAAATTATATTCACGATAATACGCACTAACTCAGCTCACACTGCTCTTGTATATTCTTTTGGTAAGACTTGTCGAGACTGAAGTGTATGCGTGTGTATGTAGTAAGGGTATGTGTGTTTGTGTATGCGTGTGTATGTATTTGTAATAGTGGTAAGTGTGAGTATTCTATTGTTGGGGGTATTATTATTATTATTATAACTAGAGAGGTAGGGGGTACCACTGGGTGTTTGACTATGGGAGAGTGGGGAAGCGGTTTGTATGTGTGGGTGAGTGTGTATGTGTATGTGCTTGTGTATGTGCTTAGTGATTGTAATTGGGAATTCTGTATGGCTGAGATAAAATTGATAGTGTTGGTGGTAATGATCGAAGTGGGTGGTTCACTTGGGTGTGTAACCCATGGGGAGTGGGGAGGCGGTGTGTGTGTGTGTGTGGTAGAGTTGTATTTGAGTTATGTAAGGTTGGTTCACTTCGAAATGATATTGTAAGGGGGTAACAGACGAGATGAGTTGTTCAGGGGGGGGGAGGGGGGATTCTTAGTGGGTTGAAAGGTAGATATGAGTGTGCATGCGTCTTTGTGTGCGTGTGTTTATTATTCTCTTAACACTCCCGTATGATAGTAATTCCAGGAATCTTTGCTGTGCTCATCTTTATTATTCAAAAGCTTATTTATTATTGATGTATGTAGTTGTAATACACACTTCATCACCAGTTCAACGATGTAGGTCAGAATGGCAGGTGCTTCATCATTACCCAATATGTTACACTTGTAAACTACTAATAAATTAACTATGCATTACAAACATATTACCAACAACAGCAAAATATGCCTTATTTCCCTAATTCAAGAAACTGGCAGAGGTAGTGCTGTCACCATAAATCCGGTACCAGCTGGTCGAATCTTTGAACCCTTAAAACCAATTTCAGTGTTCGGACTAGTGCACGGTTAACATTAACTCGGGCTAGGACGATGCTCCAAGTGTTTACTTTAAATGTTCTATCTCAAAAATGGCTTATTAGTTTTTAATTTGACTATAGAATAAAGTGAGTTTGTTTATTTATTTGGAATTCATTCACAAATTTTGTCGGTGGAGTTCAAATACATACTGTATAACACATATATGGTTTCTTCTTGGTTCGATACAGATTCGAATGAGTGAATCACTATAGACAGCGCTAGCGAACTTGACAATATAATCTCGACCCCTTAACTTCTCATAACTCAATATGAATGAAAGCAAGCGAGCTGAAATGTATATCATTTGGGAAGAGTCCACCGGGAAATAGGTGTGGATATTTACAGCCAGTTTGCTCCAGGCCCCTTTTGAGTTACAGAGAGGTCAGGGATCAAGATTATTGTCAAGTTGGTTGGCGTTACCTATATTATGTGATAGTGTTGTGTTTTCTTGAGTTCGTGATATTGTTTTGGTAAATTCGTTTTCTTTGATATTGTTTTGGTAAGTTCGTTTTTTTTTATATTGTGCGGTCTTTGGTTTGGTCGGTTTCTTTTGATAGTTTTACTTTTTAATTTAAGGGTCCCGCTTCTCCCTCATGTTTAGCCCCAATAGTTATACATTTTAAGAAGTTAGCCCCATTAGTTTGGCGATTTTAAGACCTTTCACCTCAATTTTTGTGTCAATATTAAGACCTTTCGTGCCATTTAGGTGTCGATATTTTCCTGGCGAGCGATAGCGAGCCAAGTAAAATCCGGTATATTAGAAAGAAGCAGCCTTCGGCCGGGACATTTTGTACCGAAAAATATATAATTTTATCTTGAAAGTCGGTTTAGGGAGTGTAATTTTTTGCGTGATGGAGGTCTAGAGAACAAACTAAAAACCTCCACTTCTCTCTCTCTCTCTCTCTCTCTCTCTCTCTCTCTCTCTCTCTCTCTCTCTCTCTCTCTCTCTCTCTCTCTCTCTCTCTCTCTCTCTCTCTCTCTCGCACACACATACCCAACCACACATACACACACATACCCACCCACCCACACACACACACACACACCAGTCACACCCCTTTCAACCAATCCTCCTCCCACATTATCTTAATCAGTAAACTAGTGTTAGCCAAGTAAAATCTGGTATAACACCGTACGAGCCCTCTCTCTACCCCAACCCTCCATGGTCTGCCAGTACATTATAGGTTATATTATCATTGTGTAAGATTATTGTCTGTTAAATTGATAGTTGATATTTCTCCAGTATGACGGAGACAAAAGGCAAAGGTGTTTATAAAAGTCCCCCCCCCCCCATTAGTTGAAAGAGTGAAAGATGTATGTACAGTATATATATATATATATATATATATATATATATATATATATATATATATAAGGTGGTAGAGTAGGTTATAATCCTGTTACAAAGTGGTCACAGACTATTACCCTTTCAACCCTCCATCCTCCCTCTCTCCTCCCCCACCCCTCTTTCCCTTCTACCTCATCATTACCCTCCCCCCCCCACACCACCACCTCCCCTCTGCCACATCTTTACCCTTACCCCAAGCTACCCACCTTACTGACCCACTCCTTACAACCCCTTAATAACGTATGGGAAGCGAGAAAATGACTAAGAGAGTGTACGAGAGTGAGGTGGAAGGACTGAGAGGGAGAGGACGAGAGGGAGACCGAGTGAGAGGTGGAAGGATGGAGTTAAGAAGTATATGACTGAAGGCCGTGCTGGATGGGAGGAGGGGCATCAACTGACTGGGGACAGAGGTGCATTGGGCCGTTTCGTTCGTGGCTACCCCCTCGGGGATCACGGCGTCCGGCAATAGATAGATAGATAGATGTGTTCTCCATATTACTGTAGGTTTGTTCCAGGTAGAAGAATTTGTTTTGAAAGTTTCCACAAATATTATAGTCTATTCGCTGTAAGTAGGCGAGAAATCATGACCTCTATCCTCTGTAACTCAAAAACGACGAGAGTAATCGAACTAATATTTCTACCATTTGGGAAGAGTCAGTCAAGGAATAGATGTGGACACTTACAGCCAATTTGCTCTAACCCTTTTTGAGTTACAGAGGATAGAGGTCATGATTTATCGCCTACTTACAGCGAATAGACTATAGGAATGGTAGTTTTATAGCTTTCTCTGCTTCTACCGTGAACTGGATGTCAACACTTAGAATGCTAAATAACGTAAATGTTGACATTGTTTGTTTATTTTATTTTTTATTTTATTTTTGTACAGTTGGCAAATAAGTGATGTTGCGGCACCAAGAATATTTCGATCAATAATTGGTTTCAGGGCTATCTAAGGTTTAAATCATAGTTCGGAGTGAGATATACAACCATGTTCCTATCTTTACACACCCTATTCAACATCTGACAGACATTAATACTGCATACAGCGAGCAAAACGTAATGACAGCGGTGACACGACGTATTTGGCCAACTGTACGGTGGCGCTAATAAGTCATGTCCCAACTGTCATTACGTTTGGCTCGCTCTGTGTTGTATTAATGTCTGTCAGATGTTGAATAGGGTGGGTAAGTGTAGGAACAGGTTTGTATATTTCACTCGATATGAAGAAATTAAGCTTAGATATTGCTGATACCAATTATTGATCAAAACATACTTGGTGCCGAGACATCACTTATTAGCGCGATTGTACGTTTTTGGTGTACGTTTTTTGGTGTACGTTTTTGGAAGTTTTCATCGGTTGTGGCACTCCCTCGCTCTGGTAGGGTTCCCGCCAATTTACTTAAGGGGACCCACATCTTTTTGTTCTCTCTCTCTCTCTCTCTCTCTCTCTGGGTTGTATTCAGTCGGCCCCATTCAGCCTACTGTTTTAAGACGTTTATCCCCATCCACGTGTCGAAAGAACCATCCACGTGTCGATTCTTTCCTGGGGAGCGGTAGCCAGCCAGCATATATAAATAATGGTTTGTCAGCAGGATAAATTTGTACATTTTTCGATAGGATTTCTCCATACAATGCTGGTTCACTATCGTTTGCCAGGAATAAATCGACACCTGGATGGGGATAAACGTCTTAAAACAGTTGGCTGAATGGGGCCGAATGGATACAAGCCAGAGCAAGAGAGAAAAGGAGAGAACCAAAAGCAGGTGACCCCCTTCATCCACCCACTGTCTGCCCACACCTCCTTAACTCTATTATTCTCTCTCTCTCTCTCTCTCTCTCTCTCTCTCTCTCTCTCTCTCTCTCTCTAGGAATCTAGGAATCTAGGAATACAAGGCAACACACTTAATTGGATAAGGAATTGGTTAAGCGAAAGAAAACAAAGAGTAATTATTAATGGAGTGGAATCAGAATGGACTCCGGTGACTAGTGGAGTCCCACAGGGTTCAGTTCTGGGCCCATTATTATTCATAATATATATTAATGATTTAGACAACGGCATTAATAACATAATTTCCAAATTCGCCGATGACACTAAAATAGGAAATGCAATAATATCAGAAAGCGATAGAAGTAGCCTACAATCAGATTTAAACAAGATATCAGAGTGGTCAGAAAATTGGCAGATGCCCTTTAACGTAAACAAATGCCTGATACTACAAATAGGCTCCCGAAACAACAAATACGAATACCATATGAATGGAGAAAAGATAAAGAGCGTATCACAGATAAAAGACCTAGGAGTGCTTATCAATGAAAATCTAAAATCTACAAGCCAATGCACCGCAGCATCTAACAAAGCAAATAGAGCGCTAGGTTTCATTAAAAGAAATTTTCATTGTCATAGTAAAGACATAGTTGTACCACTATATAAAAGTATTGTGAGGCCACATCTGGAGTATGCTGTGCAGTTTTGGTCTCCCTACTTAAAAAAAGACATAGAGAAACTAGAATCCGTTCAGCGTAGAGCAACAAAGTTAATCCCTTCCCTTAGAAATAAGCCATACAATGAGAGATTAAGAGAACTCGACCTGTTTTCGCTTAAGAAACGGAGAATAAGGGGACAGCTGATAGAGTGTTTTAAGATACTAAAAGGCTTTAGTAACGTAAATTCTAATAATCTATTTAAGATAGCCAAAGAAGGTTCCACAAGAGGAAACAAATTAAAACTAACAGGCAGGAAAGCGAACCTAGACATAACTAAAAATTTCTTCACCCACAGTATTATTAATGAGTGGAATAAGCTCCCTAATGAAGTTATTGACAGTGACTCGATATACACATTTAAAAAAAGGTTAGACACATATCACAGAAAAGTTGGTCTGCAGTAGAAGCTGATCACTGATAAGAGAACCTGGCGGAAATGAAAACGTTTTCAGTTGGAAAAGGGAAAAAAAAAAAATAAAAAAAAAAGTGAAGGTGTGCATGCCTTTTCCCTTCCATTTCTAACTATACTATAAATTCCTTCAGGCGATTTCCAAGCCCTGCAAGGTTATTCACTTCTAACTATTTTCATGTACGGCATATTGCCGGAGGGAGCGGAGGGTGGGGAGAGAGCCTTCATATTTGCTATCCTTTCCTTCCACTTTCTCTTAGGGTTGCTATCTCTATTAGGATTAAGTCCTGGTCACCTCATAGGGATCGTAAGATCTGTGTGGCCAGTGTATCTATGTAAATCTATGTAAATCTCTCTCTCTCTCTGGCGGATGGGACTCGTCAGCCTTGGTCGGCAACCTGTCTAGGGGAGTAAACCTGATACAAATCCGTACTGCTTACCTAAGGGTAAGGCAGGTTAGTGGATGGACTAGCCGAACACCACTGTAGACAAATAGTGCTAACAAGATACACAGAGGGCCTCGGAGTCGGACGAATCCTAAATTGAGTGGTCAATCCTGTAAGTCCTTCACTAAACTGGCACGGGTTGTCCCTCTTAAGGGGAGATCTCCACTTGAGGGATTTTTTTCTTGACCCCTTTCTCCCTCATGTTTAGCCCCATTGCTTTTGATATTATAAAACGTTCGCCCCATTAGTTTAGCGATTTTAAGAACTTTCACCCCATATTAAGACCTTTCGTGCAATTCAGGTGTCGATTGTATCCTGGCGAGCGATAGCGAGCCTGTAATTTAAGAGGAACCGGCCTTCGGCCGGGACATTTTTCTACCGAAAAATGTACAAATTTATCTTGAAAGGGACTCAAGGAGGTGTAATTTTAAGCTTGATGGAGGTCTAGGGAACAAACTAAATACCTCCCCTTAAGCCGGTATCACACGAGCGCTTTTTCCCTCAACATTTATCCTCAACACTGGTCTGGCAGCTTATGAGGTGAACATTTAAAACATTTCGGGTACCCAAATTCATCTACCATCAGTCTAGTTTCCGATACCAGTGCAAACTATTCCAGAAATGTTGCCAGAAAAATTTTGATCATCGAATGTTGACTATAAAAGCTCTCGTGTAATACCGGCTTTACAGGGAATAGGTCCGCTTGGGGGCCTTCTGTGTATGGCCACCCTCATTAACCCTTTCACGCACATATGACTCAGAGATTGCCAGATTACCAATAAGAAATTGAGTTCTCTCACTCTTATAATTACCTCTCCAAAATTAGTTTTCTGCCCACAGCGAACTCAAAGACAACTGCAGAGGTTGAAGTAACTAAACTAAAGGTTTCTAAATACCCCTGATGGTAACAAAGGCTTTAAAGTATCCCCAATAGGCTCAACACAGCTAACTCAAAGACAACTGTAGAGGTTGAAGTAACTAAACTAAAGGTTTCTAAATACCCCTGATGGTAACAAAGGCTTTAAAGTATCCCCAATAGGCTCAACACAGCTAACTCAAAGACAACTGCAGAGATTGAAGTAACTAAACTAAAGGTTTCTAAATACCCCTGATGGTAAGAAAGGCTTTAAAGTATCCTTAATAGGCTGAAAATCGCGTCATACGTCGGAGAGGGTTAAGGGGAGTAAGGCGTCCGGCAATAGATAGATAGATAGATAGATAGATTCAGTATTCGTATATTTGTCTTAGTTTCCTCGCTAGACCTCCATCAAGCTTAAAAAAACACCCCCTAGACCCCTCTTTAAGATAATTTTTTTCATTTTTCGGGAGAAATATAGAATTTCAGGCTCGCTTACGCTCGCCAGGAAAAAATCGACACCTAATTGGCACGAAAGGTCTTAAAATTGAAAAAAAATGGGGCGAAAGGTGTTAAAATCGTCAAACTAATGGGTCAAACGTCATAAGATCTCAAAACTAATGGGGCTAAACACGAGGGTGAAAGTGGTCCAGAAAAACAGCCCATCTCCCCTTAACCCCTTCAGTACAATGCCACCTTCATACATTTAATTCTGGCTTAAGGGGGCTGACCTGTTTTTGTTGTCCTTTTCTATCTGTCTGGCTTGTATCCATTTGGCCCCATTCAGCCTACTGTTTGAAGACGTTTATCCCCATCCAGGTGTCAATTTCTTACTGGTGAGCGGTAGCGACCCAGCATATTTTTAATTTTTGTTAGACAGCAGGCTAAATTTGTACATTTTTCGATAGAAAAATGTCTCCGGCGAAGCCGGATTTCTTCATATAATGCTGGCTCGCTATCGCTCGCCAGGAAGAAATCGACACCTAGATGGGGATAAACGTCTTAAAATAGTTGGCTGAATGGGGCCGAATGGATACAAGCCAGAGAAAGAGAGAAAAGGACAGAAATAACAAAAAGCAGGTCACCCCCCTTAAAAAGCAGGTCACCCCCCTTAAAAGCAGGTCATCCCCCTTAAAAGCAGGTCACCCCCCTTAAAAGCAGGTCACCCCCCTTCAGGTAGACGTGTTTTATGCAGTTTAAGAAGGACCTATGTTATTTCAAAGGGTTTATGGAGATCGTTTTGACCCATTTGAGTCTCATAAGTAGAGAGTACCAACTAAAGAAAATCGTCTAATGGTAACCCGGATATGAGGAAAATTACGTCATGGTGGTGCTGAAGGGGTTAAGGGGAGGTTTTTAGTTTGTTTCCTACTCCTCCAGCAATCTTAAAATGTCACCCCCTTGACCCCCTTTCAAGATAAATTTGTACATTTTTCGGTAGAAAACGTCCCGGCCGAAGGCCGGTTACTCTTAAATTACAGGTTCGCTATCGCTCGCCAAGATAAAATCGACACCTAAATGGCACGAAAGGTCTTAAAATTGACAGAATGGGGCGGAAGTTCTTACAATCGTCAAAATAATGGGGCGAAGGTCTTAAAATTAGAAAAACAATGGGGCTAAACAAAAGGGAGAAAGGAGTCAAGAAAAAAAAATCCCTCAAGTGGAAATCTCCCCTTAAATCCGCGACTGATTGCTTTTGTAAGTGAATGACTTTTGTTCTCAGATACATCGAGGATCACTTGTTGTTGTTGTTGTTCCTCAGGCTGTCTGGCCTAGCAGCCCCAAGGTCCCGAGCAAGGCCAAGGCCATAACCGAGCGCCCCCACAGAACCCTCCCAGCTTACCACTAATAATGCCCAGGTGACCGAAGCCACTCAAAGGCGGGGAGCTGAGGAGGGTGCGGAAACGCCCGGGAAACAAAAGCCCCACCCAAGGCCCTGCGCCCCTCAGCAATTATAAAGGGAAAGTTGAGGGGCAAAGGAAAAATGTGACGCTTTGGCTCCCAATCTGCCAGGGTTGGCAGTAGGGAGGTCAATCCACGGAAAAGACACCGTCACTTGAGATCTAGAAAATATATAAGTAAAAGGAACAGTCAGAGTAAGCTATGGGTATGGCAGAGAACGCTCAACTCTCATTCTGATAGACCAGCCCTTCACCATCGAGGATCACTTGTAGCTGTGTCCTGTTATTAACCCAAATGGTCGCCAAATATATGTTTTATTAATTTACTCTAACACCAAACAACACCTCCAATGAAATTAATGAAAGCATGTGATCTATCGGGATTCGAACTTGGGTTACTACACACAGATATGTAAACACTCTAACCGTTACACCATCAATTAAAATGTAAAACTTGGGTTACCACACACAGATTTGTAAACATTCTAACCGTTACACCATCAATTAAAATGTAAAACTTGCAAACTAAACAAACAAACAGTTAACATCTCCTAACCCTGCCAAGGACATTGGTTTTAAGGCAGTGCTACCCTTTCCAATTGTCCCTTACCCACTCTGAACCACTGTTGAACACTGAACAGCGGTGATTTAGAGGGCACGCAACCTCGAGGGGTCACTATACTCGGTTTAATTTCATCTGACGGTAAATTGGATCCCTTAGCAGCTAATGTCTTGATACTTAACCCTTTGAGTACAGTCGCGCTAATAAGTGATGGCTCGGCACCAAGTATGTTTTGATCAATATTTGGTATCAGCAATATCTAAGCTGAATTTCTTCATATCGAGTGAAATATACAAACATGTTCCTACACTTATCCAAGTTACCCACCCCTTTTAACATCTGACAGACATTAATACACCACAGAGAGAGCCAAACGTAATGACAGTCGGGACATGACTTATTAGCGCGACTGTACCAGCGACGTGTGTTATATTTTATTCTAGCTATATTAACAAGATAGTATGCAGCTTAGGAAGGATCTGTGGTAGTTAAATGGGTTGGCTGAGGAAGTCTG
This sequence comes from Paralithodes platypus, assembly GCA_032716605.1. Lineage (NCBI taxonomy): Eukaryota > Metazoa > Arthropoda > Malacostraca > Decapoda > Lithodidae > Paralithodes > Paralithodes platypus. The sequence continues at coordinate 66,352,737 of CM064578.1, read as the reverse complement.
AAGCTTTATTATTGCTAGAGGTCCTACCTAAGCTGAATAAAATCATCTCATAGTTGCCAGAATATGATGAAAAGGAACGGGTTAATGGAAAAATATGAAACTACACTTTCTCTTAGTCATATTAATACCAAGCTTTCATAATTAGCGACATATTTCACTACAAAGTCCTCATGTTAAAAAATTAAGAGAAAGACGTGGCAATTTACCGTCAGCTGGAAAGAAACCGAGTTAGACCTGTTTTTGCTAGAGTTAGTTATGTTGTTGCTTGACTTCCTTTGTACAGCTGGGTATGGGGGGGGGGGGGGGGACAATTTGACACCCGGGCGGCTCTTCCCACACCCACTTCTTCCTCGCCCACTCTCAAGCTTCTCACATTCACCTCCTAATTCCTCCTCCTCCTCATTCTTCCTGTTCCTCCTCCTCATTCTTCCTCCTCCCTCTTCCCTCTTCCTCATTCTTCCTCCTCCCTCTTCCTCATTCTTCCTGCTCCTCCTCCTCATTCTTACCCCTCCTCCTCCTCATTCTTACCCCTCCTCATTCTTCCTGTTCCTCCTCCTCCTCATTCTTCCTGTTCCTCCTCCTCCTCATTCTTCCTCCTCCTCCTCCTCATTCTTCCTCCTCCTCCTCATTCTTCCTCCTCCTTCTTCCTGCTCCTCCTCATTCTTCCTCCTCCTCTTCCTCATTCTTCCTCCTCCTCTTCCTCATTCTTCCGCCTCCTCCTCCTCCTCATCATTCTTCCTCCTACTCCTCATTCTTCCTGCTCTTCCTCATTCTTCCTGCTCTTCCTCATTCTTCCTGTTCCTCCTCATTCTTCCTCCTCTTCATTCTTCCTGTTCCTCCTCCTCATTCTTCCTGCTCCTCCTCATTCTTCCTACTCCTCATTCTTCCTGTTCCTCCTCCTCATTCTTCCTGGTCCTTCTCATTCTTCCTGCTCCTCATTCTTCCTGTTCCTCCTCATCATTTTTCCTGCTCCTCCTCATTCGTCCTGCTCCTCCTCATTCGTCCTGCTCCTCCTCCTCATTCTTCCTGCTCCTCCTCATTCTTCCTGCTCCACATTCTTCCTGCTCCTCATTCTTCCTGCTCCTCCTCCTCATTCTTCCTGCTCCTCATTCTTCCTGCTCCTCATTCTTCCTGCTCCTCCTCATTCTTCCTGCTCCTCCTCATTCTTCCTGCTCCTCATTCTTCCTGCTCCTCCTCATTCTTCCTGCTCCACATTCTTCTTCCTCCTCATTCTCCTGCCCTCCTCATTCTTCCTGCTCCTCCTCATTCTTCTGCTCCTCATTCTTCCTGCTCCTCATTCTCCTGTTCCTCCTCATTCTTCCTGCTCCTCATTCGTCCTGCTCCTCCTCCTCATTCTTCCTGCTCCTCATTCGTCCTGCTCCTCCTCCTCATTCTTCCTGCTCCTCCTCCTCATTCTTCCTGCTCCACATTCTTCCTGCTCCTCATTCTTCCTGCTCCTCCTCCTCATTCTTCCTGCTCCTCCTCATTCTTCCTGCTCCTCATTCTTCCTGCTCCTCCTCATTCTTCCTGCTCCTCATTCTTCCTGCTCCTCCTCCTCATTCTCTTCCTTCTCCTCATTCTTCCTGTTCCTCCTCATTCTTCCTGTTCCTCCTCATTCTTCCTGCTCCTCCTCATTCTTCCTGCTCCTCCTCATTCTTCCTACTCCTCATTCTTCCTGTTCCTCCTCCTCATTCTTCCTGCTCCTCATTCTTCCTGTTCCTCCTCATCATTTTTCCTGCTCCTCCTCATTCGTCCTGCTCCTCCTCATTCTTCCTGCTCCTCCTCATTCTTCCTGCTCCTCATTCTTCCTGCTCCTCCTCATTCTTCCTGCTCCTCCTCATTCTTCCTGCTCCTCCTCATTCTTCCTGCTCCTCCTCATTCTTCCTGTTCCTCCTCATTCTTCCTGCTCCTCATTCGTCCTGCTCCTCCTCCTCATTCTTCCTGCTCCTCCTCCTCATTCTTCCTGCTCCTCCTCCTCATTCTTCCTGCTCCTCCTCATTCTTCCTGCTCCTCATTCTTCCTGCTCCTCATTCTTCCTGCTCCTCCTCATTCTTCCTGCTCCTCCTCATTCTACCTGCTCCTCCTCATTCTTCCTGCTCCTCCTCATTCTTCCTGCTCCTCATTCTTCCTGCTCCTCCTCATTCTTCCTCCTCATTCTTCCCCCTCCTCCTCATTCTCTTCCTTCTCCTCATTCTTCCTGTTCCTCCTCATTCTTCCTGTTCCTCCTCATTCTTCCTGTTCCTCCTCATTCTTCCTGTTCCTCATTCTTCCTGTTCCTCCTCATTCTTCCTGTTCCTCCTCATTCTTCCTCATCATTATTCCTTCTCATTCTTCCTGTTCCTCCTCATTCTTCCTCCTCATTCTTCCTGTTCCTCCTCATTCTTCCTGTTCCTCTTCATTCTTCCTGTTCCTCATTCTTCCTGTTCCTCTTCATTCTTCCTCCTTCCTCCTCCTCATTCTTCTTCCTCCTCATTCTTCCTGTTCCTCTTCCTCATTCTTCCTCTTCCTCATTCTTCTTGTTCCTCCTCATTCTTCCTGTTCCTTCTCATTCTTCCTGTTCCTCCTCATTATTCCTGTTTCTCCTCATTCTTCCTGCTCCTCATTTTTCCTGTTCCTCCTCATTCTTCCTGTTCCTCCTCATTCTTTCTGCTCCTCATTCTTCCTCCTTATTCTTCCTCCTCCTCCTCATTCTTCCTGCTCGTCATCCTCCTCATTCTTCCTGCTCCTCATTCTTCCTCCTTCCTGCTCCTCCTCATTCTTCCTGTTCTTCCTCCTCATTCTTCCTGTTCCTCCTCATTCTTCCTGCTCCTCCTCATTCTTCTTCCTCCTCATTCTTCCTCCTCCTCTTCCTCATTCTTCCTCCTCTTCCTCATTCTTCCTCCTCCTCATTCTTCCTGCTCCTTCTCCTCATTCTTCCTGTTCCTCCTCATTCTTCCTGTTCCTCCTCATCATTCTTCCTCCTCATTCTTCCTGTTCCTCCTCCTCATTCTTCCTCCTCCTCCTCATTCTTCCTCCTCCTCATTTTCTTGCTTCTCCTCTTACTAAGACTTACTCCTATTCCTTCTCTTACTTGTGCCTATTCCTTCTCTTACTTGTTCCTGCTACTCCTGTTGCTTCTCTTACTCTCTCCTAGTCCTATTTCTTCTTACTCCTATTCCTTCTCTTACTTGTTCCCCTACTCCTATTAATTCCTTCTCTTACTCCCATTTCTTCTATTCGTATACTCCCATTTATTCTCCTCTTTCTCCTACTCTTATTCCTCCCACTCCCCGTTCTTCTTCTGGTTTAGCTGTAAGATAGGAGGGGGGGGGGGGAAACAACTGCTAGGGTGGGTGGAGGGTGGGTGACTTTTATTTACGAGTGCATGGTGACACCCTAGCTGGCTGATCCCACACCCACACAAACAGATGTGAACACTGAATAGGCAGTATATATATATATATATATATATATATATATATATATATATATATAAGGTATAATCCTGTGTAGCGGGAGGACCTGTATTTATATCTCAATAATTTGGTAATGTTACAATATATTTTTACATTTTACATTCATAAATATTCCAATAATATACTAGGTTTGGTTAAGTTAGGTTAGGTTAAAGATATTGTTCAATGTTTCTTAGTAAATAGGCTTCTGAAAAAACAATTCCTCCCGCTACACAGGATCTTACCTGATATTTTTTTCTTTTTCTTTTTACGTGAGTGAGGGAGACAAAAGGCAGAACAGCCTGTAGCGAGAGTGCCTCCCCCAGAGTTGAAAGAGTGACAGGGCACCAGAGATACATTACAGAGGTATACACACATAAAGATAATTAGGATCTACACTTTATTAGTACTTGTAGTGTAAAGTCAGTGAAAATAGGCTAGCCTAAAACAGATCGGGGTAAATTTCTATAATTGCACCTATACGAGCTAAAAAATATATTATTGTATTTAACAGGAAGGTACGACGAGGTAAGTGATGTGGTATAGGTGGCAATATGCGGAAATGGATTATAAGAGCATTCCGCCCCCTCTGACAAAAGTCTATCAATCTAGATGTGACACGGATTTTACATTGTTTCAGAGAGACATTAACCTAACCTAACCTAACAACCTTACCTACACTTACACTTTGTTGTATTCTGTCCGTTAGTGACACAGTTGAGCTGGGGCTCCATTGCGACCAAGCAGCTCCCTTTCTTCCACTCTCCATTCCAGAAGTCGGTTGGAGTTGGCACTGGGGTATCCTGGTGTTGGTGGCCGGTCCGGTATTTTGGCCAGCCACATGTCCAAGTGTTTCTTGAAGGTGTCTGGAGACACCCCGGTCATGTTCCTGAGAGGGGCTGGTATACAGTTGAACAGTCTGGTTCCATTGTATGCAAAGCTGTGATGGATCAGGGATTTGATTTTTTGTGTTGATCCTGGCGTAGTCCTCACATAGCACAGCCTCCCTCGCCTTTGGTGTTGAGTCTCTTGGATGTTTGGATTTGGTACCTTTTTTTTCCAAAATCTTCCAGACGTAGATGATGATGTATCTCTCCCTACTTCTTTGAAGTGAGTACAGCTGCAGCTCCTTGAGTCTCTCCCAGTAGTTAAAGTGTTGAAACCCATGGATTTTACTGGTGAATGTCCTCTGGGTGGCTTCAATTTCTGTTATTTCTCCTACTTTTTGGGGAGACCAGAGCTGAGAGCAGTACTCCAGTCATGGTAGGACCAGTGACTTCCACAGTGTTAACATACACCTCTCATTTCTTGTGTGGAAGGTTCTCAGGATCCAGCCTGCTATTTGTTTTGCTGTTGTTGTGGCTTTGGTAATATGCTGGGAAAAAGTGGCGTCACTGCTCATATTTACTCCCAAGTCCTTCACTGTGTCCTTGGCGGTAATTTCTTGCTGTCCACTTTTGTAGTTGGTGGCGTTTTGTAGTGCTCTCTTGTTCCCGTACCTTAGAAGCTCGAACTTGTCTCCGTTTAGGGCCATGTTGTTTTCTTCTGCCCACCTCAGGATTTTGTCCAAGTCTTGTTGTAGTAGCTGTGCATCATGTTGTGAGGTGATTTTCTTCATGAGTTTGGTGTCGTCTGCAAACGATGAGGCTGTTGAGTGTTCCAGGTCCCTGTCGATGTCTCCTATCATGATGAGGAATAGGAGAGGTCCCAGTACTGATCCTTGTGGTACTCCGCTGATGACCCCACCTGCTTCTGATAGGCTTCCTTGAACCGTGACTCTTTGTTTTCTGTTGGTGATGAAACTGTGAAGCCATCTTCCAAGGTCTCCCCCTATTCCCAGTGATTTGATGTTATGTAGAAGGATCCCATGGTCCACCTTGTCAAAAGCTTTGGCGAAATCTAGGTATATGACGTCTACATTTTCTCCGTCTTGAATATCCTGTTGTTGTTGTTGTTCCCCAGGCTGTCTGGCCGAACAGCCCCAAGGTCTCGAGCAAGGCCAAGGCCATAAACGAGCGCCCCCACAAAATCCTCCCTGCTTACCACTAACAAAGCCCGGGTGACCGAAGCCACTCCAAGGCAGGGAGCTAAGGAGGGTGCGGAAACGCCCGGGAAACCAAAGCCCCACCCAAGGCCCTGTGCCCCTCAGCAATTATGAAGGGAAAGTTAAGGGGTAAGGGAAAAATGTGACGCTTTGGCTCCGAATCTGCCAACTTCTAGGTTGGCAGTAGGGAGGTCAATCCACGGAAAAGACGCCGCCACTTGAGATCTAGAAGATATATAAGTAAAAGGAACAGTCAGAGTAAGCTATGGGTATGGCAGAGATTGCTCAGCTCTCACTCTGATAGACCAGCCCATCACCACATGACTAGAACCAAATCCTCTCAGCATCAGCTAGGAAAGGCCCTAGAAAGCCGCCTTTGGCGGGGGGATAGCTCCCCTATTTCAACCCCTTTTGGGGTTGGGCACCCGCCTGTCGTAGTGTGATAGTAGTTGTGACCTAACCTAACCTAATGTAAGGGGGTAAGGGAGGGAGGGGGGCTTATAATCCATTTAAGGTAAACTATAATGACCTAACACATTAATGCCTTCTCTCCCCCAGCTGTTCCAAGTAGCGTACGTACTAATCAAGATGGGTAACTCACCACGACCTGGAGTGTGGGTGTTGGAGCGCTCTGTTGACAACGGTCAAACTTATTCCCCTTGGCAGTACTTTGCTGATAGCCAAGGGTAAGTAAATTAATTTGCAATGAACTATTAACCATACTACTATACAATGCTGCAAACCACTACATTTCCTTCTATATAGGTGCTGGCGAGGTCGCCCGATTGGGTAGCACTGCAAGGGGGGCTGCGGATGGTAGGGTCATTGGCCCGGGGGTGCAAGCCCATGGGCTGATCTTCCCCTCCTGCATGGCCCTCTCAGAACCAGATCTTATTGTCACCCTGGCCCCTTCGGGGGCCTAACATCTGGAGCGGCTTTGGTCTACCAGAATCGGGACTGTTAGCCCAGACAATCTGGGGAACTATAACAATAATAACAACTACTCTTATGTATTTTGATAAAACATTATTTTTTTTTAATTTATCTGTGCATATTGCTACATAATCTTGTTTAGCATTTTTTAATAAATTCATATAGTCAGTAGCATTAACTGTACTGTATACAGTATAGAGATACCATGTATTACATGTATTTTACATGCATCAAAGTTTGCACACTTTATTAATGTTGAGTAATTCAGCTTTTACAAACAAAATATTTGGTTTATCTTGCATGCAATTTAGCATGAATGCTGTTTATTAGACTTTGTGATAATTGTTGGTTTTGTTATTTGTTTCAGTGACTGTGAGTATTACTTTGGTGAGGACAGCCTGCGATCCATCTCTGAAGATGATGATGTTGTTTGTGTCACTCAGTTCTCCAAGGTGGTGCCCCTAGAGAGTGGAGAGGTGGGTAGTGAACAGTTGTTGTTGTTGACTACAATATCTTCACGTACATGATAATAGGATAAGCAAAAATATATGCAGTACAGGTCTCCCTCGATTTACGATTGGGTTATGTTCCTGAAAACTCGATCTTGAATAGAAAAATTGTATAGCGAACCCTTAAATTGATGGGGTAAACGGGATGCGTTCTCGGACCAGCCAAAACCCAAACCCAAAGACCTAAAAATCTATAATAATATCCTAAATTAGAGCATCTGATAGTGAGGGAGACCTGTATTTGTGGGGAGAGATACATAGGCAGAGTAGAGAACCAAAGATACATAGGCAGAGTAGAGAACCAAAGATACATAGGCAGAGTAGAGAACCAAAGATACATAGGCAGAGTAGAGAACCAAAGATACATAGGCAGAGTAGAGAACCAAAGATACATAGGCAGAGTAGAGAACCAAAGATACATAGGCAGAGTAGAGAACCAAAGATACATAGGCAGAGTAGAGAACCAAAGATACATAGGCAGAGTAGAGAACCAAAGATACATAGGCAGAGTAGAGAACCAAAGTATATTCTACAATTTGCCGGTGAAGGCTTCTTCAGAAATAACATACAGGAGGTACAGTCAAACATACCTAATGTTACCTAAATTTCATAAAAGACCTTATAAATATCGCTTTATTGCCGGAGCAAAATTTGCTACCACTAAAACTCTATCAGAACAAGTCGTAAATTGCTTAAAATACATTAAAAGTACTCATAAAAGATATTGTAATACCATCATGAAAAGAACTGGCATTAACTATTATTGGAGTGTTGACAATTCGTTAGAAGTTATTGATAAAATAAATACCATGCCGAAAGTTACCTCGGTACATAGCTTCGACTTTTCAACTTTGTATACCAATTTGCCTTTAGATTTAGTATATTCAGAGCTTTGCTTTATTATAGATTTGCACTTTGACAGGTTCGTTAGGAATGGTAATTATTTCATAAATGTTTATACATATTTTAATAATGCATCACTTAGCTCTACTCCCACTAGTTCTGTATATTTTGATAGAACTAAACTTAAAGATGCCCTTAAATTCCTCCTTTTCAATACTTATGTTAGATTCGGGCCGTACATTTTCAAACAAATATTAGGAATTCCTATGGGTGGAAATGCTAGCCCTTTAATTGCAGACTTATTCTTGCTTGCTTTAGAATTTAAATATATAAAAGACTTAGTTGACAGTAGCAAGAAAAATAAAATTCCAGAAAAATTAGCACTTGCTAAACTGTTAAGTAATAATAGTAGATATATTGATGATATTCTTGTTTGCAATTTGTTAAATTTTAATCAAGTTGCTAAACTTATTTACCCTAATTCTATTCCCCTCACACAATGTAACGTAAATTATAAAGTTGAAAATTTTCTTGATATAAATATAGAGATTGTTAATGAACAGTGCATACTTAAAGTATATCACAAAGTTGATGATTTTAATTTTAACGTAATAAACTTTCCTTTCCCTAGTAGTAATATCGATAGTAAAATAACTTATAACTGTTTTTATTCTCAATTAATAAGATTTTGTAAAATCTGCACTAAAGTAGATGACTTTTGGGCTAGAGCTAGGTTACTATACAGACTCTTAGTGGACAGAGGTTTTGAGGCAAGTAAATTGTTCCATAAATTTAATCTTTTTAGGGTCAATTATTGTGACTGTATTCTAAAATTTGACATCAATAATTTTAATCAAGCATTTTTAACTTGAAGTTTCTTGTATAACCTCTGCTTACTTTTTGTCTGTATTTATTGTTTATCTTTTTCTTTTTCTATTATTATTAATATTAATATTGATGATTTTTTAAATTTATTGTTCTTGTTAAAAGAGTACTCTTCGTTTAAATCTGTTGTTACTTCATATTTTGTAATTATTTGTCTTTATATTATATGTATTCATTGTCGATAGTATCAATTGCTTACTTTTGCGATTTCCTTAGTTTATTTGTGCTATAAATGTAGGTTATTTGTAGGGTAGTTATTGATAGGGGTCACTTGAGGCATGCTATGCTTACAGGTACCTACCCGATAGCACTATCGTTAGTGAGTGCTGTACTGTATTTTATATATTATTTTGTAATAGTATAGATATCCTATCAATATTTGTATTTTGTACTATTTTAATGTCTTGTCATGTTGCAAATTTGATTTTAAATAATATTTTGACATTTAACATATAGTTTCTTTATTCATGCAGAGTTTAGTAAAATTTGCCAGAACGTCCCGGACTTCCCAAACTTGACTACTTCCTTTAACGTGACGATAGTGCGTTGTTATATGTGCGATTAGTTTGCTTGGGAAACAGATTAACTTGCTCATGTAGTAATGTACACCCTATGTGGTGGATTGTGTTCTTTTATTTAATAATTTTCATTTTAGTAAACGTTGTTTCCACATAGCGATTTTGATAATTTAATTTGACTTTATATTGTCCTTGTCCCAATTTTGGTTTGTTTAGTTTGCAAGTTTTACATTTTAATATATAGCCCATGCCACATAAGGAAACAAAACAAACAGCATGAAATATGAAATATGGATAGGCGACGAGCAGGGAGGTTTTAGGAAGGGAAGAGGATGTGTAGATCAGATTTTTACCCTGAATTGTGTTGTGGAGAAATATCTGGAGAAGCAACAAAAGTTGTATGTTGCCTTTATGGACTTGGAGAAGGCCTACGACAGAGTGGATAGAGAAGGTTTGTGGAAAGTACTTAGAATATACGGAGTAGATGGCAAGTTTCTGAAAGCAGTGAAGAGCATGTATGAGGGTGCATAGGCGGCAGTATGTGTGGAGAATGAGCAGAGAGAGTTCTTTGATCTGAATGTTGGGTTGAAACGGGTGTGTGATGTCCCCGTGGTTGTTTACTGTATATATGGATGGAGTCATGAAAGAAATGCTAGGAAGAGCAGTGGATGTTGGTGTATCGCTGAAAAGGGAGGGAAATGAGTGGAAGCTCCCTATACTGATGTTTGCGGACGATACAGTTCTGATGAGCGATAATGAACGGGGGTTGCAGGGTCTGATAAATAAGTTTGGAACAGTGTGCGAAAAACAGAATTTGAAGGTAAATGCGGGGAAGAGCAGGGTTATGGTCTTCGAAAGAGGTGAAGTCACAGAGTGTGAGGTGAAGTTGAACGGTCAGGCTATGGAGATCGTCAGCTCATTTAAGTATCTGGGCAGTGTGTTGAGTAAAGATGGGACTGTGGATGAAGAAGTGCGGGAGAGGGTGCAACAGGGAAAGAGGGTTGTAGGAACGCTGAAAGCAGTAACAATAAACAGGGTGGTCAGTATGCAAGTGAAGAAGTCCTTGCATGACAGTGTGGTAATCCCGACACTAACTTACGGAAGCGAAGCATGGACGTTCGGGAAGAGACTCAGACCAAGAGTGAGAGCGGTGGAAATGAGTTACTTGAGAAGTGCGTGCGGAGTTACATGGAGGGATAGACAGACGAATGAGGAAGTAAGAAGGAGGTGTGGTGTGGAGGTAGATGTACTGGAAAGTGTGAAAAGGAACAACTTGAGATGGTTCGGCCATATGGACGTATGGAAAGCGAGAGAATGACTAAGAGGGTGTACGAGAGCGAGGTGGAAGGACAGATAGGGAGAGGTGCACTGAAGGAGAGGTGGAAGGATGGAGTGAGGAAGTATATGGATGAAGGCGGTGCTGGTTGGGAGGAGGGGCGTCGACTGGCTTGGGACAGAGGTGCATGGGGGCGGTTCGTTCGTGGCCACCCCTTCGGGGATCACTGCATCAGGCAATAGATAGATGAAATATCTCGATGTTTAGCCTGGTTTTTCTCTGGTTAACATACATGCAAGTGGTTTGTAATATCTTGCATCACATATTAACTATATCTTGAACCTCCCCAAGATCGTGGTGTCGCTGCTGAACAACCGTCCGTCCGCCAACAGTTTCTTTAACTCCTCAGTGCTGCAGGAGTTCACCCGAGCCACCAACGTTCGTCTGCGCCTCCTCCGCACTAAGACACTCCTCGGCCACCTCATGTCTGTCGCCAGGAGGGACCCCACTGTCACTAGGAGGGTAAGTTGGACTGGTTTGGTTTGCTAAAACGTTATTTCCACATTGTGATTTTGATAAGTTCTTTTGTCTTTACATTGTGTCGTCCCTGTTTTGGTTTGTTTATTTTGCAAGTTTTGCAATATAATTTGTGACATTGTTGACTAACTATTTTTGTCTCTTGTGGCCCACAGTACTTCTATGCTATCAAGGACATCAGCATCGGTGGTCGTTGTGTGTGTAACGGTCATGCTGACGTGTGCGACATCATTGACCCTAGTGATGAGTACAAGCTACAGTGTCGGTGTCAACACAATACCTGCGGCTCACAGTGTGAATCTTGCTGCTCCGGGTACATTCAGAAGAAGTGGAGGCCGGCCGGCTACCAAGAGTTCTTTGAATGTGAACGTAAGTGCTTGCAAGATAGATTTACATGTTCTAATGCAATTGCTGATACATAAGTAGTTGTTGTTGTTGTTTTTGTTTTTGTTCCCCAGACTGCCTGGCCGAACAGCCCCAAGGCCCCGAGCAAGGCCAAGGCCATAACCGAGCGCCCCCACAGAACCCTCCCTGCCTACCACAATATAGTCTGGGTGACCGAAGCCACTCCATGGCGGGGAGCTGAGGAGGGTGCGGAAACGCCAATACTGGTTAATGAATTCTTCTTCAATGAATTATTTAATGCAGGGTCACTGGAATCTGTTTTTGTTTGTCATTGGATGGAGGGCCGAGTGCTTGTGTCGAGCATTCGGTCTTTAAATTTATGTATATATTGGATGCAGGGCTTCACTGGGGGGCTCACTATTCAGCCATAGCATAGTAAGCTATAGTATGACTACCCCGCCCATACTATGATGTTACGCCTCTGCTATAGCCAATGAGAATCAGCATGTCAAACTGGAGCAATTTTGTTAGAAGACGAATACAAAATTATAAGGAATATAGGAAAATTAACATGAAATAGCATTGTTTTGGCCATTTTATCACTTCCAAAGGCATTATTTGAACTATAAACCATAATTTTAGCTATACGGTACATACTGTATACACAAATTAAGACTAAAGAAAGGACTCGGCTTAGGTTTGACACCCTGACTGAGGGTGGTATTCCTTTGGACTTACATGGCAGAATAGGTGGGTCATAGCAAAAGATCCTATTCTGAGAGCATAACCGTGCTATGGTTGGATGGTATGCACCCCTGGCTGACATGGTATAGGTAGTGCCAGCGAACTTGACAATAATCTTGACCCCTTAACTTCTTATAACTCGAAATGAATGAAAGCCAAATCGGGCCGACGTTTTTATAATTTGGGAAAAGTCCACCAGGAAATAGGTGTGGATATTTACAGCCAGTTTGCTCTAGGCCCTTTTGAGTTACAGAGAGGTCAGGGATCAAGATTATTGCCAAGTTCGTCGGCGCTACCTTTAGTAGAGTATTATGTCGCTTAGATGAGTACCCCCACTTATTATTATTGAAGTATTTTTCGGTCATAATAATTATACATACTGTAACATATGAACTAGACCTCTTTGTTATTAACTCCTTCATTACCGAGCCGTCTTCCATTGTATTCTGGGTATGATTAGACGGTTATATTTAGCTTAGAAAGAACATGAAGCAATAAAAAGGCTTCAAAGTATCTCGTCACCCTTTTAACTACCACAGATCCTTCCTTAGCTATATATAAGCCTTTAAATATTTTTGAAATAATAGAAAAAGTGATGCTCGGTAATGAAGGGGTTAACTCTCAATATCTTTTACAGCGTGCAACTGCCATGGCCACTCTCTAGAATGTGTATACGACGAAGAAATAGATCTAGCAAGACTCTCCATTGATGTATATGGTAACTTTGAGGGTGGTGGTCGGTGCTTAAACTGCCAACACAACACTGAAGGCATCAACTGCGACCAATGTGTGTCCGGCTACTTCCGCCCCTTCGACCGTGGGCTGAACGACACCTACGTTTGCCAGCCCTGTGACTGCAACTACCACTACTACACCGGTAACTGCGAGGAAGGTTCAGGACAGTGTGAATGCCAACCTGAGTTCCTCCCGCCCAACTGTGACGCCTGTAACGAGGGATACTACGACTTCCCCAACTGCAAACCCTGCGACTGTCACCGGCAGGGCACAGAGGATGGGGTCTGTCAGGTCGGAGGAGGTCAGTGTCCCTGTAAGGAGAACTACCAGGGCCTGAACTGTGACCGCTGTGCCCCCAACTATTACAACTTCCCCGAGTGCCTCCCGTGCAACTGTAGCCGTGTGGGCTCCGAGGATGACTTCTGTGATATTGAGAGCGGCCAGTGCCAGTGCCAGAATCAGTTTGGTGGACGGTCGTGTGATCGCTGCAAACATGGCTTCTTTAACTACCCCGACTGTACCTGTAAGTATTTTTTACTACTGTGTGGTTTAAAGTAAAAAACGCATAATTGGTTTGCTAAATCTTCAATGTGTTATTTCCAAATAGATATCTTGGCAAGTTCATTTTGTCTTGATAGCGTAATGCATAAATGCGCGGAATTTCGGTGCGAGTATCCTAGGTTCGAGTCCTTGGAGTTCCAGGTGTATTTGTTGATATCATTAATTGAGTTTAGAAGTAAAGTTTGTTGGTGAAAAAATATCTTTATTTTGTGTTGTTCCTGTTTTGGTTTGTTTGTTTTGCAAGTTTTATATTTTATTTTTTACGCATTTCCTTTACTTTGTGTCAGTTTGCAACTGTGACAACCAAAGCGTTATTTCCACAGAGATTTTGATAAGTTCTGTTGTCTTTATGTTCTATTATTTTGTTTTTTATTTTTTTCCCCATGACCCAGATGTGTGTGAATTTGTATTTTTAATTTTGTGTGTTCATTGTTTTCTGTTATTTGTTTTTGTTGTTATAACTAATGGAAGTGAGATATACCTTTATGCGGATGACACCAAGCTGTATAGAAGAGTGAGGAGTAAGGAAGATGTGGATTTGCTTCAAGGAGATGTGGAGAGAATGAAGGGATGGTCTAAACATTGGTTAATGCCTTTTCATCCAAACAAATTTAAGTACATGCGGATTGGGACAAGCAAGACAGACAAGGTGGGATACAGTATGTATGAAGCGATGGAGGAAGTGAATACAGAAAAGGATATAGGAGTAGTGATAGACAATAAGTTAAATTTCTCAGAACATTTAGCGGAAAAGATAAATAAAGCCAATAGAATTGTAGGGCTGATAAGGACATTCGTGTCAATGGTTGAAGAAATCTTCAGGAATCTCTATACAGCGCTGGTTAGGCCGCACCTGGAATATGCGAACCAGGTGTGGGCTCCATATATGGTAAAGGATATAGAAGCAGTGGAGAAAGTGTAGAGGAGAGCTAGCAAGCTGGTACCAACGTTGAAGAACGCGGACTATGAGCAGAGGTTGAGGACACTGGGACTTCCGACACTGGCATATAGGAGAAAGAGAGGGGATATGATAGAGACTTTTAAGACTGATAGTGTCAGGAAAGTATGATGAGGATGTGTGTGAAGGTATCTTCTTGATGCGGGAGGGAACAAGAACGAGAGGACACTCTAAGAAAATTTACAAGGAAAGAAATAGGCTTGAAAAGGCAAAGAACTCATTTTGCGATAGTGGTAAATGAGTGGAACGCACTGCCCCAGTATGTAGTCGATTCCGAATCAGTAAGGAAGTTTGAAAGTAATCTTGATAAACCATGGGGAAGACAAGATTTGAAGTTTGATTACAAAGGAAAAATACAGAATAGTAAAAATATTGCGTCTTCTACCGCCGCCACCAACACAGTGAACGACCGCAGCAGTGCAAGTACTGGCACTGAGCTGGATACACAGGCCTAGTTTGCCTTTTTCCAGAGGATCTACTGTAAGAAACTGTAAGTTATGTTGTCCTTATTCGGGCTGTCTTTGGTGTCGTCCCAGTTTTGGTTTGTTTATTTTGCAAGTTTTACACTATAATTGACAAAAAAAAAAAAAAAATTATGTATGTATGTATGTACTGTATCTATATGCTCAGGCCCAATCCCCACTTTTCCTATTTTTATTTTTATTTTCTATTTCACTCTATTTTTTTATTTATTTATTTTCTTGGGGGTGGCCGACTCAAGACAGAGCAAGAACAGGGAAAACACCAAACACAAGACAGAACAACGAACAAACACAGACAAAACACAAAATTCACACACATCTAGGTCACCCAAGAGAAGACCCAGAGACCAGGGTCACCAAGGTTGCTCCAGCACTCCCCCGGCCCCCGACCACCCGGAGAGGCTCCGATCTCGGCAGGCAGACATGCAGCGGAACCAAAGCCACAAGCCCTCCCACCACACTTCCAGGCGCACCCTTCATATTAATCGTCTCCCCGGGCCAGGCGCCTGATGGACTATTATCTAGTCCAACTTGCGCCCGACCCCTTCCCCCAAATTACCACGTGTTCACTTAACTATTCTCAAGCATTCTCCATTCATTCCTGTTTATTACCACTTCCTTTGCCTGATCTATAGTCATTCCTCTATCATCCAAAGCTTGTCTTACACAGTCTCTCTATCTCAATGGGGGTCTTCCTGCCCTTCTAGCTCCCCTTGTATCTGACTCACATATTCTCTTTGTAAGCCTTTCATCTTCCATTCGTTCAACATGACCATACCAGCTCAGCACCCTTCTGTCCACTCTGGCTGACAAATGTTCCTGTTGCCCCACTCTCCTACGTATCTCTTCATTCCTCAATCCGTCTCTACGAGTAACTCCACACATACTCCTCAAGCAGCTCATCTCCATCACATCCAGCTTTCTTCTCTCCTTTTTCTTCAGAGCCCATGTCTCAACCCCATACATCACTGTTGGCACAACAATTCTTTGATACATCAAACTTTTAGCTTTTATTCTGAGATTTCTTGTCTTCCACATACAGTACTTCCCATTGCTCCGAAAACCTTCCATCCTTCACACACTCTCTGTTTTACCTCCATTTCCATACCTCCACTCCTGCTTATCATTCCTCCTAGATATTTAAAACACTCTACTTGTTCCAATATTTCCCCATCCAGCCTCACATCTAGATTCACCCTATGATCACCCCTATTACACACCATTACTTTACTTTTATTGACGTTCACCTTCAGTTTCCTCCTCCCACAAACCACTCCAAACTCTTTGACTACTCGCTGCAATTTCTCCTCAGAATCCGCCACCAATGCTGTGTCATCGGCGAACAGCAACTGATTCAACTCCCAATCTCTACCATTTTTTCATACTAAACCCAATCCTCTTCCCATAGTTCTCATTTTCACCTCCCTCCCCAATTAAACAGCCATGGTGACAATACACAACCCTGTCGCAAACCTACCTTTACCTCAAACCATTTACTCAACTCACCATTTCCTATTCTAAAAAAAAAAAAAAAAAAAAAAAAAAAAAAAAAAAAAGTGGGGAATGGGCTTGGGTATATACTGTACATACATACATACATACATACATACATACATACATACATACATACATTTTTCCCAAGTATTTTATTTTAATATTTCCTTTTACTTTTTGTCAGTCTGCAACTGTGACAACCAGGGCACCAACGAGGAGGTGTGTGAGAAGGAGACTGGCCGGTGCCTCTGTCAACAAGGTTATGACGGTGACCGATGTGACAGTAACGCCCCCGGGTGGTGGTCGTACCCTTACGCTCAGACGTGTGGCTGTCATCAACGGGGCTCCTCCTCCGACACCTGTAATGCCTCGGGCCGCTGTGCCTGTCTGGATGGCTACTCCGGTCGGGTCAGTGTGGGCGATGGCTCTCATTATGTTACACTTGGTTGGTTGGTTTTGCAAGTTTTATATTTTAATGGTGCCAAACTGCAAGATAGGATATCAAGTGAAGAGCTGAGGAGAAGGTTAGGTATCAAGAGTGTCAGTGATGAGATGCGTGCTAGCAGGCTTGGATGGTTTGGACATGTGGAGAGGATGGATGAACTAAGCTGGGTGAAAAGATGCAAGTCCATGAATGTGGAGAGAGCTGCATCAAGGGGTAGACCAAGAAAGACCTGGGATCAGGCCTTTCGGTCTGATCTTAAACAAAAGAAAACTTGACAAGTGAGGCAGCTCTTAACAGGGTTGCCTGGAACGCCGCCATTAGGACATGAGACAGGAACCGCACTTCGTGTGTATATATGTATATGGCGATTTTGAGGCACCTTTTACACATTCAGACTCCATGCACTCATTCCAAGGGAGCTGAATACTAAATTTTGACTGTTGCTCATTTGTCATTTACAGTATTTCACTTCAGTTGGGAGCATTTATCTTGTGTCGTCCCAGTTTTGGTTTGTTTATTTTGCAAGTTTTACATTATAATTTATAAATTATAATTACTCTTATCAGCTTATTTCAATGGTAGTGATTTTCCGTGTGGCCTGTGAAATAGGTGTGTGACCAGTGCAGCCCCGGACACTTCAACTTCCCCGAATGTTCCCCCTGCGACTGTGACGCTTCTGGAAGTATTGGCATCTCCTGCGATGATAGTGGACGGTGCCAGTGTAAGAACAACTTCAGTGGCACTCGCTGTGACCAGTGCCGGGAGGGATTCTACATCTTCCCTCATTGTGAAGGTAGGTCTAGTTTACTTGTTCAACTTTTATGTTAATTTGCTTATATTCCTTCTCATATTAATTCAAGTCTTCAAACAAAATTACTCCGGTTTAACACCCTGTATTTTTATTTTATTTTAGTAAGCGTTGTTTCCCATAGCGATTTTGATGAGTTAATTTGACTTTATATTGTCTTTGTCCCAGTTTTGGTTTGTTTAGTTTGCAAGTTTTACATTTTAATTTATGTGGCGTTCTCTTAGAGTGTAACTGTGACCCTGCTGGAGTGTTGGAAACCTTTGGTGGTTGTGGTGAAGCTCCGGCCGGTGAACTGTGTCAGTGTAAACAACGAGTCACCGGCAGAATCTGTAACCGCTGCCGACCACTGTTTTGGAACCTACGACCGGAGAATCCCCAGGGTTGTGAGGAGTGTGGCTGCCACCCCCCGGGTACCCTGGGTGGCTTGTCTACCTGTGACACGGTTACCGGTCAGTGTCAGTGTAAGTCGGCCGTGGCTTCCCGTCGCTGTGACCGCTGCCGTGACGGAACCTTTAACCTGAGGGAGGATAATCTCTTTGGCTGCTCCGACTGTGGTTGTAACTCTGGTGGGTCGGTCGATAACGTGTGTGACAAGGCCAGCGGTCAGTGTAGGTGTCGACCCAGGATAACAGGCCTACAGTGTGACCAACCGCTACAGCTCCACTACTTCCCTACACTATACCAACTCAAGTTAGAAGCGGAGGACGGCCACACACCGTACAACACAGCAGTTAGGTTAGTGTACAATCCCCTCTCGCTGATCTATTGTAATTAATCATACTTTGGTCATCTTTGTAATTTTACTTAAATATAATTTACTACTCTCCTTAGGAAACTCCCACCAGTCTCTCAGGAATCTTTATTTGGTTGGTGATAATAGGAATTTATTTGAGTTGATTGAATATTTTCTACCCTTTTAACACAATGACGTAAATTTGTTCTTATTCTATTTACCATTAGACTTTTTCCTTCACCCTTTCATGTACGGGATTGAAAGTTCCAATTCTTAGGGTCCGGGACCACTTTCGCGGTCCCTCGCCCCTTACTCTGTCTCGTCTAGTAGGTGAATTTTACAAGGGGAGGAGGATTTCTAGCCCCCTGTCCCCAGAAGGAAAAATTAGGACAGTTAAAGAGATGGACAGAACTGGGGAAGGCTGGGTAGAGGATGCCAAACCTCACTCTGGATAGGACCAGCCCCCACCCTAGACCAGCCCTCACCCTAATAATAATGTACTGTATGTATGTATGTATGTATGCTTAGGGTGTGAGTATCTTAGGTTCGAGTCCTTGGAGTACCACATGTATTCAATACTTTCATTGGTTTCACTATTTAGGTTTATTTGTAAATTAATTGGTGGGTTGGTGAAAACAAATATGAAAATCCCCCCCCCCCCTTTTTTTCATTTGTTTTCATTTTTTTATTTTTTATTTTTTATTTTTTTTTATTGGGGGTGGCTGATTCGAGACAGAGCCTAATAATATGTTTTACCGTCCAGATTTGGTTACAACGAGGCTGTGTTCCCGGGGTACTCGTGGAGGGGTTACGCGGTGTTCTCAGATATCCAGCGAGAGATTATCCAGGAGGTGTACATAGAGAAGCCTTCCATCTACCGCATGGTGGTGTCCTATCACAACCCGGCCTCCAAGACTATTGTCGGCAGGATCAGAATCACTCCAGATGACCCGGCAGACTCAGAACAGGTCAGGGCATACGTTCATCAAAGCTGGTCAAGTCTTGTGACTCTTGTTTTATGTTCCTCGTAGGTATTAAAATGTAAAACTTGCATAATAAACAAACCAAAACTTATACGAACACAGTAAAAAGACAAAACAACTAATCAAAATCGCTATGTTCGTTAAAGCCAATAATGCCAAAACTGTATTAAACCTAACTAAATCAAACTTTCTCCATAAGCAGGCAAATAAACTTCTAAATAATCCAAATGATAACAAAATATTTTGGTCTACTCTTAACTCATTCAAATCCAACTTCACTACTGCTTCATCCATTCCACCATTAAAATCTCCGACTGGCAATCTTGTAAGTGACCCACGAGGTAAAGCTAACCTTCTTGCAGATATTTTCTCCACCAACTCAACCTTAGATGACATAAATCAAGATGTCCCTGTACTTAATTTTAATTCACCTGAAATTCCCTCACTTAAGATCCACACCAGACATGTCAAAACTATTTTGCAGAATCTCTCAGTAGATAAGGCTCCTGGTCCAGATGAAATTCCTCCAATAGTACTTAAGAATTGCTCCTTGGTGCTCGCTCCTGTATTGGCAAAATTTTTCCGTCTGTGTACTCATACCTCATGCTTCCCAGTACCCTGGAAAGAAGCAAACATCCATCCAGTTCCTAAAAAAGGTGCCTCTTCAGATCCATCAAACTACAGACCAATAGCTATAACTTCCACTCTTGGCAAAGTTTTTGAAATTATATTAAATAATCACATAATTAAGCATCTGGAGAATAATAAATTAATCAGTGATAGGCAATATGGTTTTAGACGATGTCGATCAACTGCAGACATTCTTTGCCTTCTTACGCATCAAATCAACCAAGCTACAGACCAACATGGTGAAACACATACAATAGCACTGGATATATCAAAAGCATTTGATAGAGTCTGGCATCAATCCTTATTGTCGAAGATGTCACACTACGGCCTTGCATCATTAGTTCCACTAATTTCTTCTTATCTTCATAACAGAAAAATACGTGTAATGGTAGATGGCCTTTATTCTCAATTTCACTCAATAAATGCTGGTGTTCCCCAGGGATCAGTTTTGGCCCCAACTCTGTTCCTCATTCATATCAATGATCTCATATCTACCACTCATAATCCAATACATTCCTACGCAGATGACTCAACACTCCACAGTTCCTTCACATTTACCAATTCTTTCACCCAACCCGATCTTATAAATTCAAAATAAACACTGCAATTTCTCTGAACCAGGACCTTTCTAGAATTAATGAATGGGGACAAGAGAATCTAGTTTCCTTTAATGCACAGAAAACCAAGTACATTCAATTTTCTAACCGACAGAATCTCACTGACTCCCATATATTTTTTAATGATGTAAATATTCCCACTTCCCCTAGTATTGACATTCTCGGTGTAACATTAACTACTAACTTGAGCTGGACACATTATGTTAGAAGCATTGCTAAGAATGCCTCTAAAAAACTGGGACTCCTGTACAGAGTTCGAGAATTCTTCACTGACGAGCAGTTGGCCGTAATATATAAAAGTCATGTGCGCTCTCAGATGGATTACTGTTCACCTCTGTGGGGTGGAAGTGGAGTGGTTGCATTGAGGCAGTTGGACAAAATTCAAAATAAAGCTATTAGATTAATCAATAACCCTGCAATCACACAGGACCTTCCTACATTAGCCATACGAAGAAACGTTGCATCCCTTGCATTATTCTACAGATATTTTCACAGCAATTGTTCCGAGGAACTTGCTTCAATTGTGCCGCCTCTCCACATCTTTCCCCGTAGAACTAGGGCAGCTGAGAGCGCCCATGAATTTACACTTTCTCCTCCACAATGCAGAACTTCTGCTTATCAGAATTCATTTATCCCCAGAGCTACTACTCTTTGGAATTCACTTCCCTCGAATTGCTTTCCACAAACTTACAATCAACAAATGTTTAAATCCAGTTGTTACAAACATTTTATGAATGGAGGATGCCTTTAGGCACATGGACCTTTTTGTTTTATCTGTGTTTTTCCTTCCTCCATTCATTGTCTCTTAAAAAAAAAAAAAAAAAAAAAAAAAAAGCGATATTTCCTAATAGCGATTTTGATAAGCTCTTTTGCCTTTATAATTATTGTGTTGTCCCAGTTTTGGTTTGTTTATTTTGCGAGTTTTACATTTTAATTAAACTCTTGTTCAGGGTGTCCATGATTTCTGAGTCCAATATTTACTCCCGATAACCCGGTAGACTCAGTTATAGGTAGCGCCAACGAACTTTACAATAATTTTGACTCCTTAACTTCTTATAATTGGAAACAGATTAACTTGCTCATGTAGTAATGTACACCCTATGTGGTGGATTGTGTTCTTTTATTTCATAAATTTTATTTTAGTAAGCGTTGTTTCCACATAGCGATATTGATAAGTTAATTTGACTTTATATTGTCTTTGTCCCAGTTTTGGTTTGTTTAGTTTCCAAGTTTTACATTTTAACTCGATATGAATGAAAGCAATCGGGCTGACGTTTCTATTATTTAGGAAGCGTCCACCAGGAAATAGGTGTGGATATTTACAGCCAGTTTGCTCTAGGCCCTTTTGAGTTACAGAGAGGTCACGGTTCAAGATTATTTTCAAGTTCGTTGGCGCTACCTCTAGTTATGTAGAGCAGATTAACCAGACCACTGAGCCAGGGTGTCAAAGGAGGGTAATTTTGTGCTAAGACTTGAATGAATTTATAATGTAAAACTTGCAAAATAAACAAACCAAAACTGGGACGATCGAATGAATTTAAAATGTAAAACTTGCAAAATAAACATACCAAAACTGGGACGATACAAGATAAATGCAAAAGAACTAATCAAAATAGCTATGTGGAAATAACGCTTAATAAATTAAAATGTAAAACTTGCAAACTAAACAAACAAAATGAGATGAAATACAAGAAAAATAACATGAAATAGCATTGTTTTGGCCATTTTATCACTTTCAAACACACACAAAGCATAAATATGACTGTATATTTAATAATAATGATAAAAGAGACTGGCATATATCTCTCGTTTGACACCCTCCATACGGAACTCTCATGGGTCTGGCGGTAGACTCGGAACAGGTCAGGGTCAAGATTCATAACAAAATGTCTTGATCAGGGTGTCGAACAAAAGCCATATGCGTTCATATTATCATTTATTCATCATAAATATAATAATTTAGCTTTATTGTTTCTGTTGCCAGGAATATATTTATAGTTTATACAATTTGAAAATCAAGTTAATCCTACTTGTAGTTGGTACACTGCTTTAACCCTTCCTACCCGGTCTGCCTTAGGTAAGGACCGCACGAAAGAAGGGCCGCTACCCGGTATGCCTTATCTAAGGCATGAGCTTAATAGCCTAATTAAGCTTGGTCTGAACGCCGTGCGTACGACGTATGTAAACAAACCCAAGCGTTCGTCACCGCACCTCCGAAAACAAGAAGGAGAAGACTCCTCAATGTTATTGTTATGACGTCATGACGAAATTAGTGTCTGAAAAGCCCCATATTGGCAACATCTCTGCAATATTGGCTCCACTGAAATCGTCATCCCAACTGAACCAGTTGACTTACAGAGCTCTACTCAATGCCAAAATACAGATTGAAAACCGCACTACGATTATAGATGAGTGGGAAAGTTCTAGCAGTGAAAATAAACATAAATACGGTAGCCTAGGCCTAGACGTTTTTCAGCCATTTCGCCCGGGTAGGGGCGACCGTCATTGGGTAAGACAGCCCGGGTAGGAAGGGTTAAGCCGGAGTCACACAAGCCTTTTTTCAAGCAATTTTTACGGGCAATTATGGTCATGATTACAAATTACACTTTATCAGAACTCAGCCGCCTAACATAATCTACCTTTAGTCTAGTTACCGATACCAGTGCCAAAATGTCCCGAAATAATACCAGAAAAAACTTGCTCATGGAAAATTGACGGAAAAAGCGCTCGTGTGACAACGGCTTTATTTGCTGTATTTTTTGTAGACATTTTATTTTGCCATGATAAAATATGGAAAAGGAAAACGGATTAACTTGCTCATGTAGTGATGTACAGTCGCGCTAATAAGTGATATCTCGGCACCAAGTATGTATTGATCGATAATTTGTATCAGCAATATATAAGCTTCATTTCGTCCTATCGAGTGAAATACAAAAACATGTTCCTACACTTACCCACCCTATTCAACATCTGACAGACATTAATACAGCACAGAGCAAGCCAAACGTAATGACAGCTGGGACATGACTTATTAGCGCCACCGTACACCCTGTGTGGTGGTTTTGTGTTCTTTTATTTCAAAACTTTATTTTATTAAAGCATTATTTCCACATAGTGATTTTGATAAGTTCTTTTGCCTTCATATTGTGTCGTCCCAGTTTTGGTTTGTTTATTTTGCAAGTTTTACATTATAATGACAAGTTTTACATTATAATGACCAGTTTTATATTATTAGCAACATATTTCACTACAAAATCTTCAAAATAACTGAAATATCTTGATGGAACTTTGGAATTTGCCCGTCAGTTGAAAAGAAACCGTATACTTGCTGTATTTTTTGTAGATATTTTATTTTGTTTCCACATAGGCTAGCCATTTTGATTAGTTTTGCCTTTTTACTGTGTTCGTCCAAGTTTTGGTTTGTTTATTTTGCCATGATAAGATATATTAAAATGTAAAACTTGCAAACAAAGTCAAACCAAAACTGGGACAAAGACAATATAAAGTCAAAACAACATATCAAAATCGCTGTGGAAACAATGCTTACTAAAATAAAATGTATGAAATGAAAGGGATCGTGTACTAAAGACAGATTATTTTACAGGAGGTTGAGGTGCACTTCACGGCAACGTCAGGTCCTCGCCTCATGACCGTGGAGGCTGTCCCGGGCAACTTCCCCGTCCCGCTGGTCATGAACCCCGGCCAATGGTCCGTGTCCTTTGAGAACAACCAGAACCTCTTCCTGGTAAGATCTTGTCATGTCTTGATGGTGTAATGGTTAGAGTGGTTAAAGGGGCCCACCTCACTTTTTTTCTCTCTTTCTCTCCCTCTCTCTCCCTCTCTCTTTGGCTTGTATCCATTCGGCCCAATTCAGCCTACTGTTTTAAGATGTTTACCCCCATCCAGGTGTCAATATTTTCCTGGCGAGCGGTAGCGAGCCAGCGTACAGTATATATATCTTTGTTTTGACAGCAAGCTAAATTTGTACATTTTTCGATAGAAAAATGTCACCTCAAAGCCGGATTTCCATACAATGCTGGCTCGCGAAATTGACACCTGGATGGGGATAAAAGTCTTAAAACAGTTGGCTGAATGGGGCCGAATGGATACAAGCCAGAGAAAGAGAGAAAAGGAGAGAAAGATAAAAAAGTAGGTGACCCTCCTTAAAATCTGTGTGTAGTAACCCAGGTTCAAATCTGTGTGTAGTAACCCAGGTTCAAATCTGTGTGTAGTAACCCAGGTTCAAATCTGTGTGTAGTAACCCAGGTTCAAATCTGTGTGTAGTAACCCAGGTTCAAATCTGTGTGTAGTAACCCAGGTTCAAATCTGTGTGTAGTAACCCAGGTTCAAATCTGTGTGTAGTAACCCAGGTTCAAATCTGTGTGTAGTAACCCAGGTTCAAATCCCGGAAACCTGAAACCCTCTTCCTGGTAAGAAACTGTGTTGGTGGTGTAATGGTTTAGATGCTTATGTTCTGGGTGTAGTGTCCGGAGTTCAAATCCTGGGAGGACCATATGCTTTCATTAATTTAGTCTAGTACATTAGGGTTTGTAATGGAGGATTAATGTTAAGAACGGGGTGTTCCGTAAGATGTTTTGGTCATGTTTTATTAGGTCGGCGTGGCTGAATGGTAACGCGCCCGACTGATGAGCGGGAGTCCAGATATTTGCCTCTCCACACCGCCTTAAAAGTGTATTGATATTGATAATAATAAAGAAAACTATTTGTCAACACTAAAGGTTCATTGACCTGAGGACATTTATATAAAGATGTGTATATTAGTTCTACACAGGAATCAACAGCACCACATTCTTATGTCCTCTGCCCTAGATTATGGTTGCCCGGTATATGGCACTGCCTCGGCATCCATATTACAGACACTTAACTCTGTTCATCACCTTGACATACGTATTCCCTCAGGAGCTTTCCGGTCCTCTCGTGTGTACAGTGTGCTCAGTGAGGCTGGGGTACTGCCGTTAACGTATCATCGTCAGCTGGTTTAGCTGCGAACTGCCATCCGTCTCCAACAGGATCCCACGTTGGAGGACCTCTTCCATTCCCAAAATTGTTGTGTTACGCCTACTACTACCTTACCCTTCACCCTCTTATCCTGCCAATTACTCGCATCTTACAATATTCCAACACCTCATTTACCCCTCCCCCGTTGCTCAATTACCCCCTGGATTCTCAAACATCCTGATGTTTGTTTACATTTGACTGACCAAGTAGAGGCTGTGACTCCAGTACAACGCCGAACCTTAGCTTTGCAAAATCTTGCTAGTCACGTTCCAGCTGCCTTCATTTACACTGATGATTCAAAGGTACCAGATGCCGTAGGTAGTGCAGCGGTTTCTGAACATGGTATCCATCAAAGTTCCTACATCCTTACTCCACAGTTTTCACTGCGGAGTTGTGGGCTATTCATGGTTCCCTAACCCTCATCTCTACACTTCCAAACAATCCTTTACACATCGTAATCTGCAGCGACTCGAAAAGTGTGTTACAAGCATTAACCTCTTAAGTGCGCAGGGGGGGTAGTGGCCACCCCTCCCTGTGCGGAGGTATTTAGGCTGTTTTCTTCACTCAAATTGTTATCGTACCCTAAATATCATTAATACTTATCCATATGCACCTATTTTACGTTGATTATAAAGGTATTAACCTGTTACAGCAATAAAACAAGTGGAAACCGCGTTTGGATGGTCAATATCGGCGATAGAGGCCGGGAGTTACATAACATATGGCTGAAGCAGCCTGCCAGCCAGCCAGCCGTGAAGACGGCTGGAGAGACACTGTTGCGTGGGAGTCTCTCTCTCGCTCTTTCCCACGCTTGGTAACACATATGACCACGCCCTGCTAGCAACTCGCTAATTAAAATGTAAAACTTGCAAACTAAACAAACCAAAATTGGGACAAGGACAATATAAAGTCAAATTAAATTAACAAAATCGCTATGTGGAAATAATATGTTAGCACGAATATATACCTAAGAATAAGGGAATAACAGGGAGAAAAGGTGATAAATGAAGGGGAGGGGTGGGGAAGGAGGGGATGTGGAGGAGTGATATTTGGCATGGCCAAGGGGCAATTAAAAAAACAAAAAACAAAAAAAACAAAAAATTATACTGGGCTGATTTAAATGTTTTTTTTTTAGGCCTGGATTATATAAGGCTTCCCGCAGCCCACCAGTAAAACTTATATCAGTCTTGCTGCACTTGCCGGGTTAAGCGAGTATGCCCTGCGTGACCCATTGGTCACTGCTGTCATCCTTAAAATCCACGAATTACAATGCAGCTATCGATCCATCACACTCTGTTAGATCCCCGCCCATGTAGGCATTGCGGGTAATGAACGTGCTGACGCCCTTGCTAAACAGGCCTGTCTAGGTACTTCGGCATCCACTATCCTCAGACCAGATGACCTACTTCCTGTCATTCGACAGCATATCCATGATGAAGTGGCGCACTGAATGGAGGGATCAACCTTTACGAGGGCACCTTCGTTCCATCAAAAACGACATTCACATGTGGCCCTCTTCACTCAGCCCCTGTTGCGCTGACCAAACCCTCTCGATTACGCATAGGACACACGAGACTCACTCGTGGATATCTAATGACCACTCCCCGTAGTCCACCACCAAAATGTCACCATTGTAACACAGTTCCTACTATTCATTAAATTTTTTGCATTTGTCCCATGTACGACCCTGAAAGATGGCATTTCTTGTGACGCAACTCATTAACCCCTCCTGCCCGGTTGTCATTTTAACCCTTCCTCCCCGGGTGTCCGTGTGAAAGGACACCACGAAATAAGGGCAGGTGCCCGGGTGTCCTTTCAGGAGATAGTAAGCTTGAAAGCTTATTCAGCTTGGTCTGAACGCCGTGCGTCCGACGCATGTAAACAAAGCCGATCGTTGCGTCACCGCACCTCCGAAAGCAATAAGGAGACGTCGGATCAATGTTATTGTTGTGACGTCAGACGAAATTAGTGTGTGAAAAGCTCCGATATTGTCAACATCGCGGCAAAATTAGCTCCACTGAAATCGTCATCACAACTGAACCAGTTGACTTAGAGAGCTCTACTCATCGCCAGTCTACAGATTGGAAACCGCACTACGTTTATAGATGCGTGGGAAATTTCTAGCAGTTAAACTAAACAAAAATACGGTAGCCTAGGCCTAGACGTTTTTCGGCCAGATCAGCCGGGTAGTCCACACTGTCCTTTGGAGAGACAGCCCGGGCCAGGAAGGTTAAAATGACACCGCGGCAGATGGGTAGGAGCCCGGGTGTCATTTTAAAATCCGTAAGCTTGAAAGCCTATTAACCCTCACAGACCGGTTACGCATTCTATAAATATTCCCCGAAACCCGGGGGTTTTGGCCGAAAAACTTCTACGCCTAGGCTACCGTATCTTTGTTATTTTCTTACAGTTTCTTACAGTAGATCCTCTGGAAAAAGGCAAACTATGCCTGTGTATCCAGCTCAGTACCAGTACTTGCACTGCTGCGGTCGTTCACGGTGTTGGCGGCGGCGGTAGCAGACGCAAATTTTTTACTATTCTGTATTTTTGTTTTATAATCAAACTTCAAATCTTGTCTTCCCCATGCTTTATCAAGATTACTTTCAAACTCCCTTATTGATTCGGAATCGACTACATACTGGGGCAGTGCGTTCCACTCATTTACCACTATCACAAAATGAGTTCTTTGCCTTCTCAAGCCTATTTCTTTCTTTGTAAATTTTCTTAGAGTGTCCTCTCATTCTTGTTCCCTCCCGCATCAAGAAGATACCTTCACACACATCCTCATCGTACTTTCCTGACACTATCTTAAAAGTCTCTATCATATCCCCTCTCTTTCTCCTATATGCCAGTGTCGGAAGCCCCAGTGTCCTCAACCTCTGCTCATAGCCCGCGTTATTTCAACTGCTACCGCATTCCCCTGCATCTCCAAGCGTAGATGTGTTTCGTACCTGTAGAATGGCGTTGAGTAGAGCTCTCTAAGTCAACTGGTTCAGTTGTGATGACAATTTCCGTGGAGAGAACTTTGTGGCGATATCAGCCATACGAGACAATTTTCACTACTGAAACAACAACATACAGCCACACAAAAACAAACGACGCCTCTCCTTCTTGTGTTCGGAGGTGCGCGGCGTCGGTCCAACCGGCTGTGTTTATATGCATCGGACGGACGGCTTTCAAAACAATCTTACAGGCTTTCAAGCTGCCGGAGCCTCAGAGCCCTACCGTGTTCCTGGCCCTAGTTTGTATGGGTGCCTCAGAGCCCTACCGGGTATGAGGGGTTAAGCGTGGTTTGAAGGCCTTGCGTCGAACCGTATGTAAACAAGCCGGTCGGAGCGACGCGCACCTTCCAAAATAAGAAGGAGAAGTCCGACTTTTGTTGTTATTGTTTCGGAGAACAAGAACAAGTTTTTGTTATTGTCTGATATTGCTAACATCGCATCGAATCTCTCTCCACGGAAATCATCATCACAACTGAACCAGTTGACCTAGAGAGCTCTACTCAACACCAGTTTACAGATATGAAACAGGACTAAGTTTTGAGATGTGTGTGAATTATCTAGCAGTTAAAATAACAAAGATAGGACTAGCCTATTACGACGTTTTTCGGCCATATCCCCCGGGCTCTCAGTGCTGTCATTTAGAAAGGCTGCCCGGGCAGGAAGAGTTAAAGGACATCCTTTCTGACTCAGATTCATTCTCTTTCATAGCCATCCGTCATTTCTTGAAAGCTCTTAATCTATATAATGACATCTGACCAGTGGCCTATATGACTTGACTTACTAACTCCCTGCCGAACACTAGCCCTATGAGGGCTTAGGCCCAGATGGCTAGTTTAAAATAAATACGTCTTCAACAACACATTCTTATGTTGAAGACTTCTATAACCCCATATACTAGAGTAGAATTCAGAAAATCAATACTCAATTGGTTTAGAATAGATTTTTAATTTGCTACCTTTTCTCTTCCTATGGAGGTCTAGGGGGAAAACTAGAAAAATCATATAAATGTTATTGTATTTTCAGGATTACTTTGTGTTGCTTCCCCTGGCGTACTATGAAGGTACCATCCTGACCAAGAACACCTCCACCCCTTGCCTGGTGAGGGACGGTGGTGCGGACCTCTGCCTACACTATGCCTACCCGGACGTCTTCCAGTACGACTACATCTACGGGTCCGCTGGATACCGCAGCTCTGGTGATCAACGCCAGAATGTGGAGCTCTATCAGGACTTTGAGGTAAAGGCAGTGGGGTTGTTTGAATATTGACGACAATTTGATTAGGCTATACAGTAATGTAAAACTTGCAAAATATACAAACAAACTATTCTTAATTGTTGTTGTTGTTGTTCCCCCCCAAGCTGCCTGGCCGAACAGCCCCAAGGCCCCGAGCAAAGCCAAGGCCATAACCGAGCGCCCCCACAGAACCCTCCCTGCCGACCACAATAAAGCCTGGGCGACCGAAGCCACTCCATGGCGGGAAGCTGAGGAGGGTGCGGATACGCCCGGGAAACCAAAGCCCCACCCAGGGCCCTGTGCCCCTCACCAATTATGAAGAGAACGTTGAGGGGCAAAGGAAAAATGTGACGCTTTGGCTTCCAATCTTGGTAGATTGGGAGGCCAATCCACGGAAGAGATGCCGTCACTTGAGATCTAGAAAATATATAAGTAAAAGGAACAGTCGGAGTAAGCTATGGGTATGGCAGAGATCGTTCAGTTCTCACTCTGATAGATCAGCCCATCACCAATTCTCAATTGTAGATACAAGTTACAATTTTAATAGTACAGTATATTTTCTTTTGAAATTATATTTTCTTACTAAAAATACTAATAAATAGGAATGAATGGAGAATGCTTATGAATAGATTAGTGATAACACGGTCGTTGGGGAGAGGGGGTCGGGCGCCAGTTGGACTAGATAATAGTCCGTCAGGCTCCTGGCCCGGGGATCCGGTATATATGAAGGGTCATACCTGGATGTGTAGTGGGCGGGCATTGTGGTGTGGCTTCGCTGTGTGTCTATCTGCTGAGACCGGAAACTCTCCGGGAGGTCTGGGACCTGGAAACCTTTTGCTGGAAGACCCCAAATGAGCCTGGGTTTCTGGGTCTTCTTCTAGGCGACCTAGATGTGTAAATAAATAAAACTATTCATTCCAATCAGCTAGGGGGTGGCCGACTCGAGACAGAGCCCGAACAGAAACACCATTTAAAGTTCCAATTCTTAGAGTTCCGGACCACTTTTGCGCTCCCTCGCCCCTTTCTCTGTCTCTTCTAGTAGGTGAATTTTACTAGGGGAGGAGGATTACTAGCCTCCCGCCCCCGAAGAAGGAAAAATAGTACAGGGAAAGAGGCGGACGGCTATGGTTACAGAAGGAGGAATCTGGAAGGCGAATATATACTGGAGTCCTGCGTTGCACTCAACATGGTTTCATGAAGTTCAAGAAAAGACAGAGCCATCTGGTCACATGTAACTCTGGGGTCTCCAGTAGCCAGATAGATTACTTCTTGGTGAACAGGAAAGACTGGAAACTGGTTCGGGATGTAAAGGTCATCCCGAGCGAAGAATGTATCCCCCAGCATAAGCTACTTGTGTGCGACATGAGCTTATACAGAGATCCTGAGCGCAAGAAGGTATACCTATCCAAAAGGAAAGTGTGGCTGCTGAAGAACAAGGAAGCTAGGGATAGGTTTCATAGTGAACTGGAGGAAATTAATAGAAATAAGGAAGCTAGGCCTAACGATGTAAATAGTCAATGGAATTTCCTTAAGCATAGCCTTATCGCTGTCACTGACAAAGTCTGTGGGAAAACAAAGGAATAAGACCTCCTGGTGGTGGAACGATGAGGTAGAACATGCTGTGAAAGAGAAAAGGAGATGCTTCAGAACATGGAAGAAGGGAGGCAGCAAGGAGGAATACCAGGCAGCTAAACGAACTGCCAAGAGAGTTATTTACAATGCTAAAAAAGGCATTAAGGACCTGGTCCTCGAACAAGTGTGTAACACTGACAATCCCAATGGGATTTTCAACCTAGCTAGGCGAGTTTAAAATGACAGTAGGGATATTATAGGTGAACAGTGTGTTAGAAACGATAATGGGAAGATTATGTATGCAGAAAATGAAATCAGAGAAGCATGGAAGGCACACTATGAACGATTGCTAAATGTAGAGTTTGAATGGGATAAGGAACAGCTTAGTATCGAAAAAACAATATCTGGGCCCCCTCCTTTGATAGCACCAGCTGTAGTGAGCGACGCAATCAATAAAATGAAGGACAGTAAAGCTCCAGGTTGCTCTGACATTGTTGCTGAGATGATAAAAGCCTCAGGGGAGACTGGTGTCAGCTTAGTCACCGAGATGAAAAACACCATTATTAAAGATGAGAAAATCCCAGAGGATTGGCTAAAAAGTGTAATAGTAAATATATACAAAGGAAAAGGGGATGCGCTAGATAGAGGAAATTATAGGGGCCTGAAAATGCTTGACCAAATCATGAAGGTCAGTGAGAGAGTCTGAGGGTTTGATCAGGCAAAGCATCTCCATTGATGATATGCAGTTTGGTTTTATGCCAGGACATGGTACAACCGATGTTATCTTCATAGTCAGGCAGATACAGGAAAGGTACTTACTAAAAGGCAGGGATCTTTACTTTGTGTTTGTAGACCTGGAGAAGGCCTTTGACAGGGTGCCTAGAGATGTTGTGCAGTGGGCTATGAGGAAACTTGGTGTGGAAGAGTGGCTGGTGCGTGTGATAATGAAGATATACTGTATGAGGATTCGCGAACTGCAGTGAGGGTGAAAGGTGTACTGAGTGAGGAGTTCACAGTCCGTGTTGGAGTTCATCAGGGTTCAGTGTTGAGCCTCCTCCTCTTTATTATGGTCCTGGAGGCACTGTCTAGAGATTTTAGATCCGGACTCCCGTGGGAACTGTTTTATGCAGACGATTTAGTCCTAATAGCTGACAATGTGCAAGATGCTGAGGCCAAATTCAGAACATGGAGAGAGGGTATGGCGAGCAAGGGTTTAAGAGTCAATATTAACAAACCAAGGTTATGCATTGTAGATTGAGACAAGGCAATGTGGAAAAGAGCGGTGCATACCCATGTGCAGTGTGTGGAAAGGGTGTGGGCGTTAACTCGATTCAATGTAGCATCTGTCGAGGCTGGGTGCACCATGGGAGTAAGCGATGTAGTAGAATAAAGGGACCCCTGCCGAAGGATAAGTCAGAAATAGAGAAATTTGAGTGCGTAGTGTGCAAAGGCGAGCTTGTGTTAAATGATGATCCTATGGCTGTGAATTTTGGAAATGAGTCATTGGAGCTGGTGAACAAGTTTTGTTACCTAGGAGATACCATCTCTGCCGGTGGTGGGGCCGAGGCTGCCACTGTCGCTAGAATTAGATGTGGCTGGGGGAAGTTCAGAGAACTGCTGCCAATTCTGACCATGAAAAGAATGCCTCTCCCCCTCCCCCTGAAGGGAAAGGTGTATGTATGCCTCATGTGTTAGAAGTGCAATGACGTATGCCTCATGTGTTAGAAGTGCAATGACGTATGCCTCAGAAACATGGGCCGTTAAAGTAGAGGATATCAACAGAATGGAACGTAATGAGATGAGAATGGTGAGATGGATGTGTGGGGCCAGGCTGCAGGATAGAATAACATGTTGAGCTGAGGAGACGTTTAGGTATAAAGAGTATTAGCGAGGTGATGCTTACAAGTAGACTGGGATGGTATGGACATGTGGAGAGAATGGATGAACAAAATTGGGTGAAAAAATGCAGGTCTGTGATTGTGGAGGGAGCTGCACCAAGGGTGGACCGAGGAAGACCTGGGATCGGACTATACGTGCCAATCTCAAATAAAAAAACTTGACAAGTGAAGCAGCCCTGGAACGCCGCCATTAGGACAAGAGACTGAAACTGCACGTATGTGTGGAGCACTCAGTCTTAAAATGTTATGTATGTATGTGTGTAGAGGATGATAAACCTCACTCTGGACAGGACTTGCCCTCACCCAATCAGCTGTAACTATATATTATCCTAATTACTATTCTGGTTGTAGGTACTGGAACTGCTGAAAACAGAACCCATGGCTTACCTGAACCACAACCAAGCCTTGGTTCAGTACGATATGCGACTGAGGAAGCCCGGACGATACGTGCTGCTCCTTAACTACTTCACTCCCGAGCCCACCACCACAACCAACGTGCTGTTAGAGACATCCACCAGGAAGGGGCGGGAGAAGGGGCGCGCCATCTTGTACAACTGTCCTTTCTCCACCGTCTGTCGCCAGGTGGTCACTGATATGAGAGGCAGAGTTGGCACATTCCACTTTGACAGCAACTATATCAGTCTGGATATACAGGTATGTTCTAGACATTAGATTGGCTTAACATCAATAACACTAAATTGACAGCTGTCCTAAAAAAAAATAATAAAAATGTCAATAACCATTTATTCATTTGTGGCTGCACTACGGCCGGTTGAGCACTCGCCTGCTAATCGTGAGGTTAATGGTTCGAGTCTCAGCCCAGCCAGTGTGCTATTAGGCAGACGCCAGTGTTGTTGGTGGACAGCGCAGTCTAGCAATCTGTGGCAACTATTCACTGAAGTCCCTGATCATCAGGGCACCCACCTTAGCCCAGCTCTTGAGCAGGAAGTGTATGGTGGTAAAAAACGCATCATATGTAAACATCGCTCGCCATATTCTTGCAAAAATATAGGGCCTTCTGCACAATGGTTGAATTACTGTCCTAACCTCTGCCACTAATGTATCCCCAGGGAGAAACCAACACCAACATTGCCGTAGACTCCATCATCGCGGTACCTTATGACCAGTGGCACCAAGACCTTGTTCGGCCCCAACGTGTGTGTACCAGGGAGAATGGAGACTGTGTCCAGACCTTCTACCTCACACCAGCTGAAACTACCAAGGTATGTATGTATGTATATACTCAGGCACATACCCCATACCTGGGGGTGGCCAACTTGAGACAGAGCCCAAACAGAAACAACAAAACAACGAAAAACAAAATATAACTCACACACATCTAGGTCACCCAGGATTAGACCCAGAGACCAGGGATGACTACCAAGGCACCAGTACAGTGGGCCCCACAAGGGTGCGGTTACCTAAGTCCGAGACATGCGCGCACCCTTGTAAAACGCACCCTTGGAGCTTAAGAACCTATGGGAAATTCACTATGTAGTTCGGGGACTCTTCAAACTTACCCTTTTTCGCCCAATAACCCCTGAAAAACATGAACTAAGGAAAGAATACCTGTACAGTATAGAAATGTGATTAGATATTAGATAGAATAGGGGTATTACACTCACTTTGGATGGTTTATGTATGCGTGGAGGTTGGGATGTTGGTCTTACTGAGGAGCCTCGGACCCTCAGTAAGACCAACATCCCAACCTCCACGCATACATAAACCATCCAAAGTGAGTGTAATACCCATATTCTATCTAATATCTAATCACATTTCTATACTGTACAGGTATTCTTTCCTTAGTTCATGTTTTTCAGGGGTTATTGGGCGAAAAAAACACACGCTTTGCTTTTTTCGCACTTTTTTCGCACCCTTGGATTATAAGCACCACACGGACATCTGCCGCACGGTTGGAGAATCGCACCCTTTTAGTGCGCACCCTTGCGGGGCCGACTGTACTGTGCAATATTAGCTCATTGATGAACAATCTTTGTGTGGGTTTTTTTTTTTGTTTTCCCTGCGCTTGCATGCCATGGTAACCACCTAGGGTGGGAAGAGTTGACATTGGATGTCTCCGGAGTGTGTTGATGGATTCTGCTACCTGGGTGGGGGGTACAGAGGCTACATTTGTTGCAAAAGTCAGAAATAGGTGAAAGAATTTCAGAGAGTAGTTACCATAGATCAAGTAAAGTTACTTTCACCACACTACAGTACTGTATGGGAAACTAATTTTTAATGTTCAATTAGTGTTCTGCCCACAACTCGCTCAAAGACAACTGCAGAGGTTGAAGTAATTTAACTACAGGTTTCTAATCGCCCCTGATGGTCACAAAGGTTTAAAGTATCCCTTAAGGACGTGATCGCGTCCACACGTACATGAAAGGGTTGTTGTTGTTGTTGTTGTTGTTCCCTAAGCTGCCTGGCCGAACAGCCCCGAGTCCCTGAGAAAGGCCATGGCCACGATCGGGCTTTCCCACAGAGCTCTCATTGAGTGTAGATTGTGTTGTTGGCGTAAGTGGTTGTGTGAAATGCAGTCTTCTATGATGTGTTTAATGGTATGGGGTGCTGTGTTACATCCCGGGCAGGCGTCGACAACGGAGTCATCCAGTCTCTTCTGATAGCTCAGGAGAGCTGGATGGTGTCCGCATCTCAGCCTGGCCAGGTGGACTCTGTCCTCGCGAGGAAGGGAGGATTCGGAAGGATGGATTTCGGGAGGTCGTGCTTGCAGCTGCGTGTTGTCTGTGAGTGAGTGGATGGATCGGTGAGAGATATGAGTATGGATGTGCTTCTGGAAGTTGGTTCGGGGTGGGCAGGGAGGGAGAGAGGACAATAATTGTGTGTGATACCGTGTGCTGGGTGTTGTTTTGATATATCTTGGTGTCTGTGGGTGTGTTGCCATGTAATTTAGTGGGTGGTCTTGGTTCGTGGAGGCTGCTGCCAGGAATTGAGTGCCTCTCATGTCCAGATGGTCTTTGACTTTGAGGATTTTGGTTTCTTGATGTAGGTGATCTGTGGGTGCAGTAGCTGTGCAGCTACATGAAAGGGTTAAAATTATGGGTAAGAATGTAGTATTCGGGGGTATTGCCTGGCGCCCGCTTTGTCTACATTACTCACTCGCGAGTACTACATCCTTACCGAAGTACTGTATGCCATTGAACTGATGTGTTGTCCTCATTCTATTTCCCAATGGTTGATTGGGTAAAGCATGATAAAAGTATGTAATTGAATTGAAATGTTGACTTTATTCTCTCTCCCACAGGTTGAATTTGAGGACAATCTTGCGGGGAAGTTTGCGGCCACTCTCCCCGAGGGTCTGTCCAACGTGACCAAGCTAGTATACCTCAACCACTCCGACCCCATGGTTGACATTACCGGCAAGCTGCGTCGGGCCGGCCAGTACGTCTTTGTGGTCCACTACTTCCAACCACTGTACCCAGGTCAGAGGGACAAAAGAAAGGAGTGTACAGTATTGATGTTAAAGTCGAGCCACAAACTATTTTATACTATATAGCCACCTCTCTATCCTGATTATTACGATATGACCATGATTTTGTAGCGACATATGTTGTTAATTATGTAAACTTGGCAATAATATGATGCACAGACATAGTAGTATCCTATTTTTCCAGTAAGAATCAAGAAATCAGCTACTAAGGGATTCAATTTACCATCAGCTGGAAACAAATAGACTATACAGTAGTAATATTTTATTGGGATTTCATTTCTTTACAATATTTAGTATATATAAAACCAAGCTTTTACACAGCAGATTAGGGCTAGGAAAGGGTAGAAAAAGTGGTAACTGGATGACTCCGTTGTAGCCTGCTGCAGCTGGTACATCACAGAAGACTGTCACACAGAACTTAAGAGACCTCTACACCAATGAATGGGAAAGCCCGACCAAAGAAATTTGTCAGGCATAGTACAACAACTGTATGCAAAGGCGAGCTTGTATTCAATGACCGTCTTGAGAGTTTTAACTTTGGCAATGAGGCACTGGAGATGGTGGACAAGTTTTGCTACTTGGGAGATACCATCTCTGCCAGTGGTGGGGCTGAGGCTGCCACTATCGCCAGAATAAGATGTGGCTGGGGAAAGTTTAGAGAACTTTTGCCACAACTCACCATGAGATGACTTCCTCTCCCCTTGAAGGGAAAGGTGTACGCTTCATGCCTTAGAAGCGCAATGACATATGCTTCAGAAACATGGCCTGTCAAAGCGGATGATACCAACAGAATGGAACGCAATGAGATGAGAATGGTGAGATGGATGTGTGGGGCCACACTGCAAGATAGGATATCAAGTGAAGAGTATTAGTGATGAGATGCATACTAGCAGGCTTGGATGGTTTGGACATGTAGAGAGGATGGATGAACAAAGCTGGGTGAAAGGATGCAAGTCCGTGAATGTGGATGGAGCTGCACCAAGGGGCGGACCAAGGAAGACTTGGGATCAGACTTTGCGGTCTGATCTTCAATCAAAGAAAACCTGACGAGTGAGGCAGCTCTGAACAGGGCAGCCTGGAACGTCACCATTAAGACGTGAGACCGGAACCGCACTTCATGTGGAGCACTCGGTCTATAAATTTGTGTATGTATGTATGTATGTATTTTCAAGAATGCATAATATATCGAAGGCTTGTGCGTAAACATTTAACTGTCTTGATAGCGTAATGCTTATTGTGCGGAATTTTGGTGTGAGTATCCTAGGTTCGAGGCCTTGGAGTACCACATGTATTCATTACTTTCATTGATTTCATTAGTTGGGTTTATTTGTGAATGAATTGGGGAGTTGGTGAAAACAAATTTAATATGAAACTATACATAAATTAGATAACCTTATATGGGTCATTCAGGAGAGTGAATCACAGTCAGAGCACTGATCGGCCTGTCAAGGGGGAAGTATATAATGGTTCATAGTACGGTCGCGCTAATAAGAACATAAGAACATAAGAAATGTCCCAGCTGTCATTACGTTTGGCTTGCTCTGTGCTGTATTAATGTCTGTCAGATGTTGAATAGGGTTGGTAAGTGTAGGAACATGGTATATTTCACTTGATATGAAGAAATGAAGCTTTGATATTGCTGATGCCAATTATTGATAAAAAATATACTTGGTGCTGAGACATCACTTATTAGCGCAATTGTACACTACTTTGCTTCCTATGCTTATAATAATATCAGAATTGTTGCTAACATGCCTTTGCTTCAATGTTATATGTAACTTACATGTAATTGCTTAATATTGTACGAAATACTTAAGAAACAGATTAACTTGCTCATGTAGTAATGTACACCCTATGTGGTGGATTGTGTTCTTTTATTTAATAATTTTCATTTTAGTAAGCGTTGTTTCCACATAGCGATTTTGATAATTTAATTTGACTTTATATTGTCCTTGTCCCAATTTTGGTTTGTTTAGTTTGCAAGTTTTACATTTTAAAGTAAGTGATGTTGTTTTGCTTCTCAAATCTAAAGTAGCCTACATATATTATTACCATAGTTGAATAATTATAATGTAATTAAAATATAAAAACTTGAAAACTAACTCAAAAGTTACTATTCAAATTAATATAATGAACTAGTTAAAATAAAAAAACTATTGAATACAATTTTCAGGTATTTTTCAATGCTTCTGTAGGCTATATATTTACTTTCAGAAATGATTATCTTTAACCATCTGAGCACCTGAAGATGCTCAGATGGTTATTTATCTGTACATATTAATAATAGCATTCAGCATATTTTATACTTATATTTCAAGCTTTAACCTGATAACTAAAGCTTCTATTTTTTCAAGACTATTATTTGCTTCAAAACTATGAACTGCTTCTTAACCCCTTCAGCACGATGGCGTCTATCTATCTATCTATTGCCGGACGCCTTACTCCCCTTACGAGGGTGGCCATACACAGAATGTCCCCAAGCGGACCTATTCCCTGTGAGAGGGACAACCCGAGCCAGTTTAGTGAAGGACTTGCAGGATTGACCACTCAATTTAGGCTCTGTCCGACTCCGAGGCCCTCTGTGTATCTTGTTAGCACTATTTTTCTACAGTGGTGTTCGGCTAATCCATCCACTAACCTGCTTTACCCTTAGGTAAGCAGTACGGATTTGTATCAGGTTTATTCCCCTAGATGAGTTGCCGACCAAGGCTAACGAGTCCCATCCACCCATACTTTTCATCATATTCTGGTTATCATTAGAAGATTTGCTATAGCTTATAATCTACCTCTAAGACTCAAAGGGGTAAATACAATTTCAATAAACCCTCTGAATAACATAGGTCCTACTTAGACTGCATAAAAACGTCCAGAATGGAAGGTAAAAAAAAAAAAAAAAAAAAAAAAAAAGGCAATTTTGTGCGGAAGGGGTTAAATTTCAAATCCTATCAGCTTGTTATGTATAATGGCTTATGTATAATATTCTGGGTTCCCTGCAGTGTATACCTTAAAATGTTGCTGTTCTTACCCATTGTGTATTATAGATCTTTCTAAGTGCCCAGAATGTAGTATCCGGGTGTACCATCGTTATGTTTACATAGGTCGTGGGCTCACAGTTACGTTTCCATCTATTTTGATTTTTTTTTTTTTTTTTTTTTTTTTTTTTCCTGTGATTTGCCCCCTGCTGGCAATATATATGATGATGACAATAAGTCATGGGGGGGGGGTCAAAGCCCCCCTCTACCTATTATTGTATCCCACGGCAGTCAAAATAGACGGGAACGTGATCGCGAGCGTCCGAGTAGTGTAAACAAGGCGGGCGATACTCCTGAATACTACATCCTTACCTATACTTATTCAATATACTAGGCTACCTCTGTTGTCTATGGCCTCTTTAACATGTAAAGTCGGCCAAATAAGTGATGTCTCACCACTAAGTATGTGTTGATACAAATTAGGTATTCAGCTAAATCTAGACTTGGTTTCTTTGTGTCAAGGGAGATCTACAAATTGCTTCTAAAAAAATAAAATATAAGAGAGAGAGAGAGAGAGAGAGAGAGAACACTTGCACACCTTATTGAACATCAGGCAGACAGAAATACAACACAGAGTGAGCCAAACATAATGACAGCTGGGACATGACTTATTAGGCCGACTGTACTGTACGGTAGCGCTAATCAGTCATGTCTCAGCTGTCATTACGTTTACCTAGCTCTATGCTGTATTAATGTCTGTCAGATGTTGAATAGGGTGAGTAAGTGTAGGAACATGTTTGTATATCTCACTCAAAATTAATAAATCAAGTTTTAGATATTGCTGATACCAATAATTGATCAAAATATACCTGGTGCCGAGCAATGACTTATTTGGCCGACTGTACAATAATAAGCTTGCCTATAATCGTCCGTCCATTTCCCTGCAGACAACGAAGTGCGTGCGATGATAACGAGCACCCAGGATGAAGGTTAGCTCGCTGCTCAACGCTTGCTGTGCTTGCTTACATTTTTAAGGGGGGACGGGCGTATTTATTTGGTCATTTATTCTTAGTTTCTTACAGTAGATCCTCTGGAAAAAGGCAAACTATGCCTGTGTATCCAGCTCAGTACCAGTACTTGCACTGCTGCGGTCGTTCACGGTGTTGGCGGCGGCGGTAGCAGACGCAACATTTTTACTATTCTGTATTTTTGTTTTATAATCAAACTTCAAATCTTGTCTTCCCCATGCTTTATCAAGATTACTTTCAAACTCCCTTATTGATTCGGAATCGACTACATACTGGGGCAGTGCGTTCCACTCATTTACCACTCTATCACAAAATGAGTTCTTTGCCTTCTCAAGCCTATTTCTTTCTTTGTAAATTTTCTTAGAGTGTCCTCTCGTTCTTGTTCCCTCCCGCATCAAGAAGATACCTTCACACACATCCTCATCATACTTTCCTGACACTATCTTAAAAGTCTCTATCATATCCCCTCTCTTTCTCCTATATGCCAGTGTCGGAAGCCCCAGTGTCCTCAACCTCTGTATCTATTTAATGTTTACTAATAATATTAACTGTGTTTGTCCAAGTTTTGGTTTGTTTATTTTGCAAGTTTTACATTATAATTATATTCCTTTCCTCCCTAGACCTCTATCAAACTTTAAAAAAAAAAAAAATTAGATCCCCCTTCTAAAAAAAAAACACCCATTAGATCCCCCTTCTAAAAAAAAAACACCCATTAGATCCCCCTTCTAAAAAAAAACACACCCATTAGATCCCCCTTCTAAAAAAAAAAAACCCCCATTAGATCCCCCTTCTAAAAAAAACCCACCCATTAGATCCCCCTTCTAAAAAAAAACACACCCATTAGATCCCCCTTCTAAAAAAAAACACCCATTAGATCCCCCTTCTAAAAAAAACCACACCCATTAGATCCCCCTTCTAAAAAAAAACACCCATTAGATCCCCCTTCTAAAAAAAACACCCATTAGATCCCCCTTCTAAAAAAAAAAACCCATTAGATCCCCCTTCTAAAAAAACCACCCATTAGATCCCCCTTCTAAAAAAAAACACACCCATTAGATCCCCCTTCTAAAAAAAAACCACCCATTAGATCCCCCTTCTAAAAAAAAAACACCCATTAGATCCCCCTTCTAAAAAAAAAACACCCATTAGATCCCCCTTCTAAAAAAACCCACACCCATTAGATCCCCCTTCTAGATTAATTTTTACATTTTTCGGTAGGAAAATGTCCCGGCCAATGGCCGGTTCTTCCATAATTACAGGCTCTCTATCGTTCGCCAGGATAAATATTGACACCTAAATACTGGTAGCATGAAAGGCCTAAAAATTGACGAAGAAAATGGGGCGAAAGGTGTTAAAATCAACAAACTAATGGGGCAAACATCTGAAAACTAATAGGGGTATAGAACATGAGGGAGAAAGGGGTCTAGAAAAACAGCCCATCTCCCCTTAACAGTATTATTTTGACATGTAAATAGGATGTGTATGTGTATATACCGGTACAACGTAGTAATGTTCTGAAACAAAAGAAATATTTTATTTGTTGTGCTGCAAAAGATTATATATAAAGCAAATATATGGTATAATCCTATGTAGCGGGAGGACCTGTATTTATATCTCAATAATTTGGTAATGTTACAATATATTTTAACATTTTACATTCATAAATAATC
The DNA here is from genome assembly GCA_032716605.1 of Paralithodes platypus. Classification (NCBI taxonomy): domain Eukaryota; kingdom Metazoa; phylum Arthropoda; class Malacostraca; order Decapoda; family Lithodidae; genus Paralithodes; species Paralithodes platypus. The sequence continues at coordinate 66,310,381 of CM064578.1, read as the reverse complement.
CACTAATACGGCAGATCATATATACTTTAATTAATTTCATTGGAGGTGTTTGGTGTTGGGGTGAAATTAATAAAATATATATTATCAGTAGGTTCAGGGATATTTGGTAGCGAGGCCGGTCTATATGAGCTGTGCCCCATCAATAGTCTTTCCTCTCACTTAAACATTAGGCCTACCATAGTGCGGTTGGGAGTATGAACATGATTAGATTAATATCCAGTGTTCGAGAATGGATAATAAGTCGTAGGCGTGTGCATAAACCTTTAACCTTCCTGGTTGTGTAATGGTTAAGGTGGCAACAATCTGTGTGTGATAACCCGGGTTGGAATCCCGGTGGATCATATATACTTTAATTAATTTCATTGAGGGTGTTTGGTGTTGTGGTGAAATTAATAAAATATAAATACTAGGTTAGGTTAGGTTAGGTTTTGGTTAGGTTAGGTTAGGTTAAAGATATTGTTCAATGTTTCTTAGTAAATAGGCATCTGAAAAACAGTTCCACCCGCTACACAGGATCTTACCAAATATTGTTTTTATGTGACAGAGTTTGATGTAGACGTGCTGATCCAGAATGGTCAGTTTTACGAGGGCAACCTTCCCGTCCACCACTGTCCCAGCACGTCCGGCTGCCGCGCCCTTATTACACACGCCGGAGGCAACTACGTCTTTGACATCCAGGAGAACTTTGTCTTGTCTCTTAAGGTAAGGCCTCCTTGTTAGCTTGCTTGGTTTCATTATATGTTTTTATAATCTTAACCCTTTCACGCATTTATGATGCAGAGGTTGCCAGATTAGCAATAAGAAATAGAGTTCTCTCACTCTTATAATTACCTCTCCAAAATTAGTTTTCTGCCCACAGCTAACTCAAAGACAACTGCAGAGGTTGAAGTAACTAAACTAAAGGTTTATAAATACCCCTGATGGTAACAAAGGCTTTAAAGTATCCCTAATAGGCTCAAAATCACGTCATATGTCGGAGAGGGTTAAGGGGATAGGGTTTATATTTTTGGTCAATTATATCATATATTTATTATTTTCCTCCCTAGACCTCCATTAAACTTTAAAAAACATCCATTAGATCCCTCTTCTAGATGAATTTGTACATTTTTCGGTAGAAGTTCCTCCTAAACTACAGGTTCACTATCGTTTGCCAGGAAAAAAAATTGATATCTAAATAGTACGAAAGGTCTTATAATTGACAAAGAAATGGGGTGAAAGGTCATAAAATGACAAATTAATGGGGCACACATCTTAAAATCTGAAAACTAATGGGGCTAAACCTGAGGGAGAAAGGGGTCCAGAAAAACGACCCACCTCCCCTTAACAATATTAATCCTTTCAGCACGATGACATAGGTTACATCTTACTCTGGTTACCATTGGATGATTTTCTTAGGCTTATAATCTACCTTTAGGACTCAGATGGGTTAGACATGATCCCCGAAGGGGTGGCCACGAATGAATCGCCTCCTCGAGGCAACCGAAAGTATTCAGTCACACGCGGCCAGATGCACTGATAATTATAATGTAAAACTTGCAAAATAAACAAACTAAAACTTTGACTAACACAGTAAAAAGACAAAACAACTTATCAAAATCGCTACACGGACGGTAGGGGACGCTACTGTCTGGGGGAAGGCGGGAAGCTGAGCGAACCCAAGTCTGACGTCACTGAGCCGAGCGTGACGTCACCCCAGCATCTCCTAAGCTGAGCCCAGATCCGCGGTAGATTGGAGCATGTCTGTGTATGACCAGAGCTTCCTTATCTTAGGTGACCGCGTATGATCAGAAGCGCGTTACCGAGAGCATTCATGTACTGTACTGCACATGCATACAGTATACATACTGTATACCTAAAAGACCATGATCTATAAGAAGTATATCTGAGTCTGGCATTGATAGCGTAATGCATAAGTGCGCGGAATTTTGGTATGACTATCCTAGGTTCGAGTCCTTGGAGTGCCACATGTATTTGTTGATTTAATTAATTGAGTTTAGAAGTAAAGTTGGTTGGTGAAAAAATATAATAATTCTACTGTTTATTTTCAGGAGCCAAATCACAAGAGCCTCTGGGTGGACTATGTGTTGGTGGTACCGGTAGCACAATACACAGAAGGTGTCCTACATGAACTACCTGTGGACCGTACCTCACGCTTCATTAACCTCTGTGGTCACAACAACTTTAACCTTCACACCAATGATACAGGTACGATGCCAGTATTAACCCCTTCAGTACAGTATATGACGTGCTCAAGCCACTTATTTTGGCTATCATTAGATAATTTTGTACAGCTTAGGAAGTATCTAATTAAGGATTCTAATTAAATTATGTTAACCCTTACTGTACCAGCGACGTACAATGGCCAACAGTAAAAAAGTAACTCGCCAGTACCAGCGTCGTACGACATCTTTGTACCAAGCGGTACCTGGCACCATGACTTGTAAACACTGCTTTGAGACCTTGGCAACACTTCTCAGAGTGTATCTAAGGTCTCACGGGCCGAGCTGGCTCAGTACTCGTGCAGCATTTGGGGTGAGAGGATGCTCTCTTTCGACTTTGAAGCCATTTTGGCCGCAATGCTCGGTACTGGAGGTTACATTTATAGTAATACCCTCTGTTAAAGTAGGGGTTGATACAAATAATAATATCCCCAGGTTTCTGTCGTGAAGCAGCATTTGAAGTGACAACGGACTACAACAGCGGAGCGGTGCCTTGCCAGTGTGACTTCCACGGCTCCCTTAGCTTTGAGTGTGAGAGTTTCGGTGGTCAGTGTCCGTGCCTCCCTAACATCATCGGTCGGCGGTGTAATCGTTGTAAGACCGGCTTCTATGGCTTCCCTGAGTGTCGACCCTGTGCCTGTCCTTCCACCGCCCTCTGTGACCCCATTACCGGTAAGTTATTTTTACTCTCCGTTAGCATCCATCATTATACAGTAGTTGGTTTTATTTCAACTGACGGTAAATTGAATTCCTTAGCAGCTAATTACTTGATACTTAATGGAAAAAATATGAAACTATTAAGTCTCTTCATCGTAATAAGACCAAGTGTATATAATCTGCATCATATTTCACTACCAAAATCTTCAAAATAACAGAAATCTTGATGGGAACTTTGCAATATACCGTCAGTTGAAGAGAAGCAGACTTTAACACCTAACGAGCGGCCTAGGCGGTAATTTATATGTACCGCCCAGTGGGGTGTTTTTACCCTAAATAGGGTTGTTTACGTGATCATTTTCATGCCTAAATAAGACCCAGAGCGTAAAACAAGTATCTATCCCTGAAAGGGCATAAACAGAGCTTTCCAATGACACCCCAACCATCCTTGTACGACTGCTAGTTTTCTTTCAATGATCGCGCAACACGAGTGCAAAAACCATGTAATTAGGTAGTTTCCCTACATAATTCCCTGTGTAGCGAGTGCGCGAGAGTGGGGGAGGGTGGGATTCATGTCAGTAGGTCCGCCGTGGTGGTCTGGAGCAGTCATACACTTGCTACTCTCCTGCCACCACTTATCTCTCTCTCTCAGCAACATTACGTGCTGAAAATGGCACACGACATAAGTTGTGAACCGCCACTTAGTCCAAATTTCTTTCACACGACATAAGTTGCGCGCCGCTAATAAAGGGTTAACTACCAAATTATGGCAGTGGGTGATAGGATTGGTAGAGCGTTTGACTGGGAGCCAACCCCACAGAAGTGTTGTGTGTTCCAGCCTTCCCAGTAATACACATTTAAATAATACAGGCCCCCCCCCCTCCCCCCCCCCCCAGAAGGTGGATGGGACTGAATCTGGCCACTTTGCCTTTATGGGCTATGGCTCATGTTAAAAAAAAAAATGTAGAATTTTATTAACCCGTTGAGCCCCGGCTAGTTATAATATTTTGTTCACCCCAGTCCCAAGCCATTTTCACTTATTTTTTTTGTTTGCTAGAATGGAAGACAAGGATGAGAAATGAAAAAAAAACAAAAAAAAATCACCTCTGACTTTTTTTTTTGGGGGGGGGGGGGCCGGTGGGGGGTTGGGGGGGGGAGCTTCAAAAAAAAATTTGTTGAGCCAAAATGGAAGAGAATGGTGAGAAATGAACACACAAATAAAAAAAAACTCATTTCGGTCATTTGGGGGGCGGGGGGGGGGGGGTTCAATAGTTCGTCTCCCCCGCATGACCACCCGCCCGGGGGCACTAGGGTAAAAAACTGAGTATGGCATTGTACGGCATACATCCTAAGGAGTATCTCACATAAATCTCAAGCCTCTAGCTCCCATACGACCGGAGTAATGAAGGTTCAAAGTGGCGGTAAACTAGGGGTGTAAACTATCCCCACTAAGCCCACCACCACCAGCCGCGCGGCTGTCTCGGCCCGCTCACACCTACTGGCCCGGCTCCCCCACACACTACGGTACCGCCCCCTCCTATTCTCCCGCCATTTCCTACCTTACGAGCCACGTAAGTGTTTTTTATATGTCGGACGCACGTGATGCGTCGCTGGGAGTTGGTGATCAAAGACTGCCGACGCAACACGTGCGACGCTGGGTCTCAACGGGTTAAGCGTTGTTTCCACATAGCGATTTTGATCAGTTCTTTTGCATTTATCTTGTGTCGTCCCAGTTTTCGTTTGTTTATTTTGCAAGTTTTACATTATAATAGATATAGATAGGCTATATCAATTTTAAAGCAGCACTTCAAGTTGCCCAGTCTCTGGGAACTTTCTGGATGGTGTAATGGTTTGAGTGTACCCTTGAGACCCGGAAGGGCTCTTAAACACCCATAAAAAACACACCCGAGCTACCCGGAAGGGCTCTTAAACACCCATGAGCTCAATGCCTGTAAGCTTGGTGTGCGAGGCGTACGTCCGACGCATGTAAACAACAGCCGGCTGGACCGACGTCCCGCATCTCCGGCCACAAGAAGGAGTGCGTCGCTTGTTCGTGTGTACCTGTATGTTATTGTTAAGTATCAAAATGTTGTTGTTGTTGCTTTTCCCCAAGCTGCCTGGCCGAACAGCCCCAAGGCCCGAGCAAGGCCAAGGCCACAACCGAGCGCCCCCACAGAACCCTCCCTGCTGACCACAACAAAGCCTGGGCGACCGAAGCCACTCCATGGCGGGGAGCTGAGGAGGGCGCGGAAACGCCCGGGAAACCAAAGCCCCACCCAGGGCCCCGTGCCCCTCAGCAATTATGAAGAGAAAGCTGAGGGGCAAAGGAAAGATGTGACGCTTTAGCTTCCAATCCCGGTAGACTAGGAGGTCAATCCACGCAAGAGACGCCGTCACCCGAGATCCAGAAAACACACAAGCAAAAGGAACAGTCAGAGCAAGCTATGGGTATGGCAGAGATCGCTCAGTTCTCACTCTGATAGACCAGCCCATCACCACATGACTAGAACCCAATCCTCTCAGCATCAGCTAGGAAAGGCCCTAGAAAGCCGCCTTTGGCGGGGGGATAGCTCCCCTATTTCAACCCCTTTCGGGGTTGGGCACCCGCCCAAGTATCGAAAAGTAGTGTAAAGTGGCTGTTTTTGCCATAAAGTTATCTCCAATGAAATCATCATCACAACTGAACCAGTTGACTTAGAGAGCTCTACTTAATGCTATTCTACAGGTACGAAACACATCTACGCTTGGGGATGTGCGGCAATGCGGAAGCAAGCCAAATAACAAAGATGCGGTAGCCTAGGCATAGACGTTTTTCGGCCAAAACCCCCGGGTCTCGGGGAATATATATATAATACATAGCCGGGGCTGGAGGGTAAGATCTGTATGTGGTTACCCAGGTTCGAATCCTGGGTGGATCACATGCTTTCATTAATTTCATTGGGAGGTGTTTGGTGTTAGGAGTTAGATTAATACATTAGATTATTGCATAAGTGTGTTGATTTTCGGTGTGAGCGTCTTGGGTTCGAATCCCCGGACTGCCACATGTGTTTGTTAATTTCATTAATCGAGTTTAGGAGTAAAGTTGGTTGGTGGAGAGAACATATTAATTAACTGACTATTTGACTTATTTTTTTATTTTTTTAGGTGAATGTATCTGTCCGCCTCGTGTTGTTGGTGAGCGTTGTGACCGCTGTGCCGTGTACACCTACGGCTTTGACCCCATCATCGGCTGTGAGGAGTGCCAGTGTTCACCTCTTGGGGTCCGTGCGGGCAACGTCCAGTGTGACCAACAGACCGGACACTGTGACTGTAAGGGCTCGGTGATGGGACGCAGGTAAGCATATACAGGCATAGCAGTTAAGGGGGTCACCTGCTTTTTTATCTTTCTCTCCTTTTCTCTCTTTCCGTGGCTTTTATCCATTCGGCCAACTGTTTTATGACGTTTATCCCCATTCAGGTGTCGATTTCTTTCTGGCGAGCGATAGCGAGCCAGCATTGTATTGAGAATTCCGGCTTTGCCGGAGACATTTTTCTATCGAAAAATGTACAAATTTAGTTTGCTGTCAAAACAAAAATTTATATATGCTGGCTCGCTAGTCGCTACCGCTCGCCAGGAAAATATTGACACCTGGATGCGGGTAAACATCTTTAAAAAATAGGCTGAATGGTGCCGAATGGATACAAGCCAAAGAGAGAGGGGGACAGGACAATATGACTGTAAGGGCTCGGTGGTGGGACGCAGGTAAGGAAGTATACAGTCATGGCAATTTAACCGCCTCGCATCCATTACGCTAGTCTCATTTTGGCATATTGCATTCTCTTGATATTATCCACTCTAATCACCACCCATAACGAGGGGCATTGCGCTCCTCGGTGCCGCTAGAAGAGTGGCAAACACATCACAAGGTATCACAAGGTATCTTCATCCCAAGAGAACATTTGCGATACCATTAGATTTTGCTAAAGTGTTATTTTGTGTTTTGTCTGTGTTCTTTTATTTAATAATTTTCATTTTAGTAAGCGTTGTTTCCACATAGCGATTTTGATAATTTAATTTGACTTTATATTGTCCTTGTCCCAATTTTGGTTTGTTTAGTTTGCAAGGTTTACATTTTAATTTGTTCGTTGTTTTGTGTTGTGTTTTGTGTTTTCCCTGTTCTTGCTCTGCCTTGAGTCGGCCACCCCCAAGAAAAGAAAAACCAAAAAATTATAAAATAGAGTACAATAGAAAATAAAAAGGGTAGGATGTAGTGAGCGGGCGTACCGCCATCTTTGTTTACATTACGCATAGTGGCGTCGGACCTTTCCCATCATGTCCCCGTCTATTTTAACCTAACCTAATCTAACCTAACCTAGTATTCATGTAGTAATGACAGGGGGCAAATAGCAGAAAATATAGCGTCGAAATAGACGGGGAACGTAAGTGCAACCGCGGCGATCGCCCTATGAAAACAATGACGACCGTACGCCCGAACTCTACATCCATCCCAATAAAAATAAAAATAAAAATAGGAAAAGTGAGGATTGGGCCTGAGCATATAGATAGATAGATAGTTATTTCCATATAGCGATTTTGATAAGTTCTTTTGCCTTTATCTTGTGTCGTCCCTGTTTTGGTTTGTTTATAAATTGCAAGTTCTTAGTTTTACAATATAATCTTACTCTGATAGTGATTTTGATAAGTTCTTTTGCCTTTAAATTGTGCGGCTTCTGCTCTGGTTTGGTTTGCAGTTTTACATTATAATTAAATCTGGACATGAGAGGCACTCAATTCCTGGCAGCAGCCTCCACGAACCAAGACCACCCACTAAACTACATGGCAACACACCCACAGACACCAAGAAATATCAAAACAACACCCAGCACACGGTATCACACACAATTTTTTTCCTCTCTCCCTCCCTGCCCACCCCGAACCAACTTCCAGAAGCACATCCATACTCATATCTCTCACCGATCCATCCACTCCCTCACAGACAACACGCAGCTGCATGCACGACCTCCCGAAATCCATCCTTCCGAATCCTCCCTTCCTCGCGAGGACAGAGTCCACCTGGCCAGGCTGAGATGCGGACACCATCCAGCTCTCCTGAGCTATCAGAAGAGACTGGATGACTCCGTTGTCGACGCCTGCCCGGGATGTAACACAGCACCCCATACCATTAAACACATCATAGAAGACTGCATTTCACACAACCACTTACGCCAACAACACAATCTACACTCAATGAGATCTCTGTGGGAAAGCCCGATCGTGGCCATGGCCTTCCTCAGGGACTCGGGGCTGTTCGGCCAGGCAGCTTATGGAACAACAACAACATTATAATTATTATGTTTCCTCCACCAACCGACTTTACTCCTAAACTCAATTAATGAAATCAACAAATTAAATGCATGTGGCAGTCCAGGGATTCGAACCTAGGATGCTCACACCGAAATTCAGTGCATTTTATCCATTGCGCTACGAAGACAGTTAAAGAATGGTGGACAAGCCTACGATTAATTATGCAGAGTCGAATCCTGCATATCAATCTAAGCATGTACACACTTTCCAACTGCGCTATCATAGGCTATGCATAGATTAATGGAAGGAGTAATTAATGGGGCCTTAACCCTAAGGAAGGCCTCTCTATAAATTACCCCTGAACCTGAATTAATTATTATGTTCCCTCCACCAACCGACTTTACTCCTAACTATAGTTATTTTTTTCCAGCCGATGGTAAATTGTCATGTTTCTATCTTTGTTACTCAGCTATAAGGTAGATTCTGTAGCGAAATATGTTGTAAATTATGAAAACTTGGCATTAATACGACACACAACCATAGTAGTTTCATATATTTCCATTAAGTATCGAGAAATCAGCTAATAAGAGATTCAATTTACGATCAGCTGGAAAAAAATAGACTACTGTATAACATGTGAGCCTGTAGCTGCCTTTGATATCCAGTGTGTCTGATATGCCTACGTGTGACCCTTACGTGTGACCCCTACGTGTGACCCCTACGTGTGACCCCTACAGATGTGGGCGTTGTTCGGCGGGCTACTGGTCCTTCCCGTTCTGCCAGCTGTGTAACTGTGATCTGCGCGGCACAGAGGCCAATATCTGCAGCCAGGTCAGTTAATATCAAGGCCATTTATCCCGTTTATTGTTATCCACTTTAACCCCTTCTGTGGTGATGGGCTGGTCTATCAGAATGAGAACTGGGCAATCTCTGCCATACCCATAGCTTACTCTGACTGTTCCTTTTACTTATATATTTTCTAGATCTCAAGTGACGGCATCTCTTCCGTGGATTGACCTCCCAATCTACCAAGATTGGAAGCCAAAGCGTCACATTTTTCCCTTGCCCCTCAACTTTCTCTTCATAATTGCTGAGGGGCACAGGGCCCTGGGTGGGGCTTTTGTTTCCCGGGCGTTTCCGCACCCTCCTCAGCTCCCCGCCATGGAGTGGCTTCGTTCACCCAGGCTTTATTGTGGTCGGCGGGTAGGGTTCTGTGGGGGCGCTCGGTTATGGCCTTGGCCTTGCTCGGGGCCTTGGGGCTGTTCGGCCAGGCAGCATGGGGAACAACAACAACCCCTTCTGTACCAGCGACGTCTTTTAAATGATATTTTAGCTATATTTAGACTGTTTTTTGCAGTTTTGAGAAGGATCTGTTGTAGTTAAAAGTGTTAAGTGAGATACTTCGAAGCCTGTTTACCCTTGCCGAACGGCGATTTAAACATTCCCGCTGGCTGGAACCTGATGTTCATTGAATTCTCGGGATTTTGGTGCGCTTATAAATACGCCAAAAAATTACCTAACCTAGGTACAGTGTATAATTATTATTTTGCAAGTTTTACCTTTTAATATATTCAGCGGCAGTACCGTACTCATTGTTATCTTGCGATAGGTGAAGACTAGAAGTCTCTAGGGCGGGTGCCCAACCCCGAAAGGAATTGAAATAGGGGAGCTATCTCCCCCGCAAAAGGTGGCTTTCTAGGGCCTTTCCTAGCTGATGCTGAGAGAATTGAGTTCTAGTCATGTGGTGATGGGCTGGTCTATCAGATTGAGAGCTGAGCGATCTCTGCCATACCCAATTACCTATAGCTTACTCTGACTGTCCCTTTTACTTGTGTATTTTCTAGATCTCAGGTGACGGCGTCTATTCCGTGGATTAACCTCCCTACTGCCAACCTAGAGGTTGGCAGATTGGGAGCCAAAGCGTCACAGTTTTTCTTTGCCCCTCAACTTTCTCTTCATAATTGCTGAGGGGCACAGGGCCTTGGGTGCCCCCCTGATACTACTCTCCTTGACGCGGTTGGGGGACTTCGGGGCCGGCGACTGGAGCTTGATGGGGGATGGTTGTGGTACCTACCCTTCCTATCTCCCCTCGAGCTTTCGTCCTCAGCTTGACTAATTTTGAGTAGTTTTTCATTCCTCATTCTATGATTTTCCCCTTCTATTCTTATTCTGTCCCATTTGGCTGTCCTCGGGCAGCCTATATCTCATGTCTCCCTGGCCTGGCTAGGTAGTAGACTCCTGGCCTGATTTGTCTCTTCGGTTGCTGATGTGGCCGGACTGACTTGATTCCCTTCGGTAATGCATTTTTTGCTTCTCGATTTGATTTTTTCTACCTTCGACCTGATCTTCCATTCTTCGCCCTGATCACTTCTTGGTTGGTGTTGCGGTGTAGCAGTTCTTGCCTCATCCTTCAGCCCTGCCCTATGAGAGCTCTGATGTGGAGCTCATGTGGTCCGGCTGAACTGTTGAAATGGCGAGAAATGTCTGCGTGTCTTCACCTTCCTCGATTTGTTCCCCTACTGCCCTTCCCGATCTATCTTGACTCGTTTAGTTATACATCGTGATCGAATCCTTCGAGCCAGCCCTATGAGAGTTCTTTTGTAGAGCTCAGTGGTCTGGTTAAACTAATATTAAAAAAAAAAAAAAAAAAAAAAAAAGGGCCTTGGGTGGGGCTTTGGTGTCCCGGACGTTTCCGCACCCTCCTCAGCTCCCCGCCATGGAGTGGCTTCAGTCACCCAGGCTTTATTGTGGTAGGCAGGGAGGGTTCTGTGGGGGTGCTCGGTTATGGCCTTGGCCTTGCTCAGAGCCTTGGGGCTGTTAGGCCAGGCAGCCTGGGGAACAGCAACAACAACAACAACAAGTCTCTAGACCAAGTGCTTCAGTTTTTCTTGTGAAAATAAGTAGGTCAGTTATGGCCGCCGGGAGCCTAGAATCGTGTAAACTCCCGAATTTAGTCATTTATAGATATTGTACTGTACTCATATCTCTGCAAATATATGGCCTAACCTAGTTTATATACATACCAGAGGCATTACTCTGTGTTATCTTGCGATGGGTGAAGACTAGAACACTGTACATTAAGCGGTTATTGTTGTTCCCCAGGCTGTCTGACCGAACAGACCAAGATCCCGAGCAAGGTCAAGGCCATAACTGAGCGCCCCCATAGAATCCTCCCTGCTTTACCACTAAGGATGCCCAGGTGACAGAAGTCACTGTCGTCTACTTTCATGCATCGTTTGGGACTCAGGAAAAGCAATACAAGCTTTCGTTAGGCCTGCATGCAAGCAGGAGTCACATGACTGACTGGCTATGTATGTGCCTGAGCTGAGTATATAGATAGATAGATAGATAGATAGATAGATAGATTAATTGATATTCAGCTTACGATTGACCTCTATAGGAACCTATAGAGACTATGGCATCCAGGTGTACAGTGTATATTACATACTGGCTACAGGGCTTAGGCTATTTGCCACTGCTAGTAACTGAATGATGCGTAATCTATAAAGTTTTGTGTTGCATATTAATTTAGGTAATTTGTGTGGGTTTTTTTTTCGAGTGCCAGTGAATTCTACGGTAAAATTGGCGCTTGTGATAAATATATAACATGCTTATTATTATCTATCTATCTATATTGCCTGACGCCGTGATCCCCGAAGGGGTGGCCACGAACGAACCGCCCCCATGCACCTCTGTCCCCAGTCAGTCGACGCCCCTCCCCCCAACCAGCACCGCCTTCGTTCATGTACTTCCTCACTCCATCCTTCCACCTCTCATTCAGTCTACCTCTCCCTCTCTGTCCCTCCACCTCGCTCGCGTACACCCTTTTAGTCATTCTCTCGCTTTCCATACGTTCCATATGGCCGAACCATCTCAAGTTGTTCCTTTTCACACTTTCCAGCACATCTACCTCCACACCACACCTCCTTTTAATTTCCTCATTAGTCTGTCTATCCCTCCATGTAACTCCGCACGCACTCCTTAAGTAATTCATTTCCACTGCTCTCACTCTTGGTCTGAGTCTCTCAACCAACGTCCATGCTTCGCTTCCATAAGTCAATGTCGGGATTACCACACTGTCATGCAAGGACTTCTTCACTTCCATACTGACCACCCTATTTCTTGTTACGGTACTGCTTTTAGCGTTCCTACAACCCTCTTCCCCTGTTGTACCCTCTCCCGCACTTCTTCATTCATAGTCCCATCTTTACTCAACACACTGCCCAGATACTTAAAAGAGTTGACGATCTCCATAGCCTGACTGTTCAGCTTCACCTCACACTGTGACTTCACCCCTTTCGAAGACCATAACCTTGCTCTTCCCCGCATTTACCTTCAAATTCCGTTTTTCGCACACTGTTCCAAACTCATTTACCAGACCCTGCAACTCCCATTCATTATCACTCATCAGAACTGTATCATCCACAAACAGCAGTATAGGTAGCTTCCACTCAATTCCCTCCCTTTTCAGCGATACACCAACATCCACTGCTCTTGATAGTATTTCTTTCGTGACTCCATCCATATATACAGTAAACAACCACGGGGACATCACACACCCCTGTTTCAAACCAACATTCAGGTCAAAGAACTCGCTCTGCTCACTCCACACGTACTGCCGCCTTTGCACCCTCATACATGCTCTTCACTGCTTTCAGCAACTTGCCCTCTACTCCGTATATTCTAAGTACTTTCCACAAACCTTCTCTATCAACTCTGTCATAGGCCTTCTCCAAGTCCATAAAGGCAACATTCACCTTTTGTTTCTTCTCCAGATATTTCTCCACAACACAATTCAGGGTAAAAATCTGATCTACACATCCTCTTCCCTTCCTAAAACCTCCTTGCTCGTCGCCTATCCATTTCTCCGTTCTCACTCTCACTCTCTCAATCACTACCCTACTGTATACCTTCCCTACTACGCTTAGAAGACATATTGCTCGGTGGTTACCACACACTCCTCTTTCCCCTTTACTCTTATATAGGGGGACTATTATGCCAGTCTTCCAGTCATCGGGTGCACTCCCCTTCTCACATGCTAGTTTGCACATTTTCCATACCCATTCTATCACTATCTCACCACCATAGTTCAACATTTCCCCACACACTCCATCTGTTATTATTATTATTATTATTATTATTATTATTATTATTATTATTATTATTATTATTATTACTGTACTACATCACTACATCATTATTGTTCAGGACGACGCCAGCTGTTTCTGCAAGGTGAACGTCCAGGGTCGTTCTTGTGATTCCTGCCGGCCCGGATCCTACAACCTGGAGGAGACCAACCCAGACGGCTGCACCAAGTGTTTCTGTTTCGGCAAGTCTGAATACTGCTCCGCTGCTGACATCAACTGGGCTCAAGTCCTGGTAAGTACAATCCGCCAAATAAGGGAGCCCAGACGGTATTTTGCAGCATAATTTACTGGTTCAGCTCAATGGTTTAAGGAAGGGTTTTAGTTTGCTCTCTAAACCTCTATCAAACTAAAAAAAATACCCACAAGACCCCCCTTCGATATAAATGTGTACATTTTTCGGTAGAAAAATTTCCTGGCCGAATGCTAATTCCTCTTCTAATACAGGCTCGCTATCGCTCGGCAGATTTTTTTTTTTTTTTTTTTTACACCTAAATGGCATGAAAGGTCTGAATATTGGCAAAGGAATGAGGCAAAAGGTCTGAAAATTGCCAAACTAAAGTGTTTTTGTTTTGGCAAGTCTGAATACTGCTCCTCTGCTGACATCAACTGGGCTCAGGTCCTGGTGAGTATAGTCGCCCAAATAAGTGATGTCTCAGTAACAAGTATATTTTGATTAATAATTGGTATCAGCAATATTTAACCCATGGACTGCTAATAAATGGACAAAATATATGGTCAAGCTCACAAGTTGACCGTGCATACGTATATTATAAAAAACAACATCGAGTACTGGTACATCATTTTACATCGATTTCTTAAACCATATTTATTGTAATACTGTAGCCTACTTGAGTGAAATTTTTTGTCCTTACTATTTTTATTAGGCCTATTGTTGTTCTTGTTCTGGCTCTGTCTCGAGTCGGCCACCCCAGCTATGGGGTATGTTCCTGAGTATATGCATACTTACATACATAAATTGTTATAACTTTGTAGCCTGACGACATGTCTGGTTGGAGGACGGTTGTGGCAGAACAAGAACAACACCACCAACAACACCCGGCCCTAACCTTCTCCACCCCGGCCACCGCCCCCAACCACTACCAAGCCCTCATAACCCAGGACCTAGAGGGAGCCCAGAGCTATTACCCCGAGGGACAGGTGTTCTTTGCTGCCCCGGATGAATACCTCGGGAACCGGGTCACTTCATACGGAGGATATCTGCGCTACACTCTCGTCTTTGTCAGGGACAATGAAGGCGAGTATTTATATTTATGTGTATGAAGTTATTTTTTGTTTTTTCATGTGTATGAAGGTGTTTTTGGGGCTCAACACGGTGAGTCCCATGAGGTCTCGTTCCAGTCTAGGGAGTGAGACATGTGAAGCACCCATTCACGGCTCTGAAGCCGCTTCAGCCCTGTGCTTTATCGTCTCCCCCTCTAAATTCAGACCCTCACTCTCAGAACGCCACCTATTGAGCTATGAACTCACTATAGGTATTGCCCCCCTTTAGCATATTTTGAATATAGGAATATTCATACAGTGCTATTCAATCAGGGAACAATGAGGGTGTTTATTTGGTATTTCGGTGGGCTTTGTGGTAATGCACTGAAAGAAAGAAAGTGGTCTAGAAAAACGACATATCTCCCCTTAAAGAATACCACCTGCAGTTTTATTTTGCTAATTTGTTAGTGTGAAAAGGAACACCTTGAGATGGTTCGGCCATGTAGAACGTATGGGAAGCGAGAGAATGACTAAGAGAGTGTACGAGAGTGAGGTGGAAGGACGGAGAGGGAGAGGTAGACCGAGTGAGAGGTGGAAGGATGGAGTTAAGAAGTATATGAGCGAAGGAGGTGCTGGATGGGAGGAGGGGCGTCGACTGACTGGGGACAGAGGTGCATGGGGCCGTTACGTTCGTGGCCACCCCTTCGGGGATCACTGTGTCTGGCAATGGATAGGTAGATAGTTATTTCCACGTAATGATTTTGATAAGTTCTTTTGTCTTTATATTGTGTCGTCCCTGTTTTGGTTTGTATATTTTGCAAGTTTTACATTATGATTCCCTACTAACCCATGTCACGGTCACCAGGTTCGGAAGTAGTTGGACTGGATGTGCTGCTAACAGGCAGCAACATCATCGCCCAGTACTACTCCTCCTTTGACCCAGAATCATCGGAACCCTTCAACAACCAGGTCAAGCTAACGGAACACAACTTTAGGACTGTGTCAGGTAGGAAGGGTGCAGGGGTTTTATGTATGTTTTGGTTTGTTTGTTTGCCAAGTTTTACATTTTAACACTATCTGGAGTGACGTCTTGGGGTTATTATGAGATTTTGTTTAGTTATTATTGACAAATATTGAAATGACCGTCACATTGCAACAACCGCAAAGATTGTTTGTGATATTGCAATATATAAAACACAAATTGTAGTTGATTTGGTAAATAAAATAGGCTAATGTTTTGAGTAGTTAATGGAGCCTTATATTTAATAGAAGAAAAAAGAATATACTGTACTCCACATACAGCCACAGGCCATAGCACGGTTGGTAGAGCACTCGCCTGCAAACTGTGAGGTCGAGGGATCAAGGCTCGGGCCAGCCAGTGTGTTATTTGGCAGACACCAGTGTTGTTGGTTTACGGTAAAGTCTAGCAATCTGTGGTAACTATTCACTGAAGTCCCTGATCAACATGGCACCCACCCTAGCCCAGCTCTTGAGCAGGGAGTACATGGTGCTAAAAACAAAATTGCATCAAATTGTACTGCATGCTGTACAAGGCGACTAAAGGCGAGGGGGGGGGGGGGGTGAAAATTTGGACCAACGGTCATTCTATAAAGCATTGTTTTGTTATGGCACTGTTGTGTTTGTGTTGTAGCACCATTGAGGTTGGTGGGGTTTATACTACTGTAGATACTTCAGGTGCTGCAGTAGGACTTTGTTGAATCTTGCACTATGCCAGAATCAGCCACAGTGATAACTTTGTGGGCCACGGTTTTGTCAGGACTTTATTGTACTACAGTCCAACTACCAAAATGCAACATCATCTGAACCATTACCATGTAATGGAGAAGGACATTTAAACCAATGCATGTATGTATATAATATAAGTACACTGTATTATGAGCACAAACCCTGATATGGTAATTATTGGTTCATCAGGTTTGTCACTGGAACGAGCGCAGTTTATGATGTTGCTACACCGCCTGGATGGTATCTATATCAGAGCCAACTACTGGAGCATGTCACTGGAGGCAAGGTCTGTACCACAACAATATAACGGTGTATAGAACGAGCATCCATCTTACAATAACAATAGATACCTATTTTAGCAAAAAAATAAGAGACTATATCTCTTCTCTAAATATATTGCCAAATACCTTGATCCATGAGGGGGTAGCCACGAATGAATCGCCTGCATTGAGGCAATTAATTTTATTTTCTAGCTTGTTTCAGGAGAAGGTTGCTATCCCAACCATCTATTATTGTGTATAGTGTGTGAGGTGAATGTGAAATATTATCATATTGTTAGGATGGCTGTGGATGTAAATGTAGTCGGCAAGAATGTTAAGTGCGGGCGTACCGCCAGCCTTGTTTACACTACGGGTAGTGGCGTCGGACCTTTGCCATCATGTTCCTGTCTATTTTGACTGCCTTTGGATACAATAATATGATGAGGGTGGGCTTTGCCCCTCCTCACCCCCCATGACATATTGTCATCATCATATATATTGCCAGCAGGGGGCAAATAACCAAAAAAAAAAATCGCCGTCAAAATAGACGCGAAGTTAACCGCGGCGATTGCCTTATGTAAACATGACGACCGTACGCCCGGAGTCTACATCCATCCCATGTAGTCTTTAGCAAATGTTATCAGATTAAACAAAATACCCCTGTATATGATTTTGTTATGCAAAATGAAGCAAAAATAAATATTATGCATGGTAATTTAATTTGCTTTTTATGACTGAAAATATAAAGGGTATTGTAGTAACGAATCCCTTTCCTGTTGTCAGACTGTCTAACGTGAGCCTGGATATCCCAACCTCTGGGTGGGCTGGAGGTTACCCCCAGGCAGCCCTCTCTATTGAACTATGCCAGTGCCCCATCAACTACAAAGGTCAGTTAACACATACCAGTACTCTCAAACATTCATTACATACAGTAGAACCTTGCCCATCCGGAAACTCAAGACTTCCGGGCGAGCTATTCAATTCGGATTCCTTACGCAGCCTTCCGAAAAAGTCTGGAAGTTTGATGGTATCCTTTCTTTATTGCTGAGTTTGTTTTTGTCTTAATTAGAATATTTCTTGTGTCTGCTCAGGAGTCTTGGCTCAGCAGGCTTGTCCAGACTAATAATAATGTAACCACTTTATATGTAACTACTATTATGGCAATAAATTGACTCTACTTTACTTTACTTTATTTGACTTAACTTTACTTTAATTTAATTTAGTTTACTTTATAGTCCGGAAATGTCAGATCTTGTCCGGACTATTACTCAGACTTCCAGACTTTTCCTGAAGTCAGAGTATGAAGTTCGGACTTTTGGCAGATTCAGATTTTGGACACTTCCGTATTGGATTCTACTCCAATTAGTCCTCTTGGGCAAAGTTTTACTGTACATGTATAATTTTCTCTTCATAACACTTGTAAAAGTAATTCTGTATCTTTCATGGGATCTATATAATCCTTTTTTAGCCCTGCATCTCATCTACTGCATGTTGTATTTATTGTACTGGAAACAGATTACCTTGCTCATGTAGTGATGTACACCCTATGTGGTGGTTTGTGTTCTTTATTTCATATTTTCTATTGATTAAAGCATTATTTCCACATAGCGATTTTGATCAGTTCTTTTGCCTTTATATCGTGTCGTCCCAGTTTTAGTTTGTTTATTTTGCAAGTTTTACAATATAATGATACCCTCAAAGGTTCATCATGTGAGGAGTGCGCTGATGGTTACTACCGTGCCGAGCGTGGCCCCTACGGCGGCTACTGTATCCCGTGTCAGTGTAACGGCCACTCCGAGACATGTGATCCATACACCGGCAAATGTTTGGTAAGTTATTTTTTATAGGTTTTTTAGTTCATAGTATTGTTTTGGTGAATATTCAATGCATTATTCCCACAAGGCGGTGCTGGTTGGGGGGAGGGGCGTCGACTGACTGGGGACAGAGGTGCATGGGGGCGGTTCGTTCGTGGCCACCCCTTCGGGGATCACGGCGTCAGGCAATAGATAGATAGATTATTCCCACATAGTGATTTTGATATGGTGGATTATGTTCTTTTATTTCAAATTTTATTGTATTAAGCGTTATTTCTAAATAGCGATTTTGATTAGTTCTTTTGCGTTTATCTTGTGTTGTCCCAGTTTTGGTTTGTATATTTTGCAAGTTTTACATTATAATTTATATTGTGCGGTGAGGGCTGGTCCTGTCCAGAGTGAGGTTTGGCATCCTCTACCTAACCTTTGCCATTTCTGTCTGTCTCTTTTATTGTCCTGCTTTTCCTTCTGGGAGCGGGTGGCTAGGAATCCTCCTCCCCTTGTAAAATTCACCTACTAGATGAGAGCGAGAAATGGGCGAGGGAACGCGAAAGTGGCCCCGGACCTTAGCAATTGGAACTTTAAATGTTGTTTCTGTTCGGGCTCTGTCTCGAGTCAGCCACTTCCAGCTAAGGGGTATGTGCCTGAGTATATACATACTGTACACAACAAGTAAGAATTATGGTGGACAACTTAGCAATCATAGAGAGAGCACAGGCTAGCATATTCCCCTAACATTACTTAACTCTCCTTACATCAGAACTGTCAGCACAACAACAGGCTAGACTTACCAACTGTAGGATTTGGCAACACTGTGATTCCGATCTGGCAACTATGTACCGCTACCGCTTGAGAAAGTAAACAACAGCTACATCATCCTGTGTCTAATTTATGGAGTTCCTCTAGCTTTATTGGAAGCTCCTACACCAACCATAGACAGTACACAGCCTAACGTACTCCCCTAACATTACTTTACTTACTTTTCCTCAGAGCTGTCAGCACAACACAGTAGGTGATCACTGTGAGCTGTGTTCCCCCGGCTACCACGGAATAGCCACTAAAGGAACACCTTACGACTGTCTCATATGTGCCTGTCCTCTACCATCTATCACCAACAAGTAGGGACCAGTTGTAATGTTTGGGGATTATTTTTTGATTTTATATACAGTACATACATACAATGTTTTTGTTATGTTCGGGCTCTGTCTCGAATGAAGCAATTATTTTTTGTCAAATTTTTCTTATGATCATGCACCATATTTGTCTGATTTACAACTTAATAATAAAGCATAGGAACTTCAAGTTAATTATGTTGGCTAATCAATGAACAGACGTGTAATTATGAAATATCTTAACCCTCTCAGACATATGACGCGATTTTGAGCCTATTAGGGATACTTTAAAGCCTTTGGTACCATCAGGGGTATTTAGAAACCTTTAGTTTAGTTACTTCAACCTCTGCAGTTGTCTTTGAATTAGCTGTGGGCAGAAAACTAATTTTGGAGAGGTAATTATAAGAGAGAAAACTCTATTTCTTATTGCTAATCTGGCAACCTCTGTGTCATATGTGCGTGAAAGGGTTAAGAGTTGTGAGACTAAGTGAGGAGTCCCTATGTTTTTTTTGTGACAATAAATTTATCTTACCTTTATCTGGGACCTGGGAATCTTTCTGGAGACTCCAAATGGACCTGGGTCTCTGGTTATTTCTCCTGAACGACTTAGATTGTGTGATTTTGTGTTTTGTTTTGTTTTTTTGTTGTGTTGTGTTGTGTTGTCCCTGTTCGGGCTCTGTCTCGAGTCGGCCACGCCCAATAAAAAAAAATAAAAATAAAATAAAAAATGGGGTACAGTATGTGCCTGAGTATATGTATGTATGTATGTATATATATTTATCATGTATTGCAAACTGTATAACGGACTATTAAATTGTTCTTTCTCTTGGTGAACAGTTTTGGTGAGAGCTGTGACTTCCTAGACGACGGGTTCTCCATCCGTTGTGACTGTCGTGTGGGTTACTCAGGGGACCGATGTGAACGCTGTGCCTCAAGTTACTACGGTCAGCCTGAAGTACTCGGTAAGGAACACCATTATTGTTGGAATCCTCCTCCCGTTGTAAAATTCACAAGACAGAGAAAGGGGTGAGGGAATGCGAAAGTGGTCTTGGACCCTGAGAATAGAAACTTTAAATAGTGTTTCTGTTCGGGCTCTGTCTCGAGTCAGCCACCCCCAGCTGTGGGGTATGTGCCTAAGTGTTTGCTATATCATTATTTCCATATACAGTAAAAGTCCGATAATCCGACGACCGATAATTGGAATCTCCCAATAGTCCGATTTTTTTTAAATGAGGCCAAATCCGAATTCACCCGATAGTCCGAATTTCAAAAAGTCCCAAAGTCCCTTTTTTGAGGCATTAGGCCACCCAAAACCCACCCAAATAACACATAATGGTACACACACATATCATATGTTCATGAAATCACTTTAAATGTTTCCCATTATGTGTCATATTGGATGTATAGCATTATATTGTGCATATGCATAGCCTATATTGTGTTCAGATTTTCGTCAGGCCATTAACCCGTGGAGCCCCGGCTAGTTTTGTAATGTTTGTTCACCAGAACCCGGCCGGTTTTCAAAAAATTGTTTTATTCCAGAAACAATAGCGAATGGGTTAGGAATGAAGGAAAAACCACGAAAAACCACTCAAAAAGCTTAAAAAATGGGCCTACAGAGCCCCCGAAAACGTATTTTACAAGAGTAAAAAATTGAAGGCAATTACCCCCAAAAACCAGGTTATTGCGCGCTCACGCGCACACACGTGGACTTTGAGAGTTTTCAACCATCGGCACGGTTGCGTGGGATACGTACACAGTTCCCATACAAATCTGAGCCCTCTTGAGTGGCTACACCTGAGGTTCGGTCGGCGCAATTAGGGTGACGCGTCAGGCGCGTCTCTGGGGCTGTGCGTTACATACATCGCCGACGCGTCGCTGGGGCTGTACGGGTTAATACACAGGTTCATAGGGGTAAATTCCAATAATCCGAAAAATCCGGTAATCGGAACGAGGCCCGGTCCCCTGCTATTCGGATTACAGGACTTTTACTGTAGTTATTTTCATAAGTTCTTTTGTTTATTTTGATAAGTTATTTTGTCTTTATACTGTGTTCGTCCCAGTTTTGGTTTGCTTATTTTGGAAGTTTTACATTATAAAACCATTAAATAATACTATAATGTAAATTAAAATGTAAAACTTGCAAACTAAACAAACCAAAATTGGGACAAGGACAATATAAAGTCAAATTAAATTATCAAAATCGCTATGTGGAAACAACGCTTACTAAAATGAAAATTATTAAATAAAAGAACACAATCCACCACATAGGGTGTACATCACTACATGAGCAAGTTAATCTGTTTCCCAAGCAAACACAGTGACACATAAATAATACTATAATGTAAACACAGTGACCAATAAATAATACTATAATGTAAACACAGTGACCAATAAATAATACTATAATGTAAACACAGTGACCAATAAATAATACTATAATGTAAACACAGTGACCAATAAATAATACTATAATGTAAACACAGTGACCAATAAATAATACTATAATGTAAACACAGTGACCATCCTAACCAAGATATAATTGTTGTAGGTGATCGTTGTCGTCCGTGCCAGTGTAACGATAACATTGACCCCTACGACCTGTACGGGTGTGACGACATTACCGGCCGCTGCCTCAACTGCCTCAACAACACCTACGGGGAGTCCTGCGAGCGCTGTGCTCTTGGCTACTATGGAGATGCTATTGCTATGAAGAACTGTGAAAGTAAGTGATCTGGAGAACTTTTTATGTAATGTTAGCCTTTGGAGATGCCTTTTTCTATGCAAAATTGTGCTTGGAAGTAACATTTTAATTATAATTCTTTGGAGACTGAAGAGATACAGGGCTCCCTCACTATCCGATGCCCCAATTTACGATAATATTATTGGGTTTTGGCTAGTCCCAGAATGCATCCACATTTACCCCATTAATTTTAGGGTTTACTATATGATTTTTCTATTTAACCCCTTCAGACTCGTATGATGCAGAGGTTGCCAGATTAGCAATAAGAAATAGGGTTCTCTCACTCTTATAATTACCTCTCCAAAATTAGTTTTCTGCCCACAGCTAACTCATAGACAACTGCAGAGGTTGAAGTAACTAAACTAAAGGTTTCTAAATACCCCTGATGGTAACAAAGGTTTTAAAGGTTTTAGGCTCAAAATTGCGTCATATGTCGGAGAGGGTTAAGATCGGGTTTTCAGGAACATAACCCAATCGTAAATTGAGGGAGACCTGTACCATTACTAAAAGGAACTGAAAATGTCCTGGTGATGGGCTGGTCTATCAGAGTGAGAGCTGAGTGTTCTCTGCCATACCCATAGCTTACTCTGACTGTTCCTTTTACTTATATATCTTCTAGATCTCAAGTGACGGCGTCTTTTCCGTGGATTGCCCTCCCTACTGCCAACCTAGAAGTTGGTAGATTGGGAGCCAAAGCGTCACATTTTTCCCTTGCCCCTCAACTTTCCCTTCATAATTGCTGAGGGGCACAGGGCCTTGGGTGGGGTTTTGGTTTCCCGGGCGTTTCCGCACCCTCCTCAGCTCCCTGCCTTGGAGTGGCTTCGGTCACCCGGGCTTTATTAGTGGTAAGCAGGGAGGGTTTTGTGGGGGCGCTCGTTTATGGCCTTGGCCTTGCTCGAGACCTTGGGGCTGTTCGGCCAGACAGCCTGGGGAACAACAACAACAACTGAAAATGTGTTTTGGAAGTTTTTTTTTCGTAATAACCATGTGGAGATATTATTGCTGTGAATATCTGTGATGGTGTAATGGTTAAAGCGTGTAACTTCTGTATGTGATATCATGGCTTCCAATCACATGCTTTCATTAATTTCCTTTGGGGTGTTATTGGTGTTAAGGGGAGGTTTTTAGTTGATTCCCTAGACTTCCATCAAGCTTAAAATTACTCCCCCTAGACCCCCTTTCAAGATAAATTTGTAAATTTTTTGGTAGAAAAATTTCCCGGCCTAAGGCCGGTTCCCCTTATGCCCCGGCCAAAGGCCGGTTCCCCTTAAATTACAGGCTCGTTATCGCTCGCCAGGAAAAAATTGACACCTAAATGGCACGAATGGTCTTAAAATTGACAGAAATGGGGCGAGGGTTCTTAAAATTGCCAAACTAATAGGGCAAGCGTCTTTAAATCTCACAAGCAATGGGGCTAAACATGAGGGAGAAAGAGGTTCAGAAAAAAATCCTCCAGGTGGAAATCTCCCGAACGATGCTAAAAATGGTGTTATCCTTTGGAGAGGCCTTTTCCTATGCAAAAGTGTATTCGAAAGTAACATTTTAATTATCATTTTTGGAGACTGAAGATATACCATTACTAAAAGGATGTGTGAAACTTGGCTGACTCTCCCTAAGTGGTAGCAATATTAACTTGAAAACTCTAGTATTTTTTCAGTTTTAGAGATTAGAGGTCACAATTTTAGGCTTACTCATACTGAATGGACTATAATTACTGAGCTATCTACCTATATAATATATATATATATACTCGCAAATACAAATTTTTTTGTTTTTTGTTTTTTTTTCAAATTGAGGGTGGCCGACTCGAGACAGTTACTGATAGGTAAAAGCATATGCTGAAAGAAGGGGTCGGGCGCCAGTTGGGCTAGATAATAGTCTGTCAGGCATCTAGCCTGGGGAGCCAATGTATAGCCTACAGTATATGAAGGGTCATGCCTGGAAGCAATGTTGGTGGGCATTATGGCATAGTTCCGCTGCGTGTCTGCCTGCTGAGACCATAACCTCTCTGGGAGGTCTGGGACCTGGGAGTTGCTATAGTGATCCTTGGTCTCTGGGTCTTCCGAGTGACTAGATGGGTGTGAGGTTTTTTTCAGGCTCTGTCTCGAATCAGTATGTGCCTATATACACACATATCGTACATACAAACATATAAGGAAAAGTGTATTGTATAGTTATAGGCAAATTCCAGACTAAAGTTATTTACTGTAGACTATAGGGACAGAGGAAGTAAGTAAGGCAGTAAATCTATTTGCACCTCACTGGCAGCAGCCTACCTGTTGACTCAACACCCACCCTCTCAGACACCTAGCTTACTCTGACTGTTCCTTTTACTTACATATGTTCTAGATCTCAAGTGACGGCGTCTCTTCCATGGATTGACCTCCCAATCTACCAAGGCCAAAGTGTCACATTTTTCCTTTGCCCCTCAACTTTCTCTTCATAATTGCTGAGGGGCACAGGGCCCTGGGTGGGGCTTTGGTTTCCCGGGTGTTTCCGCACCCTCCTCAGCTCCCCGCCATGGAGTGGCTTCGGTCACCCAGGCTTTATTGTGGTAGGCAGGGAGGGTTCTGTGGGGGGCGCTCGGTTATGGCCTTGGCCTTGCTCGGGGCCTTGGGGCACATCAAAATTTACTTTATATTTATCTTCTTCATTTAGTCGGTTCAGTCAGTTTTTACCATTATATTTATTTGTTTATTCATTTAGTTTTAGAGACTGGGAGATTTTTTTTTTTTTTTTTTTTTTTTCTATGTGATTGAGGGAGGCAAAAGGCATTACTGCCTATAGCGAGTGCCTCCCCCATAGTTGAAAGAGTGACAGGGCCAAAATCAAGGGACGTTCGAGCCAAAATGCCTGGACACACGGAGTTTGAAGCAATTTAAGTCATAGGAAGAGGGAAAGACTGATTCTGGGAGAGAGTTCCAGAGCGCAGCTGTTGAGTAGAAGAAAGTTTGAGAGTAACGTTTCACTCTTGAGTTGGAGAGTTGCACAGAGTAGGGTATTAGAGATTGAGAGATAATATTAGAGACTTATACATTGTTTTATAGAGACAGATAGTTATATATTAGAGACTGGGAGACATAATATTAGAGACTGATACATTGTTTTATAGAGACATAGATAGTTATATATTAGAGACTGGGAGACATAATATTAGAGACTGATACATTGTTTTATAGAGACATAGATAGTTATATATTAGAGACTGGGAGACATAATATTAGAGACTGATACATTGTTTTATAGAGACAGATAGTTATATAGAGACTGGGAGATAGTTGTAATGTCTGAAAGAAAGCAGTATACAGATTGAGAGATAGTTGTAGAGGCTGAGAGATAGTTGTAGACACAGAGATATTTGTAGACACAAAGATATTTGTAGACACTGAGAGATAGTTGTATAGGCTGAGAGATAGTTGTAGAGGCTGGGAGATAGTTGTAGAGGCTGGGAGATAGTTGTAGACACAGCGATAGTTGTAGAGGCTGGGAGATAGTTGTAGACACTGAGAGATAGTTGTAGACACTGAGAGATAGTTGTAGACACTGAGATATTTGTAGACACTGGGAGATAGTTTTAGAGGCTGGAGATAGTTGTACAGGCTGAGAGGTTGTTGTAGACACTGAGAAATAGTTGTAGACACTGGGAGATAGTTGTAGACGCTGAGAGATAGTTGTTGGGCTGAGAGATAGTTGTAGACACTGGGAGAAGTTGTAGACACTGAGAGATAGTTGTAGAGACTGAGAGATAGTTGTATAGGCTGAGAGATAGTTGTAGAGGCTGAGGGATAGTTGTAGACACTGAGAGATAGTTGTAGAGGCTGGGAGATAGTTGTAGACACTGAGAGATAGTTGTAGAGGCTGAGAGATAGTTGTAGACACTGAGAGACATTTGTAGACACTGAGAGACATTTGTAGACACTGAGAGATAGTTATAGACTGAGAGATAGTTGTATAGGCTGAGAGATAGTTGTAGAGGCTGAGAGATAGTTGTAGAGGCTGAGGGATAGTTGTAGACACTGGGAGATAGTTGTAGACACAGATATTTGTAGAGACTGAGAGATAGTTGTATAGGCTGAGAGATAGTTGTAGACACTGAGAGATAGTTGTAGAGGCTGAGAGATAGTTGTAGAGGCTGTGAGATAGTTGTAGAGGCTGTGAGATAGTTGTAGACACTGAGAGATAGTTGTAGATGCTGAGAGATAGTTGTAGACACAGATAGTTGTAGACACTGGGAGATAGTTGTAGAGGCTGAGAGATAGTTGTAGAGGCTGGGAGATAGGTTTAGAGGCTGAGAGATAGTTGTAGACACTGAGATAGTTGTAGACACAGAGATAGTTGTAGACCCAGATATAGTTGTAGACACTGGGAGATAGTTTTAGAGGCTGAGAGATAGTTGTACAGGCTGAGAGATAGTTGTAGACACTGAGAGATAGTTGTTTGGGCTGAGAGATAGTTGTAGACACTGGGAGATAGTTGTAGACACTGAGAGATAGTTGTAGTCACTGAGAGATAGTTGTAGACATTGAGAGATAGTTGTTGGGGCTGAGAGATAGTTGTAGACACTGAGAGATAGTTGTAGACACTGGGAGATAGTTGTAGAGGCTGAGAGATAGTTGTAGAGGCTGGGAGATAGTTTTAGAGGCTGAGAGATAGTTGTAGACACTGAGAGACAGTTGTAGACACTGAGAGATAGTTGTAGACACTGGGAGATAGTTTTAGAGGCTGAGAGATAATTGTACAGGCCGAGAGGTTGTTGTAGACACTGAGAGATAGTTGTAGACACTGAGAGTGAGTTTTAGAGGCTGAGAAATAGTTGTATAGACTGAGAGATAGTTGTATAGACTGAGAGATAGTTGTATAGACTGAGAGATAGTTGTATAGACTGAGAGATAGTTGTATAGACTGAGAGATAGTTGTAGACACTGAGAGATAGTTGTAGAGGCTGAGAGATAGTTGTATAGACTGAGAGATAGTTGTATAGACTGAGAGATAGTTGTATAGACAGAGATGGTTGTAGACACTGAGAGATAGTTGTAGAGGCTGAGAGATAGTTGTAGAGGCTGGGAGATAGTTTTAGAGGCTGAGAGATAGTTGTAGACACTGAGAGATAGTTGTAGACACTGGGAGATAGTTTTAGAGGCTGAGAGATAGTTGTACAGGCTGAGAGGTTGTTGTAGACACTGAGAGATAGTTGTATAGACTGAGAGATAGTTGTATAGACTGAGAGATAGTTGTATAGACTGAGAGATAGTTGTATAGACTGAGAGATAGTTGTATAGACTGAGAGATAGTTGTATAGACTGAGAGATAGTTGTATAGACTGAGAGATAGTTGTAGACACTGAGAGATAGTTGTAGAGGCTGAGAGATAGTTGTATAGACTGAGAGATAGTTGTAGAGACAGAGATAGTTGTAGAGACAGATATAGTATAAGAGATTGAGATATAATATTCGAGACTGCAACATTGTTTTATACAGTAGAGACCGATATAGTTATATGGAAACTGGGAGATAGTGTACTGGCTGAGATATAGCAGTAGAGATTGAGAGATAGTTGTAGAGGCTAAGATAATAGTTGTGAAGAGTGAGATATAATTCTAGAGATTAAGAGATAGCAGTAGAGATTGAGAGATTCTTTTATAGACTAAGAGATAGATGTAGAAATTAAGAGACAGTCATATGAGAGAGAGAGAGAGAGAGAGAGTTAGTTAGTTAGAGCTAGGTGATATATTTTTGGCACTAGCCACCAGAATTGAGAGGTTGTGCCAAGAACCACTCCTCATTAACTGATGCCAACTAGATTATTATTTTCTTCTATAGTACTTCATTTTATCTAGATTAGTATACTGTATATCATAGGCCTACTTAAATTAGTACAGTATTATCATTATATTATATGAGTTTATGTAAATAGTATGCTAAGCTATTGTTCTTTCCTATGCTTGCTACTAATATATATGTCAAGCAATTCCCTCCCTTCCTATCAATCTTGATTGTGTAATGGTTAAAGCGTGTAAGTTCTGTATGAAATATCCTAGGTTTGAATCCTGGGAGAATCACATGCTTTCATTAGTTTCTTTTGGGGTGTTATTGGTGTTTTAAGAACGATGTTAAAAATACTATGGTAGTGTCATAAATGCGTTGGTGTGAAGGTGAGGGAGGCTCAGTGTGTGGTGTGAGAGTGACAGGAGAGGCAGTGAGATGTTACGATGCTGCCGCTGCCTTATATTCTTACTGTTACTGGTGGGTGGGGTTATTGGTCAGCTCCCCAATACCCCTTCACGTCGGCATGATAACTCACAGGACTGCGATGAAACCCAACAGTCCCGCGATGAAACCCGGCAATCTCATTATAAAACTTACCAATCTCGCTACCTTTCCGGGTCTGAGTCTCACGGAGCGCAATTGTCGGGATCCGTCCAGCACGCCCAGTCTCGTACCCCTGCCTCTAGATACGACACCTATAGACCCCTAGACAACTACAGGTTACTCTATGGAAGCCAAGGGTTAGCCGCCAGGGGCCAGAGCGTCCACCAGTCATCATCATCAACAACGAGGACTCATTCTGGGGCCTCGAGTGCTTCAAGTACTCCTAGACACAGCTCTACAGGGCAAGGGTTAGACGCCAGGGGCCAGAGCGTTCACCAGTCATCATCAACGAGGACTCGTTCTCGGGCCTCGAGTGCTTCAAGTACTCCTAGACAAAGCTCTACTGGACAGCAAGAGGAACGCAGAACTGAGTATGGTAACAGAGCGTGGGGGCGGGGAAATTATGGTCGGACAACAGCCGGTCAAAGAGTCACACCTACTGTAGTGCCTTCTCCCGTACCACGGACCATTGAGTCTTCCACCGGCCTCACCCACTACGGCTCACTTCAGAGGAATAGGAACCAGGGTCGCGGGAGGTGGAGGGGAACGATCCGACCTCCCCAAACTAACCCAGCCGTTAGAGGGAGAGGAGGACGACCTGGGGAACGCGTGGCAGGGGAAGGCTATGGAGAGGCTTATTTGTCTTGGTCAGAGTTTGGCATAGGTGAGCAACATTCAGAATACAGGTCTCCCTAGATTTATGATTGGCTTACGTTCCTGAAAACCCGATCTTAAATAGAAAAACCGTATAGCAAACCCTAATATTAATGTGGTAAATGGGAATGCGTTCTAGGACCAGTCAAAACCTAAATACAAATCACCTAAAAACTTACAATAATATCGTAAATCGGGGCATCGGATAGTGAGGGAGACCTATAGTAGGGTAAAATGTTCAGTTGTGTAAATGGTTTTACTTTTAATTTATGTGGGGGAATTTGAAATTTTGTCCTTGATGTTTTCTGTAATTTTAACAGCTGACAATGTTAACATGTATTTACTAATTACTTCTATGCTAAATGAGGAATGGGAAGGTGAGCCCAGGGTATTCACTCTTAATTATTCACTAATTGCTTTTCTCAAAGTACCAAGTTTCAAATCATACTAGAGAGGCACTCATTAGAGTGCTTACCTCTGCCTGCGCTGGCTATGTCACAAGATAAATTGTAATGCACCACAATGACACCAGTGTGACATATCTTACAGTATCTTACAATATCTTACAGTAGATCCCCTGGAAAAAAGGCAAACTAGGCCTATGTATCCAGCTCAGTACCAGTACTTGCACTGCTGCGGTTGATCACCTCCTAAATTGAATCACTTCTCCCCTGGCGCATATTCTGTCTGCCCACCAAATTTCGTGAAAATTGGTTCATAACTTACGGATCGCCTCCTAAATATAATCACTTCTCCCTTGGCGCATATCCTATCTGCCCATCAAATTCTTGTTTATCTTGTTTACTGACAATCAAACGGAGGCAAAAACATAATATCCATCAAACTTTGTTGGTGCAGGTAATTAATTATCTGCAAAGGTACTGTGTCATTTTGTAATCTTCCTTTGACACCTTCCAGGATGCACCTGTGATGAGTGTGGGACCAGGAATTGCCAACATTTCTCCGGCGACTGTGAATGTTTCGACAATGTTGTGGGCAATTCTTGTGACCGCTGTGCCCAAAACCACTGGGGCTTCGCTTCTTGTCAGGCAAGTACTGAAGGAAGGTTGTAATGGTTGACTTAACCACTTTCAACATGAGCTATAATGAAGTTCAAGTTGTATACTGTACATCGGTATTTAGTACTGTAGATATAAATGTTAAGTATGTCTGTAGTACTGTACATTCATAGGTACAGTTTGCTGCACATATTCCATTTCTCAAACATCCCAGCAAATCGTAATTTGGCAGCGCCGCACCCACCTCCCCAACCCCCCTCCTTCATTCCACCTCCTACCAATAGTGGAAGTTAGGAGGTGGAGCGAGGGAGAGGGGTTGGGGAAGTGGGTGCAGGGCTGCCAAATCATGACCCCAAAGGAATAGAATATGTGCGGCAAACTGTACGTACGTTAAATTCTAGTCAAAATTGGTTATACGATTTTAACTATAGCATAAGAAAATACACTTCTAATTCAATCGTACTAATTTTCCTTCCTGAAGTAAGCTATATAAATGAATGTGTCCATCCGTACATATACAGGGTTGCCAGCCATGCCAGTGTGCCCTAGCAGCGTACAGTAGCCAATGTGATGAAGGTACCGGTCAGTGTGATTGTACGGAGGGGGTCACAGGTCAGCGATGTGACCAATGTAAACCTGGCTTCTGGAACTACACACGCAATGGATGCCAAGGTAAATATATAGGTTTGTTTACACCTCACGCTAAATTGCCATATCTTTATTTTAAATACTCTGATATTGCCAAAGCCGGTTTGTTTTTTAGCTGATGGTAAATTGTCATGTCATCACCTTAGTTCATATTTATTCACCAACCCACCAATCTTATATTTTTGTTTGTCCATGCTAGAATGTTCGTGTCGTGAAGGGTTCAGCGTGGGTGTTGGTTGTAACCCTCGGACCGGACAGTGCCAGTGTCTGCCGGGGGTGGTGGGGGCAAACTGTGATCATTGTCCATACAGGTGAGAATTTACAGTTTTTACTAAGTAAGGGAATGGAGAATGTTGGCTCATATAAGTATTTGGGCAGTGTGAAAAGTTGAGATGTGAGTATAGAGAATGAAGTGTGAGGTTCAATAGTCAGGTTGTTGTTGCTGTTCCCCAGGCTGTCTGGCCGAGCAGCCCTAAGGTCCTGAGCAAGGCAAAGGCCATAACTGAGCGCCCCCACAGAACCCTCCCTGCTTACTACTAATAAAGCCCAGGTGACCGAAGCCACTCCAAGGCGGGGAGCTGAGGAGGGTGCGGAAATGTCCGGGACACCAAAGCCCCACCCAGTGCCCGGTGCCCCTTAACAATTATGACGCTTTGGCTCCCAGTCTACCAACATCTAGGTTGGCAGTAGGGAGGTCAATTCATGGAAGAGATGCCGCCACTTGAGATCTAGAAAATATATATAAGTTAAAGGAACAATCAGAGTAAGCTATGGGTATGGCAGAGATCACTCAGCTCTCACTCTGATAGCCCAGCCCATCACCACATGACTAGAACCCAATCCTCTCAGCATCAGCTAGGAAAGGCCTTAGAAAGCCGCCTTTGGCAGGGGGATAGCTCCCCTATTTCAACTCCTTTCGGGGTTGGGCACCCGCCCTCAATAGTCAGGTAATGGAGAATGTCCGCTCATTTAAATATTTGGGCAGTATGATGAATACAGACAGGAGTATAGACTCTATAGAGTATGAAGTGTGAGAGAGGGTATAACAGGGGAACAGGGTTATAAGAAATCTAAAAGCAGACAAGGAATAGGGTGGTGATCATGGAAGTAAAGAAGGTACTGCATGATAGTGTGGTAATCCCAACTTTGATGTACAGGAGTTGTTGTTGTTGTAGTAGCCCCAAGATGCTCTTTATGGTAATCCTGCAGCATCCAGGTATAGTGTATTTGCTGTAAGTAGGCAAGAAATCATGACCTCTATCCACTGTAACTCAAAAAGGGATAGAGCAAATTAGCTGTACATTTCCACATCTATTCATTGACTGACTCTTCCCAAATGGTAGCAATATTAGCTTGATTACTCTAGTAGTTTCTGAGTTACAGAGGTTAGAGGTAAATTATTTCTCGCCTACTTACAGCGAATAGACAATAGTTCCAGGGGGAGGTAGAGTATACAGATCTCCCTCGATTTACGATCGGGTTACGTTCCTGAAAACCCGATCTTAAATAGAAAAATCGTATAGCGAACCCTAAAATTAATGAGGTAAATGGGGATGCGTTCTCGGACCAGCCAAAACTCAAACACAAACACCTAAAAACCTATAAAAATATCGTAAATTGGGGCATCGGATAGTGAGGGAGACCTGTAGTGAGATCCGTTTTTATGGGAGCAGCGGAGGAGGAGGTACGTTCGAGGTAAGCATGACAGCATGTTTATTTGATGAAAAATTATAATGTAAAACTTGCAAAATAAACAAACAAAACAACTAATCAAAATCGCTATGTGGAAACAACGCTTAAATAAAATAATAATTTATAAATAAAAGAACACAATCCACCACAAATATAATAGCTAGGGCAAGGCGTCTGTCATCAATACCATTATGGAGGTCAAATAAACATCTTGTTATGTTTAGGGGAGCCGGATTTTTAATAACCCCTTCTGTACCGGTGACATCCTATTCATTATATTCTGGCTACTGTTAGACAATTTTTTTTCAGTTTAAAAAGGGCATCCAACTCTCTCTCTTCACCTTTTTTTACTACCACAGATCCTTCGTCTATCTATCTATCTATCTATTGCCAGACGCCTTACTCCCCTTAATGGGGGTGGCCATACACAAAATGCCCCCAAGCGAACCTATCCCTTGTAAGAGGGACAACCGGTGCCAGTTTACTGAATGACTTGCAGGATTGACCACTTAATTTAGGGTCCGTCTGACTCCGTGGCCTTTTATATATTTTTTAGAACTATTTCTCTACAGTGGTGTGCAGCTAATCCATTCACTAACCTGCTTCACCCTAAGATAGCAGTACTGATTTGTATAAGGTTTACTCCCCTAGACAGGTTGCCGACCAAGGCTGACGAGTCCCATCTACCCGGATTTTCATAAGGTTGTCTCCCCTAAATAGTAAATCATCTAAATTAGCTAGAAAAAAATAGAAAGATGTCCTCGGTATAGAAGGGGTTAAAAGACTGTCTATCCCCCACTTGAGTTGAGGTTGGGGGGGGGTTGGGGGGGTAACACAGGTAGAAGTAGTAGATTCCTCTTTTTAACACCTTACGAGCGGCCTAGGCAGTAATTTCTATGTACCGCCCAGCGGGGGGGTTTTGGCCATAAATGGGGTTGTTTCCGTGCTCTTTTTCATGCATAAACAAGACCCAGAGCGTAATACAAGTATGTATCCCTGAAAGGGCATTGATTGAGCTTTCCAATGACACCCGAACCATCCTTCTACGATCACTGCTTGTCTTGCAACGATCGTGCAACCGAAGGGCAAAAACGCTAAAATACGGTAATTTTCTTAAATTATTACGTGTGTAGCGAGTGAGTGAGGGTGGAGGAGGGTGCAATAAATCTCAGTTGGTCCACGGCGGCCGTGGCGAGCGGTCAGGCGGTAATCTATGCTCCTCCCACTGCTCCGCTCTCTCTCGGAGCACATTACGTGCTCAAAATTGCACTCGACATATGTGGTGACCCGCATATGGGCACGTTTTCTTTAACTCGACATATGTCGTGAGCCGTCAGTTAAGGGTTAAGGGGGTACTACTCTCTTTTTCTGGACCCCGTTCTCCCTCGTGTTTAGCATATTAGTTTTGAGATTTTAAGACGTTCCTTCCATTTGTTTGTCGATTTTAATACCTTTCGCCCCATTTCGTTATCAATTTCAAGACCTTTCGTGCCATTTAGGTGTCAATTTTTTCCTGGCGAGCAATAGCTAGCCTGTAATTTTAAGAGGAAGCGACATTTTTATATTGAAAAATGTACAAATTTATCTTGAAGGGGGGTCTAGGGTTTTTTTTTAAAGCTTGATGGAGGTCTAGCGATGAAACTAAAAAAATTAGGCGGGTGCCCAACCCCGAAAGGAGTTGAAATAGGGGAGCTATCCCCCCGCCAAAGGCGGCTTTCTAGGGCCTTTCCTAGCTGATGCTGAGAGGATTGGGTTCTAGTCATGTGGTGATGGGCTGGTCTATCCGAGTGAGAACTGAGCGATCTCTGCCATACCCATAGCTTACTCTGACTGTTTCTTTTACTTATATATCTTCTAGATCTCAAGTGGCGGCGTCTTTTCCGTGGATTGACCTCCGTACTGCCAACCTAAAAGTTGGCAGATTGGGAGCCAAAGCGTCACATTTTTCCCTTACCCCTCAACTTTCCCTTCATAATTGCTGAGGGGCACAGGGCCTTGGGTGGGGCTTTGGTTTCCCGGGCATTTCCGCACCCTCCTCAGCTCCCTGCCTTGGAGTGGCTTCGGTCACCCGGGCTTTGTTAGTGGTAAGCAGGGAGGATTTTGTGGGGTCGCTCGTTTATGGCCTTGCTCGAGACCTTGGGGCTGTTCGGCCAGACAGCCTGGGGAACAAAAACAACAACAACTAAAAAAATAAATTATAAATTAATTAATAGCCCACAAAACCGAGTAGTACCCCCTTAACCTCCGTAGTGGTACAGTACTGGTGACAGACCTCCTGCCTGCATAGGTTCAAATCCTAGCCCTAGCTATTAAATTAATCTTATATTATGCTATGATATGTTACTGTTCTATCTATCTATCTATTGCCTAACGCCGCGATCCCCGAAGGGGTGGCCACGAACGAACCGCCCCCATGCACCTCTGTCCCCAGTCAGTCGACGCCCCTCCCCCCCAACCAGCACCGCCTTCGTTCATGTACTTCCTCACTCCATCCTTCCACCTCTCATTCGGTCTACCTCTCCCTCTCTGTCCCTCCACCTCGCTCTCGTACACCCTCTTAGTCATTCTCTCGCTTTCCATACGTTCCATATGGCCGAACCATCTCAAGTTGTTCCTTTTCACACTTTCCAGCACATCTACCTCCACACCACACCTCCTTACTTCCTCATTAGTCTGTCTATCCCTCCATGTAACTCCGCATGCACTCCTTAAGTAATTCATTTCCACTGCTCTCACTCTTGGTCTGAGTCTCTCAACCAACGTCCATGCTTCGCTTCCGTAAGTCAGTGTCGGGATAACCACACTGTCATGCAAGGACTTCTTCACTTCCATACTGACCACCCTATTTCTTGTTACTGCTTTTAGCGTTCCTACAACCCTCTTCCCCTGTTGTACCCTCTCCCGCACTTCTTCATCCATAGTCCCATCTTTACTCAACACTGCCCCAGATACTTAAAAGAGTTGACGATCTCCATAGCCTGACCGTTCAGCTTCACCTCACACTCTGTGACTTCACCCCTTTCGAAGACCATAACCTTGCTCTTCCCCGCATTTACCTTCAAATTCTGTTTTTCGCACACTGTTCCAAACTCATTTACCAGACCCTGCAACTCCCATTCATTATCACTCATCAGAACTGTATCATCCGCAAACAGCAGTATAGGTAGCTTCCACTCAATTCCCTCCCTTTTCAGCGATACACCAACATCCACTGCTCTTGATAGTATTTCTTTCATGACTCCATCCATATTATACAGTAAACAACCACGGGGACATCACACACCCCTGTTTCAAACCAACATTCAGGTCAAAGAACTCGCTCTGCTCACTCTCCACACGTACTGCCGCCTTTGCACCCTCATACATGCTCTTCACTGCTTTCAGCAACTTGCCCTCTACTCCGTATATTCTAAGTACTTTCCACTAACCTTCTCTATCCACTCTGTCATAGGCCTTCTCCAAGTCCATAAAGGCAACATACACCTTTTGTTTCTTCTCCAGATATTTCTCCACAACACAATTCAGGGTAAAAATCTGATCTACACATCCTCTTCCCTTCCTAAAACCTCCCTGCTCGTCGCCTATCCATTTCTCCGTTCTCACCCTCACTCTCTCAATCACTACCCTACTGTATACCTTCCCTACTACGCTTATGTTACTGTTATCTACCAAAAAAAATATAATTCTCCTACTCGACGAGACAGAGAAACGGGCGAGGGAACGCGAAAGTGGTCCCGAACCCTGAGAATAGGAACTTTAAATGTTGTTTCTGTTCGGGCTCTGTCGTGTGTCGGCCACCTCCAGCAATGGGGTATGTGCCTGAGTATACAATACATGCTAAATAAAATATAGGCAGGATTTAATGGTGATTTATTCTTATTTGTTTTCACCAACTCGTCAATTAATTTCCAAATAAACCTAACTAATTAAATCAATGAAAGTAATGAATACATGTGGTACTCCAAGGACTTGAACCTAGGATATTCACACCAAAATTCCGCACACTAAGCATTAGGCCATCAAGACAGTTTCCCATGATTTAGGAGTTAAATGATTTACTGCCATGCTTTGTTTAATGTTATGCGTTATAATGTTATTGTTGTGATGTTATTTCTTTCTCATTATCCAGGTGGATGTTGATAGATGGATATGGATGCCAGCAGTGTGAGGAATGTGTCCACGCTCTGTTGGACACTACTGATCAACTGGCTGAACTCATACATCCAACCATCCAGGAGTTTGAGGTAATGTCAGTAACGCTAAAGTCACCGCTGCATTAAAGTCAACATCTGTCCTCAACACTTACGGTGCAGGCATATTTCCGCCATATTAGGACTCAGTCAGGCACTCCTCATTGACTAGACAAGGGTCTGAATTAAACTAAATGTATTCAGCCAAAAACTAGAAGAAAATAGCTTCAAAATGACACCAAAACGAGCTTTGTAGCTCGCGGGCTTCAGCCGAAGCACTACCATAGACATTCGCTAAAATGAGCAATTATCGCTAATGTCGCGCTACATTTGCCTTTGGCAGCACTGTATATCTCGCGAGAGCATGGCTCAGAGTCTTCAGTGCCGCGGCCGGCTGGGGGAAGGGGCGAGGGATCTCCCGCTTCCTCGCACTCTATTCTACAGGCTTTAAGAGGCTTTAAATGCCTGTAAATTACTGTAAATTGCCATGGCATCCCGGAACGTCTCCCGCAGCCAATGGGTTAATATGAACATAAGAATTACATAAAATTGTCTTGCTCTTTTTAATTGAAGCCCTCCGAATCATAAGGGGACCAACCGACATTTTTTGAATTTCCAAGCCAAGCACGTGGTGCCATAGCCCAACTTCTCCCCTACACACTGGTAGTCGTTTGGTACCCTTAAGACGAAAACTGTATGAGTGAGAGTCCTGGACGTTAAGGTAACTTTTTCGCCTTTCGGGAACACTCACCAATATCCTGGGGAAAATATAACATGACACAAGGGGTCCAAACGACACTCAGTTAATCCCTCCATACTCTCACTCTCCCGTACATAAAAGTATGTTCACTTTCCCACACCCTTGTACTTATCTGTTAATTATTAACTACTTACCTGCCTTACCTGGAGTATGGAAATTGGAGGCTTGTGGGTGGGAATGATGGACAATTACGTACACTACCCAATATCAGTGCATTATTATCTTTAAAAGAAAAAACTCGTGGTCAAAGTGCTGGTAATGTTAGATTTTGACCATTTTGGCCATTCAGAAAAGGGGATAATTTTGGTTTGGGTGTTTTTACTAAAAATATAGATGTGGAACCCCCTATTTTTACATGCTGGGATGAAAGAGTAGTGTTTCAGCTACCTTCAGTAAAAATATGAAGAGGGCACCTTACCGGGTTAAAGAGTTACACATATTTTGAACTGCCAAACTTTGACCTTGATTTTCTCAGAAGTAAGAAAATTGTGGTTGGTCCCCTTATGATTCGGAGGGCTTCAATTATATTTGTATTTAATATTTTGTACTGTGAGCCAATATATCTTCTAAATATATGTTTGTTGTCCCCCAGAGTGCCAAATATAGTTACTTCCTCCACCAACGCCTGGGAGTGATCAACAGTACGATGGTGGGGTTGAGGCCTCGGGTGGAACTACTGGACTTCTCTGAGGCGGAGGCTTTACCCTTGGAGGAACCCTTACAGAATCTATTAAAGGAAGCTCAACGCATGGCAACACAGGTAACACTTTCTATTTTATATATCCCTTATGTTCAATGACCGGCTCAAGAGTGTTAACTTTGACAACGAGGCACTGGAGATGGTGGACAAGTTTTGCTACTTGGGTGACACCATCTCTGCCGGTGGTGGGGCTGAGGCCGCCACTATCGCCAGGGTAAGATGCAGCTGGGGAAAGTTCAGAGAACTATTGCTGCTACTTACCATGAGAAGACTCCCTCTCCCCTTGAAGGGAAAGGTGTACGCTTCATGCGTTAGAAGCGCAATGACATATGCTTCATAAACGTGGCCTGTCAAAGTGGATGATACCAACAGAATGGAACGCAATGAGATGGGAATAGTGAGATGGATGTGTGGGGCCAAACTGCAAGATAGTATATCAAGTGTAGAGCTAAGGAGAAGGTTAGTTATCAAGAGTATCAGTGATGAGATGCGTACTAGCAGGCTTGGATGGTTTGGACATGTGGAGAGGATGGATGAACTAAGTTGGGTAAAAATATGCAAGTCCATGAATGTGGAGGGAGCTGCACCATGGGTTAGCCCAAGAAAGACATGGGATCAGACCTTGCAGTCTGATCTTGAATCAAAGAACCTGACAAGTGAGGCAGCTCTTAACAGGTCTGCCTGGAACGCCGCCATTAGGACGTGAGACCGGAACCGCACTTTGTGTGGAGCACTCAGTCTTTAAATTTATGTATGTATAACCCCTTTAAGACGATGGTTTATATAATTTTTTATTTTTGTTATGGCTAACACTCTATTTAATTTAGATGTACAATCTATCTCAATTAACCCTCTAACTTGTCACTACAGATGGTTCCTAAGCTAAATCAAATTATCTATTGTTAGCTAAGAATGTCAGAACAATGTGAAAAACGGCATCTTCATACTGAATAGATTATAGATTATTGATTGTTGTTTTTGTTGCCCCAAGATACCCTCTATGTAAATCCCGCGGTGTCACCTGTATAACAAATGAAAGCCATATCTTTAAAATAGTTTCTATTAACTGTCTTGATAGCGTAATGCATAAATGCGCGGAATTTCAGTATGAGTATCCTAGGTTCGAGTCCTTGGAGTGCCACATTTATTTGTTGATTTCATTAATTGAGTTTAGAAGTGAAGTTGGTTGGTGAAAAAATATGAATTATAGTTTCTATATAGTGATTTGATTAGTTATTTTGCCTTTATATTTTGTCGTTCCAGTTTTAGTTTGTTTATTTTGCAAGTTTTACATTATTGTGTATCGTGTTAGACTGAACTGGTGGGCGATCGTGCCAGCCAGGCGTCGGACGATGGTTTTGGCGTCCACGTAACGGCCCTGAAGGTGCAGAAGGATGTGGATGCAGCCTTTACCCTGGCCAGACGCATTATTGCTCAGATCAACAAACTGGTTATTCGCTTGGAAACTGGCACCGGTAAGTTATGTGGTGTTAAATTTATAAACATCTATACCCCCCAGGGGGTAAGGGGGCACCCCCTTCATCTAATGGTGGAGGAAAAACAAGAATATGCCTCACGTATCCTACTGCGTGTCGTACAAGGCGACTAATAGTGGGAATGGCAATAGACTTGTGGACCAACAGCCATTACTATGCAATAAAATCTTTATCTTAGCACTGTCTTGGTATGGCACTGCCGAGGCTGGTGGGGTGCGGATAGGTGCCACAGAGGACTGAGTCTTACCTGGGCGCTGTTTGGGACCACAGCTGTGTCGGCAACAGTGTTTGCATGTTGGAGCAGTGTTGGGGCAGGACTTTATTGTTCTATAGTCCAAATTGCCTAACATACAGTAGAGTCTTGTTATGGTGCTGTCTTTTTGTAACACTATTAAGGCTGGTGTGGTTGCAGATACTGCAGGTGCAAGTGCTGCAGGGGACTGTTGAGTCTTGCTGAGGCACGGTTAGCACTATACCAACATCAGCCACAGTGATGACTTGGTGGGTCAGTGCTGTGGTGGGACTTTATTGTACTATAATAATAATAATAATAATAATAATAATAATAATAGTTCTTAAAGCTAGCGAATGCTAAGCCAGCTAAGGATAGCCCAATAAGACCGATTAGGTGTATTTCCATTGTGGTCCTGTACTACTACCCCATCCCCTTGCTCATGAGGGATGGT
The DNA here is from genome assembly GCA_032716605.1 of Paralithodes platypus. NCBI lineage: Eukaryota > Metazoa > Arthropoda > Malacostraca > Decapoda > Lithodidae > Paralithodes > Paralithodes platypus. The sequence goes on along the minus strand of CM064578.1, from coordinate 66,269,965 downwards.
AACGACTCAGTGCTTGTGAAAAATCTTTAATGCGCAGAGTGTGGGCGCGATCCCGGGCCTTCTGGGTGGAAGTCCGAGACGCTAGTCACTACACCAGCGAGGTCGCTGAAAGGCAACCCCGTCTGAGCTGTTACAATGGATGTAATGGAAAGTGGCGTTAAACCATTGTATGTATGTATGTATGTATGTATATATGTATTGATGATATACATGTACCCTGTTAGAAGTATGGCCAAAACTCATAAACATTAACCTCTATAGTTCTCAAACTCATAAACATTAACCTCTATAGCTCTCAAACTCATAAACATTAACCTCTATAGCTCTCAAACTCATAAACATTAATCTCTATAGCTCTCAAACTCATAAACATTAATCTCTATAGCTCTCAAACTCATAAACATTAACCTCTATAGCTCTCAAACTCATAAACATTAATCTCTATAGCTCTCAAACTCATAAACATTAATCTCTATAGCTCTCAAACTCATAAACATTAATCTCTATAGCTCTCAAACTCATAAACATTAACCTCTATAGCTCTCAAACTCATAAACATTAACCTCTATAGCTCTCAAACTCATAAACATTAATCTCTATAGCTCTCAAACTCATAAACATTAACCTCTATAGCTCTCAAACTCATAAACATTAACCTCTATAGCTCTCAAACTCATAAACATTAACCTCTATAGCTCTCAAACTCATAAACATTAACCTCTATAGTTCTCAAACTCATAAACATTAACCTCTATAGCTCTCAAACTCATAAACATTAACCTCTATAGCTCTCAAACGAATAAACATTAATCTCTATAGCTCTCAAACTCATAAACATTAACCTCTATAGCTCTCAAACTCATAAACATTAACCTCTATAGCTCTCAAACTCATAAACATTAACCTCTATAGCTCTCAAACGAATAAACATTAATCTCTATAGCTCTCAAACTCATAAACATTAATCTCTATAGCTCTCAAACTCATAAACATTAATCTCTATAGCTCTCAAACTCATAAACATTAATCTCTATAGCTCTCAAACTCATAAACATTAATCTCTATAGCTCTCAAACTCATAAACATTAATCTCTATAGCTCTCAAACTCATAAACATTAATCTCTATAGCTCTCAAACGAATAAACATTAATCTCTATAGCTCTCAAACTCATAAACATTAATCTCTATAGCTCTCAAACTCATAAACATTAATCTCTATAGCTCTCAAACTCATAAACATTAATCTCTATAGCTCTCAAACTCATAAACATTAATCTCTATAGCTCTCAAACTCATAAACATTAATCTCTATAGCTCTCAAACTAAACATTAATCTCTATAGCTCTCAAACTCATAAACATTAATCTCTATAGCTCTCAAACTCATAAACATTAATCTCTATAGCTCTCAAACTCATAAACATTAATCTCTATAGCTCTCAAACTCATAAACATTAATCTCTATAGCTCTCAAACTCATAAACATTAATCTCTATAGCTCTCAAACGAATAAACATTAATCTCTATAGCTCTCAAACGAATAAACATTAATCTCTATAGCTCTCAAACTCATAAACATTAATCTCTATAGCTCTCAAACTCATAAACATTAATCTCTATAGCTCTCAAACGAATAAACATTAATCTCTATAGCTCTCAAACGAATAAACATTAATCTCTATAGCTCTCAAACTCATAAACATTAATCTCTATAGCTCTCAAACGAATAAACATTAACCTCTATAGCTCTCAAACTCATAAACATTAATCTCTATAGCTCTCAAACTCATAAACATTAATCTCTATAGCTCTCAAACGAATAAACATTAACCTCTATAGCTCTCAAACTCATAAACATTAACCTCTATAGCTCTCAAACTCATAAACATTAATCTCTATAGCTCTCAAACGAATAAACATTAATCTCTATAGCTCTCAAACTCATAAACATTAATCTCTATAGCTCTCAAACGAATAAACATTAACCTCTATAGCTCTCAAACGAATAAACATTAATCTCTATAGCTCTCAAACGAATAAACATTAATCTCTATAGCTCTCAAACTAATAAACATTAATCTCTATAGCTCTCAAACTCATAAACATTAATCTCTATAGCTCTCAAACTCATAAACATTAACCTCTATAGCTCTCAAACTCATAAACATTAACCTCTATAGCTCTCAAACGAATAAACATTAACCTCTATAGCTCACAAACGAATAATCAAGCTAATATTTATACAGTACTGTACTATTTTGGGAAGGGTCAGCCAGGGAATAGGTATGGAAATTTGCAACCCATTTGCTCTTGCCCTTTTTGAGTTGTTGTTGTTGTTGTTGTTGTTCCCTAAGCTGCCTGGCCGAACAGCCCCGAGTCCCTGAGAAAGGCCATGGCCATGATCGGGCTTTCCCACAGAGCTCTCATTGACTGTAGATTGTGTTGTTGTTGTTCCCCAAGCTGCCTGGCCGAACAGCCCCAAGGCCCCGAGCAAGGCCAAGGCCATAACTGAGCACCCCCACAGAACCCTCCCTGCCGACCACAATAAAGCCTGGGTGACCGAAGCCACTCCATGGCGGGGAGCTGAGGAGGGTGCGGAAACGCCCGGGAAACCAAAGCCCCACCCAGGGCCCTGTGCCCCTCAGCAATTATGAAGAAAAAGTTGAGGGGCAAAGGAAAAATGTGACGCTTTGGCTTCCAATCTTGGTAGATTGGGAGGTCAATCCACGGAAGAGACGCCGTCACTTGAGATCTAGAAGATATATAAGTAAAAGGAACAGTCAGAGTAAGCTATGGGTATGGCAGAGATCGCTCAGTTCTCACTCTGATAGACCAGCTTGTGATAGATTGTGTTGTTGGCGTAAGTGGTTGTGTGAAATGCAGTCTTCTATGATGTGTTTAATGGTATGGGGTGCTGTGTTACTTCCCGGGCAGGCGTCGACAACGGAGTCATCCAGTCTCTTCTGATAGCTCAGGAGAGCTGGATGGTGTCCGCATCTCAGCCTGGCCAGGTGGACTCTGTCCTCGCGAGGAAGGGAGGATTCGGAAGGATGGATTTCGAGAGGTCGTGCATGCAGCTGCGTGTTGTCTGTGAGTGAGTGGATGGATCGGTGAGAGATATGAGTATGGATGTGCTTCTGGAAGTTGGTTCGGGGTGGGCAGGGAGGGAGAGAGGACAATAATTGTGTGTGATACCGTGTGCTGGGTGTTGTTTTGATATTTCTTGGTGTCTGTGGGTGTGTTGCCATGTAGTTTAGTGGGTGGTCTTGGTTCGTGGAGGCTGCTGCCAGGAATTGAGTGCCTCTCATGTCCAGATGGTCTTTGACTTTTAGGATTTTGGTTTCTTGATGTAGGTGATCTGTGGGTGCAGTAGCTGTGCAGCCTGTTACATAGGTTAGTGTTGAGGATTTCTGGCCTACCTATTTGAGTTACATAGGTTAGTGTTGAGGATTTCTGGCCTACCTATTTGAGTTACATAGGTTAGTGTTGAGGATTTCTGGCCTACCTATTTGAGTTACATAGGTTAGTGTTGAGGATTTCTGGCCTACCTATTTGAGTTACATAGGTTAGTGTTGAGGATTTCTGGCCTACCTATTTGAGTTACATAGGTTAGTGTTGAGGATTTCTGGCCTACCTATTTGAGTTACATAGGTTAGTGTTGAGGATTTCTGGCCTACCTATTTGAGTTACATAGGTTAGTGTTGAGGATTTCTGGCCTACCTATTTGAGTTACATAGGTTAGTGTTGAGGATTTCTGGCCTACCTATTTGAGTTACATAGGTTAGTGTTGAGGATTTCTGGCCTACCTATTTGAGTTACATAGGTTAGTGTTGAGGATTGCTGGCCTACCTATTTGAGTTACATAGGTTAGTGTTGAGGATTGCTGGCCTACCTATTTGAGTTACATAGGTTAGTGTTGAGGATTTCTGGCCTACATATTTGAGTTACATAGGTTAGTGTTGAGGATTGCTGGCCTACCTATTTGAGTTACATAGGTTAGTGTTGAGGATTGCTGGCCTACCTATTTGAGTTACATAGGTTAGTGTTGAGGATTTCTGGCCTACCTATTTGAGTTACATAGGTTAGTGTTGAGGATTTCTGGCCTACCTATTTGAGTTACATAGGTTAGTGTTGAGGATTGCTGGCCTACCTATTTGAGTTACATAGGTTAGTGTTGAGGATTGCTGGCCTACCTATTTGAGTTACATAGGTTAGTGTTGAGGATTTCTGGCCTACATATTTGAGTTACATAGGTTAGTGTTGAGGATTGCTGGCCTACCTATTTGAGTTACATAGGTTAGTGTTGAGGATTGCTGGCCTACCTATTTGAGTTACATACTGTAGGTTAGTGTTGAGGATTGCTGGCCTACCTATTTGAGTTACATAGGTTAGTGTTGAGGATTGCTGGCCTACCTATTTGAGTTACATAGGTTAGTGTTGAGGATTGCTGGCCTACCTATTTGAGTTACATAGGTTAGTGTTGAGGATTGCTGGCCTACCTATTTGAGTTACATAGGTTAGTGTTGAGGATTGCTGGCCTACCTATTTGAGTTACATAGGTTAGTGTTGAGGATTGCTGGCCTACCTATTTGAGTTACATACTGTAGGTTAGTGTTGAGGATTGCTGGCCTACCTATTTGAGTTACATACTGTAGGTTAGTGTTGAGGATTGCTGGCCTACCTATTTGAGTTACATAGGTTAGTGTTGAGGATTGCTGGCCTACCTATTTGAGTTACATAGGTTAGTGTTGAGGATTGCTGGCCTACCTATTTGAGTTACATAGGTTAGTGTTGAGGATTGCTGGCCTACCTATTTGAGTTACATAGGTTAGTGTTGAGGATTGCTGGCCTACCTATTTGAGTTACATAGGTTAGTGTTGAGGATTGCTGGCCTACCTATTTGGATTATATTATGGGTATGATGCCATGTTGGATAATGAAGGTGGTAGTGGTGTTGACTTAAGGGGAGGTATTTAGTTTGTTCCCTAGACCTCCATCAACCTTAAAATTACACCCCCCTGGAGTCCCTTTCAAGATAAATTTGTACATTTTTCGGTAGAAAAATGTCCCGGCCGAAGGCCGATTCCTCTTAAATTACAGGCTCACTATCGCTCGCCAGGATAAAATAGACACCTGAATTGCACGAAAGGTCTTAATATGGGGTGAAAGTTCTTAAAATCGCCAAACTAACGGGGCAAACTTTTTATAATATCAAAAGCAATGGGGCTAAACATGAGGGAGAAAGGGGTCAAGAAAACAATCCCTCAAGTGGAGACCTCCCCTTAAGGGGGGTGACCTGCTGCCTGTTATTTCTGTCCTTTTCTCTCTTTCTCTGGCTTGTATCCATTCGGCCCCATTCAGCCAACTAGAGACGTTTATCCCCATCTAGGTGTCGATTTCTTCCTGGCGAGCGATAGCGAGCCAGCATTATATGAAGAAATCCGGCTTCGGCGGAGAAATTTTTCTATCGAAAAATTTACAAATTTAGCCTGCTGTCAAACACAAATAAAAAATATGCTGGCTCGCTACCGCTCACCAGTAAAAAATTGACACCTGGATGGGGATAAACGTCTTAAAACAGTAGGCTGAATGGGGCCAAATGGATACAAGCCAGAGAAAGATAGAAAAGGACAGAACCAAAACAGGTGAGCCCCCTTAACGGGAGGCAGTTGGTTTTTCCAGTCCTCCTCCTCCTCCCTCATGTTTAGCCCCATTAGTTGTGAAATTTCAAGACATTCGCCCCATTAGTTTGGCGATTTTCAGACCTTTTGCCCCATTCCTTTGCCAATATTAAGACCTTTCGTGCCATTTAGGTGTCGATTATTTTCCTGGCGAGCGATAGCGAGCCTGTATTTGAGGAGGAATCGGCCTTCGGCCGGGACATTTTTCTACCGAAAAATGTACAAATTTATATCGAAGGGGGTTCTTGTGGGTGTTTATTTAAGTTTGATAGAGGTTTAGAGAGCAAACTAAACCCCTTCCTTAAACCATTGAGCCGAACCAGTAAATTATGCTGCACAATACCGTCTGGGCTTCCTTAACACTCCAGCCTCGGCTGTGTATTATATAAATATTCCCCGAAACCCGGGGATTTGGGACGAAAAAACGTCTCGCCTAGGCTACCGTATCTTTGTTATTTTGACTGCTTCCGCATTCCCGCGCATCCCCAAGCGTAGATGTGTTTCGTACCTGTAGAATGGCGTTGAGTAGAGCTCTCTAAGTCAACTGGTTCAGTTGTGATGACAATTTCCGTGGAGAGAACTTTGTGGCGATGTCAGCCATATTAGCCACTTTTCACTACTGAAATGACAACATACCGCCACACAAGAACAAGCTACGCCTCTTCTTCTTGTGTTTGGAGGTGCGCGGCGTCGGGCCAACCGGCTGTGTTTATATGCGTCGGACGGACGCCTTTCAAAACAAGCTTACAGGCTTTCAAGCTGCCGGAGCCTCCGAGCCCTTCCGGGGTCCGCGGGCCGCGTTTGTTATGGGTGCCTCAGAGCCCAACCGGGTTTGAGGGGTTAAGGACAGGTCTCCACTTGAGGGATTTTTTTCTTGACCCCTTTCTCCCTCATGTTTAGCCCCATTGCGTTTGATATTATAAAACGTTTGCCCCGTTAGTTTAGCGATTTTAAGAACTTTCACCCCATATTAAGACCTTTCGTGCAATTCAGGTGTCTATTTTATCCTGGCGAGCGATAGCGAGCCTGTAATTTAAGAGGAACCGGCCTTTGGCCGGGACATTTTTCTACCGAAAAATTTACAAATTTATCTTGAAAGGGACTCAAGGGGGTGTAATTTTAAGGTTGATGGAGGTCTAGGGAACAAACTAAATACCTGCCCTTAAGGTCATGTTATTGGTTTTTAGATACAGTACTGTAAATAGGAATGAATGGAGAATGCTTGTGAATAGATGAATGACAACGCAGGTGTTGGGAGAGCTCAGGCGCTAGTTGGACTAGATAATAGTCCGTCAGGCGCCTGGTCCGGGGAGACGGTTTCTATGAAGGGTCATGCCTGGATGTGAGGTGGGCGGGCATTGTGGTGTGCTCCGCTGCATGTCTGCCTGCTGAGACCGGAACCTCTCCGGGAGGTCTGGGGCCATGGGAGTGCTGGAGGCCCCTTAGTGATCCTTGGTCTATGGGTCTTCTGGGCAACCTAGATGTGTGTGAATATTTATTTTATTTTTTTATATTGTCTTATGTTGTCCCTGTTCGAGCTCTGTCTTGAGTCGGCCACCCCTAGCTATGGGGTATGTGCCTGAGTATATACATACATACATACATACATACATACATACATACAATCTTAGTATTATTTAAACTTATTGTATGTATATATTCAGGCACATACCTCATAGCTGGGGGTGGCCGACTCAAAACAGAACCCGAACAGGGACAACAAAATAAAACAAAAAATAAAAAATTCACACACATCTAGGTAGCTCAGGAGAAGACTCAGGGACCCAGGACCATGAGAGGATCTCCACCAAAAGATTACCAGGTCCCAGATCACCTGGAGAGTTTCCGGTCACACTGTAGAGACCCAGGCAGACACACAGTGGAACCACACCATAATGCCCACCCACATTACTTCCAGGCATGACCCTTCATATATAAACCGGCTCCCCGGGCCAGGCGCCTGACAGACCATTATCTAGTCCAACTGGCACCTGACTCCCACTCCCTACGACCGCGTAGGGGTGGACCTAGAATTACGTGGGCTCAGGTACTCCGGTTCGATCTCAAAATAAAGAACTTGACAACAGAGGCAGCCCTTGACAGGGCCGCCTGGAAAGCTGCCATTTAGGACGTGAGACTGTAACCACATTCTCTGTGGACAAAACGGTCTTTAAACTTGTATGTATGTTTTCATCTATTCACAAGTATGTATGTATGTATGTATGTATGTATGTATGTTTTCATCTATTCACAAGTATGTATGTATGTATGTATGTATGTTTTCATCTATTCACAAGTATGTATGTATGTATGTATGTTTTCATCTATCACAAGTATGTATGTATGTATGTATGTATCTGTTCATCTATACACAAGTATGTATGTATGTATGTATGTGTTCATCTATTCACAAGTATGTATGTATGTATGTATGTATGTTTTCATCTATTCACAAGTATGTATGTATGTATGTATGTATGTTTTCATCTATTCACAAGTATGTATGTATGTATGTATGTATGTGTTCATCTATTCACAAGTATGTATGTATGTGTTCATCTATTCACAAGTATGTATGTATGTATGTATGTATGTTGTCATCTATTCACAAGTATGTATGTATGTATGTATGTATGTGTTCATCTATTCACAAGTATGTATGTATGTGTTCATCTATTCACAAGTATGTATGTATGTATGTATGTTTTCATGTATTCACAAGTATGTATGTATGTATGTTTTCATGTATTCACAAGTATGTATGTATGTATGTATGTATGTTTTCATGTATTCACAAGTATGTATGTATGTATGTATGTATGTTTTCATGTATTCACAAGTATGTATGTATGTATGTTTTCATGTATTCACAAGTATGTATGTATGTATGTATGTTTTCATGTATTCACAAGTATGTATGTATGTATGTTTTCATGTATTCACAAGTATGTATGTATGTATGTTTTCATGTATTCACAAGTATGTATGTATGTATGTATGTATGTTTTCATGTATTCACAAGTATGTATGTATGTATGTATGTTTTCATGTATTCACAAGTATGTATGTTTTCATGTATTCACAAGTATGTATGTATGTATGTATGTATGTATGTTTTCATGTATTCACAAGTATGTATGTATGTATGTTTTCATGTATTCACAAGTATGTATGTATGTATGTATGTATGTTTTCATGTATTCACAAGTATGTATGTATGTATGTATGTTTTCATGTATTCACAAGTATGTATGTATGTATGTTTTCATGTATTCACAAGTATGTATGTATGTATGTATGTATGTTTTCATGTATTCACAAGTATGTATGTATGTATGTATGTATGTGTTCATCTATTCACAAGTATGTATGTATGTATGTATGTGTTCATCTATTCACAAGTATGTATGTATGTATGTATGTATGTTTTCATCTATTCACAAGTATGTATGTATGTATGTATGTATGTTTTCATCTATTCACAAGTATGTATGTATGTATGTATGTATGTGTTCATCTATTCACAAGTATGTATGTATGTATGTATGTATGTGTTCATCTATTCACAAGTATGTATGTATGTATGTATGTATGTTTTCATCTATTCACAAGTATGTATGTATGTATGTATGTATGTATGTATGTTTTCATGTATTCACAAGTATGTATGTATGTATGTATGTATGTTTTCATGTATTCACAAGTATGTATGTATGTATGTATGTATGTATGTGTTCATGTATTCACAAGTATTCTTTATTCATTCCTACTCTATAATTTTACATAGTACTGTATATCCCCCCCGGGAATAGGGGTCCTTAGCGCAGTACCACACATAAACAAAGCATTTATTCTTACAGTTTCTTACAGTAGATCCTCTGGAAAAAGGCAAACTATGCCTGTGTATCCAGCTCAGTACCAGTACTTGCACTGCTGCGGTCGTTCACGGTGTTGGCGGCGGCGGTAGCAGACGCAACATTTTTACTATTCTGTATTTTTGTTTTATAATCAAACTTCAAATCTTGTCTTCCCCATGCTTTATCAAGATTACTTTCAAACTCCCTTATTGATTCGGAATCGCCTACATATTGAGACCTGGTTCTGTTTGTATCATATATGTTAGGAGGTGTTTGGTGTTGGCAGTGAAAATATATTAGATTATATAATGAGTAAGCTAACATTGAAGGTGTGAAAATAAGACATGACTTCTGAACTGCGCTGTACTTTATTAGGAGCACAGTTGGAGCTATCCATCAATGAGGCGGAGGCGATCGTGGCCGAGATGAACGACCGAGACTTTACCCTCTACAACGACAAGGCCGAGGTGGAGCATGAGTTGGCGCGGGAACTGAAGGAGAGCCTGCTAAACTTTTACTACCCTATTAAGGTTTGTAAACAGAGATATACGAGGTTAAATATAAGGATGGAGAGAGAGCGGTGCTGGTTGGGGGGAGGGGCGTCGACTGACTGGGGGCGGTTCGTTCGTGGCCACCCCTTCGGGGATCACGGCGTCAGGCAATAGATAGATAGATAGATGGAGAGAGAGAGAGGTTTGTAAAGAGAGCCAAGGAATAATATGGATGTAAAGAAGGAAGAGGAGAGAAAGAGAGAGAGGGGGGGGGGGGAGAGAGAGAGAGAGAGAGAGAGCTTGATGGAGGTCTAGCAAAAAAAATACAAATTAATCTAGAAGGGGGATCTAATGGATGTTTTTTTTTTAAATTTGATGGAGGTCTAGGGAGGAAACTAGAAAAATAATGAATACATGTGAAAATCGCCCAAAAAGTATCACACGAGAGCTTTTTTAGTCAACATTCGATGGTCAACATTTCTGGAATATTTGGCACTGACATCGGAAACTAGACCGGCGATAGATGAATTTGGTAGATATTTCCTTGATATTTATTATGTCACTAAAATATACCACAGAAGGAATGAAAGATACACTTGGGATAAAAATCTTATTTATATTGCACAATATTAAAAGTCAATGTCATACGTGTGGAACGTTAAAACACAACGGTTACTGCACAGTAATTATGAGAGTTCAATAGAAAGAATGCGTAGATGCGGCACAAGTACAGAGGTGGCGGTAAGTAAATCCTAGAGCAGAGGTGGCGGTAAGTAAATCCTAGAGCAGAGGTGGCGGTGAGTAATCCCAGAGCAGAGGTGGTGGTGAGTAAAGCCGGTATCACACGAGCGCTTTTTCACTCAACATTTATCCTCAACACTGGTCTGACAGCTTATGAGGTCAATATTTATACTATTTCGGTCACCTAAATTCATCTACCATCAGTCTAGTTTCCGATACCAGTGCAAAATAACCCTGAAATGTTGCCAGAAAAATGTTGATCATCGAATGTTGACTGTAAAAGCTCTCGTGTGATACCGGCTTAAGTGAGTAAGTCCAGAGCGCGAGTCAGGTGTGTGTGCGTTCATTGTGGCTGGCTGGTAAGTACTGGCTGCGCTAGGCCAACACACCCATGACGTCAGGTGTGTTCGAAGCTCAGTGGTTCACCCGACATCCCAGGATTGGCTGGTCGTGTAGGGTTAGACTAGCCAGTTTGCGATGATGTAGTTTATGGCTTGAATGACACTACAAATCTATATTTTATTAATTTCACCACAACACCAAACACCCCCAATGAAATTAATTAAAGTATATATGATCCACCGGGATTCCAACCCGGGTTATCACACACAGATTGTTGCCACCTTAACCATTACACCACCAGGACGGTTAAAGGTTTATGCACACGCCTACGACTTATTGTCCATTCTCGAACACTGGATATTAATCTAATTTAGGTGACCGAAATGTTTTAAATGGTAACCTCATAAGCTGCCAGACCAGTGTTGAGGATAAATGTTGAGTGAAAAAGCGCTCGTGTGATACCGGCTTTAATCCCATTCTTTCTTATCCCCTTCCTCTCTCTCTCTCTCTCTCTCTCTCTCTCTCTCTCTCTCTCTCTCTCTCTCACTCTCTCTCTCTCTCTCTCTCTCTCTCTCTCTCTCTCTCTCTCTCTCTCTCTCTCTCTCTCTCTCTCTCTCTCTCTCTCTCTCTCTCTCTCTCTCTCTCTCTCTCTCTCTCTCTCTCTCTCTCTCTCTCTCTCTCTCTCTCTCTCTCTCTCTCTCTCTCTCTCTCTCTCTCTCTCTCTCTCTCTCTCTCTCTCTCTCTCTCACTTAACTTTACACCCCCATTATTTGTCAATATATTAAGACCTTTCGTGCCCTTTAGGTGTCGATGTTTTCCTGGCGAGCGATAGCGAGCCTCTAATTTTAGAAGGAATCGGCCTTCGGCCGGGACATTTTTGTACCGAAAAATTTACAAATTTATCTTGAAAGGTGGTCTAGGGGGTGGTTTTCTAAGCTTGATGGAGGTCTAGCGAGGAAGCTAATAAATAATTAAATATATAAATATATAGCCCAAAAACCAAACACTATCCCTTTAAAATCTATCTATCTATCTATCTATCTATATGCTCAGGCCCAATCCCCATTTTTCCTATTTGTATTTTTATTTCCTTAAAATAGTTGATAATATGCCCACAGAATCAGCAAAACACCAGCGACAATCACGAGGCTCGACTGGAGGCGTTTGCTGCCAATTTAGAGGAGATGCGCGGCCACATCAACAAGGCTCAGCAGCAAACGGCAGAAGCTCAGCAAATGATTCGCGACAACCGACAAATTGGGTAACTATTTCATAATTACTATTTTATCTTTAGCTTACAAACATACACTTTAGCTTACAAACATACACTTTAGCTTACAAACATACTTTTAGCGCAAACATACACTTTAGCTTACAAACATACACTTTAGCTTACAAATACTTAGCTTACAACACACTTTAGCTTACAAACATACACTTTAGCTTACAAACATACACTTTAGCTTACAAACATACACTTTAGCTTACAAACATACACTTTAGCTTACAAACATACACTTTAGCTTACAAACATACACTTTAGCTTACAAACATACACTTTAGCTTACAAACATACACTTTTTTCTTTTTCATTGATTTTATTAACCCTCTCCGACATATGACGCGATTTTGAGCCGATTAGGGATACTTTAAAGCCTTTGTTACCATCAGGGGTATTTAGAAACCTTTAGTTTAGTTACTTCAACCTCTGCAGTTTGTCTTTGAGTTAGCTGTGTTGAGCCTATTGGGGATACTTTAAAGCCTTTGTTACCATCAGGGGTATTTAGAAACCTTTAGTTTAGTTACTTTCAACCTCTGCAGTTGTCTTTGAGTTAGCTGTGTTGAGCCTATTGGGGATACTTTAAAGCCTTTGTTACCATCAGGGGTATTTAGAAACCTTTAGTTTAGTTACTTCAACCTCTGCAGTTGTCTTTGAGTTAGCTGTGTTGAGCCTATTGGGGATACTTTAAAGCCTTTGTTACCATCAGGGGTATTTAGAAACCTTTAGTTTAGTTACTTCAACCTCTGCAGTTGTCTTTGAGTTAGCTGTGTTGAGCCTATTGGGGATACTTTAAAGCCTTTGTTACCATCAGGGGTATTTAGAAACCTTTAGTTTAGTTACTTCAACCTCTGCAGTTGTCTTTGAGTTAGCTGTGTTGAGCCTATTGGGGATACTTTAAAGCCTTTGTTACCATCAGGGGTATTTAGAAACCTTTAGTTTAGTTACTTCAACCTCTGCAGTTGTCTTTGAGTTAGCTGTGTTGAGCCTATTGGGGATACTTTAAAGCCTTTGTTACCATCAGGGGTATTTAGAAACCTTTAGTTTAGTGACTTCAACCTCTGCAGTTGTCTTTGAGTTAGCTGTGTTGAGCCTATTGGGGATACTTTAAAGCCTTTGTTACCATCAGGGGTATTTAGAAACCTTTAGTTTAGTTACTTCTACCTCTGCAGTTGTCTTTGAGTTAGCTGTGTTGAGCCTATTGGGGATACTTTAAAGCCTTTGTTACCATCAGGGGTATTTAGAAACCTTTAGTTTAGTGACTTCAACCTCTGCAGTTGTCTTTGAGTTAGCTGTGTTGAGCCTATTGGGGATACTTTAAAGCCTTTGTTACCATCAGGGGTATTTAGAAACCTTTAGTTTAGTTACTTCTACCTCTGCAGTTGTCTTTGAGTTAGCTGTGTTGAGCCTATTGGGGATACTTTAAAGCCTTTGTTACCATCAGGGGTATTTAGAAACCTTTAGTTTAGTTACTTCAACCTCTGCAGTTGTCTTTGAGTTAGCTGTGTTGAGCCTATTGGGGATACTTTAAAGCCTTTGTTACCATCAGGGGTATTTAGAAACCTTTAGTTTAGTTACTTCTACCTCTGCAGTTGTCTTTGAGTTAGCTGTGTTGAGCCTATTGGGGATACTTTAAAGCCTTTGTTACCATCAGGGGTATTTAGAAACCTTTAGTTTAGTTACTTCAACCTCTGCAGTTGTCTTTGAGTTAGCTGTGTTGAGCCTATTGGGGATACTTTAAAGCCTTTGTTACCATCAGGGGTATTTAGAAACCTTTAGTTTAGTGACTTCAACCTCTGCAGTTGTCTTTGAGTTAGCTGTGTTGAGCCTATTGGGGATACTTTAAAGCCTTTGTTACCATCAGGGGTATTTAGAAACCTTTAGTTTAGTTACTTCTACCTCTGCAGTTGTCTTTGAGTTAGCTGTGTTGAGCCTATTGGGGATACTTTAAAGCCTTTGTTACCATCAGGGGTATTTAGAAACCTTTAGTTTAGTTACTTCAACCTCTGCAGTTGTCTTTGAGTTAGCTGTGGGCAGAAAACTAATTTTGGAGAAGTAATTATAAGAGTGAGAGAACTCTATTTCTTATTGCTAATCTGCCAACCTCTGCGTCATGTGAGTCTGAAGGGGTTAATTATGTTTATTTGTAAGGTGGGTTGGTAAATAAATATGAATGTATCCAGGTTCAGGAGTAATTGCTGACTTGCGAGTTTCGTTCTATAAGGAAGTTGGAGCTGTAGACATCGATATTTAACATAATTACCAGCTAAAATACGGTCATATTCGTTGTTGTTGTTGTTCCCCAGGCTGTCTGGCCGAACAGCCCCAAGGTCTCAAGCAAGGCCAAGGCCATAAACGAGCGCCCCCACAAAATCCTCTCTGCTTACCACTAACAAAGCCCGGGTGACCGAAGCCACTCCAAGGCAGGGAGCTGAGGAGGGTGCGGAAATGCCCGGGAAACCAAAGCCCCACCCAAGGCCCTGTGCCCCTCAGCAATTATGAAGGGAAAGCTGAGGGGCAAGGGAAAAATTTGATGCTTTGGTTCCCAATCTGCAACTTCTAGGTTGGCAGTAGGGAGGTCAATCCACGGAAAAGACGCCGCCACTTGAGATCTAGAAGACATATAAGTAAACGGAACAGTCAGAGTAAGCTATGGGTATGGCAGAGATCGCTCAGGTCTCACTCTGATAGACCAGCCCATCACCACGGTCGTCTATAAGGAAGTTGGAGCGGTAGACATCGGTATTTAACGTAATTACCAGCTAAAATACGGTCATATTACATTAACCCCTTACCAATGGGGATGTTTGTAACTTCTACTACCTGCCTGGCGGGCATATTTACCCTAAACGAGCTTCATTCCATGCTCTTTTTCATGCATAAACAAGAGCCAGAGCGTAATACAATTATATATCCGTGAAAGGGCGATAATAGAGCTTTTCAATGACACCTGAATCATCCTTGTACGACCACGGGTTATCCTGTAGCGATCGCGCAACATGAGGGCAAAAACCATAAAATACGGTTATTTCCCAAGTTTTTTCCTGGTCTCGCGAGGCCGTGGCTGTGGAATGTTGCAGAGGGTAGTGTCAGTCACGGCACTGGGTCCGTGCCGAACGGTCAGAGCCCGCTTATCGTCCTCCCAACGCGGGGACTCTCTCTCAGAGCCGATAATCTGCTCAAAATCCCTACCGACTATTGTCGGGCACCGCAGGGGTGGCCGTTATTCTCTCGGCCGACATATGTCGGGCGCCGCGGCTTGAGTGTTAATAAATACATAAAACCCAATTCAACATACCATTTATCTATCATAAACGTAAATTATGATTGCATTTCTGTTTAATATCTTTGTTCACAGCTCCAACTTCCTTATAGCCTGAAACCCGCAAGTGGTCAATTCCTAGCGAGGCCTTCCCTTTTGGTTAAATGGCCTATCAATTACCCATTCCATTCAGTTAGGTGTATGTACGGTCGCGCTAATAAGTCATGTCCCAACTGTCATTACGTTTGGCTTGCTCTGTGCCGTATTAATATCGGTCAGATGTTGAATAGGGTGTGTAAGTGTAGGAACATGTTTGTATATGGCTTAGCTATGAATTTGCTATTCACCAAGCAAAAGAGTGATGCACACACAAAGACTGCGGTAGTAAAAATGTCACCTGAAATACGCTCTAACATTGTGGATGATGGCAATTCTGTTTATGTTGGACTTGTGAGATGTCGTGCATACGATCGCTTCTGGGTAACACAATATTACCATTGCCAGAGCTTTGGCCATACCAGTGACAGGTGTTATCGGAAAAATGAGGATCCAAAATGCAACTTCTGTGCCGGTACTCATAACTCAAAAGACTGCACCAACAAGACTTCCCCCAAATGTATAAATTGTATGAGCTCCACATCAGTTACGGAGCCGCCAAATCATTTCGCCTCAAGTAGAAATTGTCCTCTAATGACAGCTCAGAGAAATAAAGTTATTGAAAACACCAATTTTGTAGGTTCAAAAAACTGAAAAATGCACACGGGAGCCGGTTGAAACTGGGTCTGTTGAATGTTCGTTCCTTGCGTAACAAAATGGATCATATTTGCGAGATCTTGGATGAACGTAACCATGATGTATTATGTCTCACTGAGACCTGGTTGTTCAAGTCAGATCTGAATATTATCCAGGCGGCATTGCCTAAAACCCATTCCATAATAAATGTTCCTAGGCCTAGGGGAGATCATCCGGGTGGTGGAGTGGCAGTTGTCTACTCCACATCTCTGGTGAATATCTTGCAAATAAGCCATAAACCAGCCCCTCTTTATTATGCACTGTTGGAAGTGGAAATAAAACTCCATCAACAAATTCTAAGAATGGCAGTTGTCTATAGGCCTGGCCATCGTGGCACAGATAGGGGTTTTATGGAAGAGTTTGGGCAGTTTCTCGAGGAATTTTCTGCTAAAACCGGAAGACTTTTGATATGTGGAGATTTTAATTACTGGGTTGACAGCCCTCATCTGAAGCCATTCTCTCCTGAGTTCCTTGAGTTGACTGATCAGAACAATTTTGTAAACCATGTGTCCCACCCAACTCATATCTTAGGACACACCCTTGACTTGGTTTTCTCTCCTGTGGGTTGTGGTGGTGTTCTGGATGTTGATGTTGAGAATGCTGACCCTAATACCTCTGATCATGCTTTGATTACTTTCAGCTTTGATTTCCCTAAGCCACTCACACATGAAAAAGTAATCAGATTTAGAAATTATAAAAATACAGACCAAAATTTGGCTAGCAGTGAAGTAAAACAGTACTTGGGAAGTATTGATACTTCCAACCTTACTTCAGATGAGCTGGTGGAGGTACATGGAAATGCACTTAAATTAGTGTTCGATCATCACTGTCCAGAAGTAGAGAAGAAAATCATAGTACGAGATGATTCACCCTGGTATAGCACTCTAATTTAATTTCTTAGAAGAGCGCGTAGAAGAGCTGAACGTGAATGGCGGAAAAATAAAACAGACTCTACATGGTTGCAATATCTGTCAGCCAGAAGAGCTGTGGTCCACACAATCAAAGATGAAAAGAAAGTGTATTATCAGGAAAAAGTTGACTCATGTGGTAACGACCAGAGGAGGTTGGCTTCAATTGTAAACAGTTTACTTGGAAAAACAAGAGTCAGCTTAAGACCTTCTGTACCCGATGCCGAGTTGGCTGCCAACTTTGTGGCATTTTTTGCTGGCAAGATAACTCGCATAAGACAGGAACTGGATGATGCTTCTGTTGGTGAAGAACTTTCAGTTGTACTCCAACCCCGGACACTTTCCTAAAAAGGTCCTCTCATCTTTTCACTCAGTAGAGGTGGACTGATCTCGTCCTACATAAGAAACCTCAATAAAACATTTTGCCCGTTGGATCCCATAAATGTTTCCAAGCTACCAAGAGTCTATGATCACACAGTTGAGTTTATTTCCAAAATAATTAATAAGTGCTTCTCTGAAGGTAGCTTCCCACATTCTGAAAAGCATGCACTACTCCGACCTACTCTAAAGAAACCTGGACTTGATGTTGAGAACATGTTGAACTATCGTCCTGTCTCCAACCTGTCCTTCATATCAAAGATATTAGAGTGTGCAATACTTGACCAATTACAACCACTACTTCAGCAGAATGAAACTATCACAATTTTTCAGTCTGCTTACCGACAGCATCATTCAACTGAAACAGCATTGATTAGAGTACATAATGATCTAGTTGAGAACATTTGCAATGGTGTGGCCTCACTATTGGTCTTGCTTGATCTCTCTGCGGCCTTTGACACAGTGGATCACGAGTTGTTATTGGGTGATCTTTATGATTGTGGTGTGCGTGACTCCGCTCTCTTGCTTCTTGGGTCGTACTTGTCAGGTAGATCCCAGAGTGTGATGGTAAATCAAATGGTCTCGGACTTGACACCCCTGCAGTATGGTGTTCCGCAGGGATCAGTTTTAGGTCCTATCCTATTTATAATTTAACAGCAGTTTGTCTCTTCTGCTTCGTGCACATAATGTCACCTTTCACTTTTATGCAGATGACACCCAGATTTATGTGAGAATCACAAATATAGTTGATATACGGAGTAAGATGGAATTGTTGATGTCTGATATCAAGAAGTGGATGAGAGCGAGAAAACTTAAACTAAATGATGGTAAAACTGATATTCTCATCATCCGAGGAAATAGAAGAGCTGATGATATAGTAGGTGCCCTCTCCATCAATGTGGGTGGATCTCAGCTGCGACCGGCCAACTCTGTTCGAAATCTGGGTGTATATGTGAACTCCCGATTAGATTTCAAAGAGCATGTAAACCAGATAGTTAAAAGTTGTTACTTGCACATCAGAAATCTCTATTTGGTGAAGCCGTTTATAACCAGACGTTGCCTCCTGACGTTGGTTCACTCATTGGTCTTCTCTCGTGTTGATTATTGCAATGCCCTGTTGGTGGGTCTTCCAAATTATATTTTAAGAAAGTTCAGTCTGTTCTTAACAGGGCTGCAAGACTCATTTTTGGTGTTCCACCTAGAACTCCTACTACATCTCTTCACATAGAACTGCACTGGCTGCCAGTAAGAGCAAGAATAGAATTTAAGTTGTGTTTGGTGACTTTTAAGGTTCTCAAATTTGGTGAGCCTAGGTACCTTGCGGAGCTGCTCAGGTGCCCACCGGCACACCATGGTGTAGTTGTGCGTCATGACAATGACCCTTTTCGTCTTGATGAACCAAGGGCTTTCCAGCAGTCTTCTTTCTTTGAGAGGTCATTCTCCTACATGGCTCCGAGGTTGTATAACAGGTTGCCGCTGTCCATGAGGCAACTGAGTTCTGTTGAATGCTTCAAGAGACAACTTAAGACTTTTCTCTTTGAGAGAAGCTATGATCTTGAGAGAGGTGTCATGACAGATGGCTATAGAGTTTAGGCTGTTTTGCCACTGCTAGTGATTGTTAAATGTGTGTTGTATATAAGCCTTCTTTTGATGCATTGATTTTGTTCTTTTTTCTTTCTCTTCCGAGCGCTAGTGAATTCTTCGGAAAAATTGGCGCTTATGAGAAATAAGTAACATACTTATTATTATTATTATTATTATATTTCACTCAATATGAAGAAATGAAACTTAGATATTGCCGATACCAATTATTGATTAAAACATACTTGGTGCCGAGACATGACTTATTAGCGCGACTGTGAGAAGAATACTTTAACCCGTACAGCCCCAGCGACGCGCCTGACGCGTCGGCGATGTATGTAACGCACAGCCCCAGAGACGCGCCTGGCGCGTCACCCTAATTGCCCGACCTAACCTAGTGTAGCCACTCAAGAGGGGTTTTTCTTACAGTCAGTAGATCCTCTGGAAAAAGGCAAATGCCTGTGTATCCAGCTCAGTACCAGTGCTTGCACTGCTGCGGTCGTTCACGGTGTTGGCGGCGGCGGTAGCAGACGCAACATTTTTACTATTCTGTATTTTTGTTTTATAATCAACTTCAAATCTTGTCTTCCCCATGCTTTATCAAGATTACTTTCAAACTCCCTTATTGATTCGGAATCGACTACATACGGGGCAGTGCGTTCCACTCATTTACCACTCTATCACAAAAGAGTTCTTCGCCTTCTCAAGCCTATTTCTTTCTTTGTAAATTTTCTTAGAGTGTCCTCTCGTTCTTGTCCCCTCCCGCATCAAGAAGATACCTTCACACACATCCTCATCGTACTTTCCTGACACTATCTTAAAAGTCTCTATCATATCCCCTTCTTTCTCCTATATGCCAGTGTCGGAAGTCCCAGTGTCCTCAACCTCTGCTCATAGCCCGCGTTCTTCAACGTTGGTACCAGCTTGCTAGCTCTTCTCTGCACTTTCTCCACTGCTTCTATATCCTTTACCATATATGGAGCCCACACCTGGTTTGCATATTCCAGGTGTGGCCTAACCAGCGCTGTATATAGATTCCTGAAGATTTCTTCGTCAAGTGACACAAATGTCCTCCTTATCAGCCCTACAATTCTATTGGCTTTGTTTATCTTTTCCGCTAAATGTTCTGAGAAATTTAACTTATTATCTATCACTACTCCTATATCCTTTTCTGCACTCACTTCCTCCATCGCTTCATACATACTGTATCCTACCTTGTCTATCTTGCTGGTCCCAATCCGCATGTACTTGCATTTTTTTGGATGAAAAGGCATTAACCAATGCTCAGACCATCCCTTCATGCCCTCCACATCTCCTTGAAGCAAACCCATATCTTCCTTACTCCTCACTCTTCTATACAGTTTAGTGTCATCCGCATACAGGTATACCTCACTTCCATTAGTTATAACTTCAGGCAAGTCGTTGATAAATATAACGAACAGCAATGGTCCCAACACAGATAACTGAGGTACCACACTTGTAATTTCCTCCACCCCGAGCCTATTCCATTCACCCATACCCTCTGTCTCCGATCTTTCAGGAAGGCTTCTATCCATTTCACACATTTCTCCCCTATATTATAGCTTCTAACTTTCTCTATTAACCTTTTATGTGGGACCTTATCGAAGGCCTTCATAAAATCGCAATATACCACGTCTATTACATCACCATCTTCTAGAATTTGCATCCAATCATCTACCACCTTAATTAGCTGTAGTACCGTCGACCTCCCCGGCAAGAATCCGAACTGTCTCCCACTGAAAAGTTGGTTTGACTTCATATGATCCATTATTCCTTCTCTAATTACCGTTTCCATTAGTTTACACACAACACTTGTCAAACTGACTGGTCTATAATTCCCTGGGTCATTTCTCTTTCCCTTCTTAAATATAGCTGTTATGTTCGCCTCTCTCCAGTCCATCGGGATTTGTCCTGTATTAAACGATACCTCAAATAACATTTTCAATGGCTCTACTAACATCTCCCCTCCTTCCTTTATGATTCTTGGGTGTATCCCATCCGGTCCCGGTGACTTACTTCTATTCATTTTTTCTATAGCCCTTCTTATTCTAGCATGGGAAAACTCTACTAGTTCTAGTGCCGGTGCCTGTTTGATGGTTTGTATGGGAACTGTGTACGTATCCCACGCAACCGTGCCGATGGTTGAAAACTCTCAAAGTCCACGTGCGTGTGCGTGAGCGCGCAATAACCTGGTTTTTTGGGGTAATTGCCTTCAATTTTTTACTCTTGTAAAATACGTTTTCGGGGGCTCTGTAGGACCATTCTTTAAGCTTTTTGAGCGGTTTTTCGTGGTTTTTCCTTCATTCCTAACCCATTCGCTATTGTTTCTGGAATAAAACCATTTTTTGAAAACCGGCCGGGTTCTGGTGAACAAACATTACAAAACTAGCCGGGGCTGGACGGGTTAATGGTTACTGTACATTTGGTGCCGAGACATTACTTATTAGCGCGAATGTACGTGAGAAGGATACTTTAATGGTTACTGTACATTTGCTTGGGAATCAGATTAAGGGGAGGCAGACCGTTTTTCTGGACCCCCTTCTCCCTAATGTTTAGCCCCACTAGTTTTCAGATTATAAGACGTTCGGCCCATTAGTTTGGCGATTTTAACACCTTTCGTCCCATTTCGTTGTCAATTTTAACACCTTTCGTGCCATTTAGGTGTCTATTATTTCCTGGCGAGCGATAGCAAGCCTGCAATTTTAAGAGGAACCGGCCTTCGGCCGGCACATTTTCTACCGAAAAATGTACAAATTTATCTTGAAGGGGGGTCTCGGGGGTGTTTTTCTAAGCTTGATGGAGGTCTAGGGAGGAAACTAAACAAATATATGAATAAATGAATTAATAGACTAAACAAACGGCCAGCCTCCCCTTAACTTGCTCATGTACTGTAGTGATGTACTGTACACCCTCTGTGGTGGTTTTGTGTTCTTTCATTGCAAAGTTATATTTTACTAAAGCATTATTTCCACATAGCGATTTTGATAAGTTCTTTTGTCTTTATATTGTCATTGTCCGAATTTTGGTTTGTTTAGTTTGCAAGTTTTACATTTTAATTAAGCGTTATTTCCACATAGCAATTTTGATCAGTTCTTTTGCATTTATCTTGTGTCGTCCCAGTTTTGGTTTGTTTATTTTGCAAGTTTTACTTTATAATTTTCTAAAGCGTTATTTCCACATAGCGATTTTGATAAGTTCTTTTGTCTTTATCTTCTGTCGTCCCTGTTTTGGTTTGTTTATTTTGCAAGTTTTCATGGTTTTGTCTTGAGTCGGCCACCCTCCAATTAAAAAATAAACAAAAAACAAAAAGGGATATGTTTCGGAATATATAGATAGATAGATACACATAATTATTACTTATCTAATAAATTATTTTCTTTTCCAATTCTAGGTACCAATCAATGATCAACAAATTGAACAGGATTGAGATGTTGGAAAGCCAGGCGGACGACAGTTTACGGGAGGCCGAGGATCTAGTTGATAAAGCGAGGGGGAACTATGTCAACCTAACTTCCAACTTTGATATATTAAGTGAGTGTAATGGTGTTGTTGTTGTTGTTGTTCCCCAAGCTGCCTGGCCGAACAGCCCAATGTAATGGTGTAATGGTGTTGTTTGTCTTTGTAGTAATATCTTCTCTTGGGGAAGGTGCTGGGAATGGTCCCCGGGGTAGACTGGAGCCGGAGTTCTGGTGGGGGGTGATGCCCATTTGCCAGCCAATTTACCGAATATGACTAAACCTAAAGAGAAACAACTTAAGTCCGATGATCCAAAACCGCACAGGATACGGACAAATGCTCCCCACAGTCTCAGATTTGCTAGTGTGAATGTTGGTAGTTTGAATCTGCGTGCAAATGAAGTGGCTGAGATGTGGGAGAGGAGACGAGTGGATGTCTGCTGTGCCCAGGAAACACTCTGGAAAGGGTATGGGGTACAGTGGATTGTTGGAAGAAAGAAAAGATATAGGATCTACTGGAAGGGGGTGGAGACTGATAAAACAAAAGGAGGAGTGGGTGTTCTGGTGGCTGAAGAGCTGGCGGAAAGTGTGCTTCAGATTACGAGAGTTAATGAAAGGCTGATTGTTTTGAAGTTGAAAATTGGTGAAAGAATTCTGAATGTGATATCTGCATATGCCCCACAGACTGGTCTACAGAAAGATAAAAGAGGACTTCTGGAAAGACACCGTCAATGTCATTTCGGGCCTCTCGGAGAATGAAATAACAATCTTTTTGGGGGGGGGGGGGGGGGGGTGCTGAATGGTCACGTGGGAGCATCTGCAGATGGGAGTACATGGAGGAAATGGTTTCTGAAGGAGGAATCTGGAAGGTGAATATATACTGGAGTCCTGCGTTGCACTCAACATGGTTTCATGAAGTTCAAGAAAAGACAGAGCCATCTGGTCACATATAACTCTGGGGTCTCCAGTAGCCAGATAGATTACTTCTTGGTTAACAGGAAAGACTGGAAACTGGTTCGGGATGTAAAGGTCATCCCGAGCGAAGAATGTATCCCCCAGCATAAGCTACTTGTGTGCGACATGAGCTTATACAGAGATCCTAAGCGCAATAAGGTATACATACCCAAAAGGAAAGTGTGGCTGCTGAAAGTGGTATGGGGCCGGGGAAGTGCTGGAG
The DNA here is from genome assembly GCA_032716605.1 of Paralithodes platypus. NCBI lineage: Eukaryota > Metazoa > Arthropoda > Malacostraca > Decapoda > Lithodidae > Paralithodes > Paralithodes platypus. Next base: position 66,246,000 of record CM064578.1, on the reverse strand, counting down.
GGACCTTGGTGACCCTGGTCTCTGGGTTTTCTCCTGGATGACATAGATGTGTGTGAATTTGTGTTTTGTTTTGTGTGTTAATTATTTTCTGTTGTGTTGTCCCTATTCTAGCTCTGTCTTCTTGAGCCCCCCCCCCCCCCCCCCCCAAAAAAAAGGTAAAAGTGGGGATTGTGCCTGAGTATATAGAATAGAATAGATAGAATCTCCTTACAAATGAATATTGTGATTTTTAACCCCTTCTGTACAGGTAATGTTTATTTCATCATATTCTGGAGACTATTAAAAAAAAATATTCTATTTAAAAAGGGCCTCCAGCTATTGACCACTTGCGAGTTTTGGTCTATAAGGAATTTGGAACTGTAAACATCGATAATTAACAAAATTATCACCTAAATTGCGGTTGTAATGCTTATATAAATACTGTACATAAAAATTATTAAATAAAAGAACACAATCCACCACATAGGGTGTACATCACTACATGAGCAAGTTAATCTGTTTCCCAAGCAAACCAATCGCACATATAACAACGCACTATCGTCACGTTAAAGGAAGTAGTCAAGTTTGGGAAGTCCGGGACGTTCTGGCAAATTTTACTAAACTCTGCATGAATAAAGAAACTACATGTTAAATGTCAAAATATTATTTAAAATCAAATTTGCAACATGACAAGACATTAACAATAGTAAAAAATACAAATATTGATAAGATATCTATACTATTACAAAATAATATATAAAATACAGTACAGCACTCACTAACGATAGTGCTTGTAAGCATAGCATGCCTCAAGTGACCTAAACTAAGGAAATCGCAAAAGTAAGCAATTGATACTATCGACAATGAATACATATAATATAAAGAGAAATAATTGCAAAATATGAAGTAAAAAGTAAAAGTGTCCCGAGTTCGAATCCCGGGAGGTCGATATGCTTTCATTAATTTATTCAAGTGCATTGGGGTTTGTAATGGAGAATTAATGTTAAGAACGGGGTGTTACTTAATTAGGGTTTAGGAAGGGAAGAGGATGTGTAGATCAGATTTTTGCCTTGAAATTTGTTGTGGAGAAATATCTGGAGAAAGGACAAAAGTTGTATGTTGCCTTTATGAACTTGGAGAAGGCCTATGACAGAGTGGATAGAGAAGGTATGTGGAAAGTACTGAGAATATACGGAGTAGATGGCAAGTTGCTGAAAGCAGTGAAGAGCATGTATGAGGGTGCAAAGGCGGCAGTACGTGTGGAGAATGAGCAGAACGAGTTCTTTGATCTGAATGTAGGGTTAAAGCAAGGGTGTGTGATGTCCCCATGGTTGTTCAATATATATATTCTTACAGTTTCTTACAGTAGATCCTCTGGAAAAAGGCAAACTAGGCCTGTGTATCCAGCTCAGTACCAGTACTTGCACTGTGCGGTCGTTCACGGTGTTGGCGGCGGCGGTAGCAGACGCAACATTTTTACTATTCTGTATTTTTGCTTTATAATCAAACTTCAAATCTTGTCTTCCCCATGCTTTATCAAGGTTACTTTCAAACTCCCTTATTGATTCGGAATCGACTACATACTGGGGCAGTGCATTCCACTCATTTACCACTCTATCACAAAATGGATGGAGTCATGAAAGAAATATAAGGAAGAGCAGTGGATGTTGGTGTATCGCTGAGGCAGTACATGTGCGAGGCCGGTCTGTACCGGTGGAAACATCGGTTTATGACCTGTGCGCCCCACGTACTGTCCCTTCCTTTACTTGTATTGTTAACGAACCCGGACCGACCACAAACTTTGACTACGACTGTGTTCGTATACGTTTTGGTTTGTTTATTTTGCAAGTTTTACATTATAATAAGGGAGGGAAATGAGTGGAAGCTGCCTGTACTGCTGTTTGCCGATGATACAGTTGTTGTTGTTGTTGTTGCTGTTCCCCAGGCTGTCTGGCCGAGCAGCCCCAAGGTCCCGAGCAAGGCTAAGGCCATAGCCGAGCGCCCCCACAAAACCCTCCCTGCTTACCACTAATAAAGCCCAGGTGACTGAAGCCACTCTAAGGCGGGGAGCTGAGTAGGGTGCGGAAAAGCCCGGGAAACCAAAGCCCCACCCAAGGCCCTGTGCCCCTCTGCAATTGTGAAGAAAAGTTGAGGGGCAAAGGAAAAATGTGACGCTTTGGCTCCCAGTCTGTCAACCTTCTATAGTTGGCAGTAGGGAGGTCAATCCACGGAAGAGATGCCGTCACTTGAGATCTAAAAAATATATAAGTAAAAGGATGATACAGTTCTGATTAGCGATAGTGAATGGGAGTTGCAGGGTCTGGTAAATATGTTTGGAACAGTGTGCGAAAAACGGAATCTTAAGGTAAATGCGGGGAAAAGCAATATTATGGTCTTTGAAAGTACCATCAGTCCTCATAAAGCCGGTATCACACGAGAGCTTTTATAGTCAACATTCGATGATCAACATTTCTGGAGTATTTTGCACTGGTATCGGAAACTAGACTGATGATAGATAAACTTAGGTAACAGAAAAATATAAAATGTTTACCTCCTGAGCTGCCAGACCAGTGTTGAGGATAAATTTTGAGTGAAAAACCGCTCGTGTGATACCGGCTTAAGACTGACAGTGTTATGTAGACATGGACTATAATTCTAAGGTAGTCTAAGTGGTGTATTTTGATGTTATTGATGTTGGCAACCTTGAAGATTTTAAACTACCGGTACTTGTAATGATCACGAACCCGTTTTGCCAGTTTTACATTTTAATATTATGACTTACGCAGGTACGGAGAGTGAGCGTCTACGTGCGGGCAACTCTACTCTGAGTGAGGTGGTTGGGACCCAGAGGAGAGAGTTACAGGAAGCACAGGAACTAGCCCGTGACATACCCAGTCATGCCCAACGCCTCAAGACCACGGTTAGTTACTGTATAGTTTAACCCTCCTCCCTCGGCTGTCATTGTACGCGCCTATACCCCTGACTCGGGCCTTTTGCCAATATCACTTGATCTTTACACCTTCATAGATAAGTAATAAAAGCATGCAGATGTGTCAAACTCTATGGGAAAATGGAGAACTTAATGTTGTGGTTATCCAGGCGTGGACTTGACATTGCTATGTTGCCTGGCAATGTTGGTATGGTGTTGTGCAGATGATGATTTTACATGTAAGATTTAGGCCATGTTCGGACGCGTCGCCGCGGCCCCGGCCCCGGCTAGTACGCCCTAGGTTATTCGTCGCACCAGTGAGAATTTGATAGTTTTATACTTATTATCTATTATTATAATTATTATGTTCCCTCCAACAACCAACCATACTCCTAAAATCGATTAATGAAATAGCTTGCTATGCATTATTGCATACCAGTCTTGCTATGCATTATTGCATACCAGTTGGTATTTGTGGCATTTATGGGTGTACGCCTGTACGGTACACGATTTTAGGTGTCACTTGCACTTACTAGTATGGTATTATTTACTATTATCATAATATTACTTGTTATTCATTCTTATTCATTCTTTTGACCAATTCATTGTTTATTGGTCTACCAAATGCTACTTTGAAGAAACTCCAGTCTGTTCTCAATAGGTGTGCTAGACTAATATTTTCACTTCCACCCAGAACACCCACCACATATTATCTAATAGATCTACACTGGCTTCCCATCAAGGCCAGCATAGAGTTTAAAATGTGCTTACTGACATTTAAGGTGCTGAGGTTTGGTGAGCCTAAGTATTTGTTGGATCTTCTATTTCCAACACATAATGAGTCAAATGTGAAATTACGTAGTGGTGATGACCCATATCGCCTTTATGAGCCCAGAGCCATTGGGGAACGTGCTTTTGCTGCTAGATCCTTTTCTTATGATGCCCCACGTCTATTCAATCGACTTCCAGTGTCACTTAAGCAGTTGAATTGTGTTGACGCTTTTAAGAAACAACTGAAGTCGCACATATTTCTGAGAGCTTATGATACTGGGGAGCATAGAGTTACTGATGACTAATGTGTGTTTTTTTTGTTTTTTTTTGTGATATGGAAAAATTTAAGGTAATGTGAGCTCTCATGAATCCACTTGGAGAATTGGTGCTCGAATAAATAAAATACCAGCATATTATGTGTCATTTTCACTTACTAATAGCGTTGTATCTGGCGACAAGGGTAGCGCACTTCCCAGCTCACTCACAGGACGTTTTTCACTCTCATCGTCACTATTTTCACTCTCCCTGGCACTACACTTTCAAGTTCTTCAATATTGGACAAATCTTTATGATCTAATTCGCTTAGCACTCTCAAAACATCACCAGGACTTAGAATGTCATTCGTTTTCACTTTCTTCTAATTATTCTTAGGCGTACGTGTTGGTTGGGCCGCGGCAGAGTTAGGCACACAATCGGACACAGGCTTTTCATTGTTTTCCAATCTATCCATGATGGCGGACCGATAACAACTGACGTTGCATCATAGTGCGAGCGTGGGTGCGCTACAAGCGCCCTCGTAACAACAAAAATAGCCCGCGATCTCTTATTTGATGCACGGGAGTATCCGAGGTCCACGGTGGAAGTTCTGTGTGGCGTATAAGAGGCTAACCGAGGTGGAAGGGTTAATGATAAAAACAAAAAAAATGACAGACGTTTGATTCCCGAGAAGGGGTGGCCATGAATTTTGGGCGATAGGCTGCCGAGCTACTGGTAGAAAACTAATTGTAGTGATCTTTGTAACCCTTAGGCTGCGGAACTGGACGATCTACTAGCAGACACTCGGGAGGTTGCTGAGAACGCTCTGTCTGCAGCCAACGCCTACAAGAACATTGTCTTAGCTATTGATGATGCTTATAATGCTTCACTCTCCGCTAACATGACCGCTGCAAGGGTAAGGCATTATTCTATACAGGTTTAGTTCTTTCAATATGATGATGATTTATTCTGATGAAATTTAAATGTAAAAGTTGCAAAGCAAACAAACCAGAACAGGAACTGCACAATATAATGACAAAAGAACTTATCCAATCAGATTACAGTATATTAAAATGTAAAACTTGCAAACTAAACAAACCAAAACTGGGACGATACAAAATAAAGGTAAAATAACTCATCAAAATATCTATGTAGAAAAGAAAAGATGTGCCATAGTCAAGGGTATTCAGCATATCTTAAGTACGGTAAATCCTTCAGTATAATGATTACTGTTGGTAAGACTGTACTGCAATGAATTAACCTTCATTGTACTGAAAAGGGTTAGTGATTAGTGTATATGCCGATGGAATGAAATACAGTTATATCAAGACTTCCCAAATTTACTAATTCCTTTAACGTGACGATAGTGCGATTAGTTTGCTTGGGAAACAGATTAATTTGCTTGTTTAGTAATGTACACCCTACGTGGTGGATTGTGTTCTTTTATTTATAAAGAATTATTATTTTGCTTAGCCTTGTTTCCACATAGCGATTTTGATATGTTGTTTTGTCTTTTTACTGTGTTCATCCAAGTTTTGGTTTGTTTATTTTGCAAGTTTTACATTATAATTTGTATTGAAAGATTAACACTATTCACAGGCCGTTGGTATGTCCGTGGGAGTGAGCGACCAAGCGCTGGAGTCCCAAGACGAGTCGGAGGAGAAGCAACAGTTGGCCATATCCCGAGTACAACAGGTGGAACAAGACCTACGACCACAGCTGGAGAACGCCCAGGAAGATGTACGCAACCTTAGAAACATGAACGACAATGTTGACAACACACTCAGCATCATTGACAGGTATTTAGAGTTCATTCATTGGTTAAAAAAAAAAAAAAAAAAAAAAAAAAAAAAAAAAGAATGGAATGTGCCGGGGTAGATATATATATATATATATACTGTATATATACAGTATATATATATATATATATATATATATATATATATATATATATATATTTTTTTTTTTTTTTTTTTTTTTTTTTTTTTTTAAAGTTGTTTATGTTCTGGGTGTGGTATCCCGAGTTGGAATCCCGGGAGGATCATATGCTTTCATTAGTTTATTTTAGTGCATTGGGGTTTGTAATGAAGGAATAATGTTAGGAATGGGGTGTTCCTTAATATATAGTTGATTCATTGGTTATATTTATTTATTTTACTTATATATTTATTTATTTATTTTTGTTTACTACCAGTTGAGAATGAATGAGTATTCCCCCCCCCCCCCCCCCAGGGGGTAAGGGGGCCTTCATCTTATAGGTGGAGGGGAAAAAAAAGTGTACAGCGTTACAAACTGCATCATCACGTATGTATGTATGTATGTACAGTCGGCCAAATAAGTCACGTCGTGGCAACAGTATACTGTATTTTGATCCATAATTGGTATCAGAACTATTTAATCTTTATTTCTTAATTTTGAGTGAGATATACAAACATGAACTTACACTTACCCACCCTATCCAACATCTGACAGACATTAATACAGCACAGAGCGAGCCAAACGTAATGACAGCTGAGACATGACTTATTAGCGCCATCATACATGGGTAGAGGCCCCTTGGGTTACAAATTTACAAATCCAATGCATTATATTTGCACCATACCCCTGCATTTCTTTACTACTAAATAACTGGTGTAATGCTTAAGCCGGTATCACACGAGAGCTTTTATAGTCAACATTCGATGGTCAAAAAAATTCTGGCAACATTTCTGGAGTATTTGGCACTGGTATCAGAAAGTAGACTGATGATAGATGAATTTAGGTAATATAAAAATATTACATTTTGACCTCATAAGCTGACAGACTATTGTTGAAGATAAATGTTGAGTGAAAAAGCGCTCGTGTGATACCGGCCTTAGTGTGTTAAAGATCTGTATGTGGTAACCCAGGTTCGAATTTCGATAGCATCACATGCTTTCATTAATTTCGATAGCATCACATGCTTTCATTCATTTCGATAGCATCACATGCTTTCATTAATTTTATTGGGAAGTGTTTGGTGTTGGGAGTGACATTAATAAATTAGATTATCCTTTCTGAATAAAATAATAATAAAGTTATTTTATTTTCATTAGGGATTTGACTTCCGTAGAACAAGAAAGTTTCTCTGAGGAGGCTGAGCGAATGAAGGAGAACGCCATAAGTTCTCAGTCTGAGGCGGACGCAGCCATCCTGCAGATCAACAACGCTCAAGACCGGATCAATGTAGCTAATGTCGAGGCTAAACTGCTTGTCAAGAACTTAGCCGACAGTAATCGTAACATCCTCCAAGCCAACGAGCAAGGTAAAGTGGTTCTTGTTATTGTGTTGGTGGTGTAATGGTTTAGATGCTTATGTTCTCGGTGTGGTGTCCCGAGTTTGAATCCCAGGAGGACCATATGCTTTCATTAATTAATTAAAGTGCATTGGGGTTTGTAATTGAGAATTAATGTTAAGAACAAGGCGTTACTTAATTATAACGGAAAAATTCCAAATAAACTTAACCTTTTCCACAGTTTAACCCCTTTTGTATTAGTGACGTCTTGTATATTTTTAGCTACGGTATATTATATATTCATATCACCAACTTAGACAATTTTGTGCAGTTTAAGAAGGATCTGTGGTAGTAAAAAGGGTTAATTCATATTTGTTTTCACCAACCCACCCAGTTTATAAAGGGCCGCCAGCAATAAACAGGCTTCGAACTACATGCATCTCACTTAACCCTTTTTACTACCACAGATCCTTCTTAAACTGCACAAATTTGTCTAAATATAGCTAGATTAATATTAAAAAGACGTCGCCGATACAGAAGGGGTTAATCCAGGAACTCCAGAAGGCTCAGTATTGAAACATGTTAAAAAAAATACAAACTTTCAAATACTGTGCCAGTACCGGGAAATTAAAATGTAAAACTTGCAAACTAAACAAACCAAAACTGGGACAAAGACAATATAAAGTCAAATTAACTTATCAAAATTGCTATGTGGAAACAACGCTTACTAAAATAAAATTTATGAAATAAAAGAATGTCTCAAAATTGGGTGACACATAGAAAGTAATGGCATCTCTCCATACCACATTCTCCCCTCTTTCCCCCCTTTATACCCCCCCCCCCCACCCCCCTCCTCCCTCAAATTTACCTTCCCAAAACTTCCCAAACTTGACTACTTCCTTTAACGTGACGATAGTGTGTTGTTATGTTATGTTGTTGCTTTGCGCAGTGGCAGTATCGTAACCAATAGGGTCTTGCTGAGTACCGTGGATATTACATTGTCACTGCTATAAGCTAAAAACAGTGTGCAAAATTGGTTAAAGTTTTTGCACCACACACATCTGCCATCCTGTGCGTGGTCTCTCCACGCATCTCGGTTGGGCTACCCCCAAAGGGTAGCCAAGTCGATCCCCACCTGCCCGCGGTGACCTTGCAGACACCACTTTCCATTTTTTTCTTTTCCATTTTAAATTTTTTTCCATTGTGGTGGCACTGACGGGGACGGCGCTACCTGGGGTCTGTCCCAGGTAGTTATTTTCACGTTTGTTTAAAACTAGGGTTTTCTCTTATTTTTAATCAGATACAAAATACAGGTGTTTTTGTTTTTAATTATTGGTTACTTCCACTGAAATGGCAGCGGGCAAGCAGAGTTGTAGTTGTGGGAAGGTTGTGGGCAAGGCCAAATCGCTGGGCTGCTACTCGTGTGGTACCTATTTTCATGTTAACTGTATAAATGTTGATGATGAGGACCTCAGAGTACTTGCAAAGAAGAAACCTGGATTTAAATGGCATTGCACTGTTTGCGATACCACCCCCCTGGCTGCAAAGGATGCAGCATTTAGTCAGCAGACCTTGGATGACCTGACGGCTGCCCTAGTTGGTGAAGTGAATACTGCCATTGTAAACGAAGTGAAGGGTGCCCTTGCTGCGGTGGCTGTGGAGATAGAGAGTATTGGTAACAGAATGGATATCCTTGAGACTAAAGTTGCTGCCCCCGACATTCCCTTGTTTGCCAAGATAGTTCAGCAAACATTTGAAGAGACCAAAAAGGAGCCGACCAAACGCACCACTGAGGTGGTAGATGGTGGAAAGAAAAAAACTGTCTGGGACCATCAGGTCCTGGTAGTGAAGCCAAAAGACCGATCCTCCGAGCCAGTAAGCCCACCAGATACAAAGGCAATCGAGACTGCTTTGGCTTTGGTTCCGGTTAACAAGTTAACTAGAACTGATTCAGGTGTACTGGTGGTACGACTTCCATCCAAGAAAGCGAAAGAAGATGCAGGAAGGGCCATCAATCAGTGTTTGGGGGTGGACAGTGCCTTCAGTGTCTCCGAACCAAAGAAGATGATGCCAAAAATGACTCTGGTAGGCATTGCTAATGACGCTGAGGATAATGAGATCATTCCCAGCATCCTCAACAAGAACCCAAGAATAAAGTCCCTGGTCGACGATGGCTTAGCTATGAATTTGCTATTCACCAAGCAAAAGAGTGATGCACACACAAAGACTGCGGTAGTAAAAATGTCACCTGAAATACGCTCTTCCATTGTGGATGATGGCAATTCTGTGTATGTTGGACTTGTGAGATGTCGTGCATACGATCGCTTCTGGGTAACACAATGTTACCACTGCCAGGGCTTTGGTCATACCAGTGACAGGTGTTATCGGAAAAATGAGGATCCAAAATGCAACTTCTGTGCCGGTACTCATAACTCAAAAGACTGCACCAACAAGACTTCCCCCAAATGTATAAATTGTATGAGCTCCACATCAGTTACGGAGCCGCCAAATCATTTCGCCTCAAGTAGAAATTGTCCTCTAATGACAGCTCAGAGAAATAAAGTTATTGAGAACACCAATTTTGTAGGTTCAAAAAACTGAAAAATGCACATGGGAGCCGGTTGAAACTGGGTCTGTTGAATGTTCGTTCCTTGCGTAACAAAATGGATCATATTTGCGAGATCTTGGATGAACGTAACCTTGATGTATTATGTCTCACTGAGACCTGGTTGTTCGAGTCAGATCTGAATATTATCCAGGCGGCATTGCCTAAAACCCATTCCATAATAAATGTTCCTAGGCCTAGGGGAGATCATCCGGGTGGTGGAGTGGCAGTTGTCTACTCCACATCTCTGGTGAATATCTTGCAAATAAGCCATAACCCAGCCCCTCTTTACTATGAACTGTTGGAAGTGGAAATAAAACTCCATCAACAAATTCTAAGAATGGCAGTTGTCTATAGGCCTGGCCATCGTGGCACAGATAGGGGTTTTATGGAAGAGTTTGGGCAGTTTCTCGAGGAATTTTCTGCTAAAACCGGAAGACTTTTGATATGTGGAGATTTTAATTACTGGGTTGATAGCCCTCATCTGAAGCCATTCTCTCCTGAGTTCCTTGAGTTGACTGATCAGAACAATTTTGTAAACCATGTGTCCCACCCAACTCATATCTTAGGACACACCCTTGACTTGGTTTTCTCTCCTGTGGGTTGTGGTGGTGTTCTGGATGTTGATGTTGAGAATGCTGACCCTAATACCTCTGATCATGCTTTGATTACTTTCAGCTTTGATTTCCCTAAGCCACTCACACATGAAAAAGTAATCAGATTTAGAAATTATAAAAATGCAGACCAAAATTTGGCTAGCAGTGAAGTAAAACAGTACTTGGGAAGTATTGATACTTCCAACCTTACTTCAGATGAGCTGGTGGAGGTACATGGAAATGCACTTAAATTAGTGTTCGATCATCACTGTCCAGAAGTAGAGAAGAAAATCATAGTACGAGATGATTCACCCTGGTATAGCACTCGAGTTAAATTTCTTAGAAGAGCGCGTAGAAGAGCTGAACGTGAATGGCGGAAAAATAAAACAGACTCTACATGGTTGCAATATCTGTCAGCCAGAAGAGCTGTGGTCCACACAATCAAAGATGAAAAGAAAGTGTATTATCAGGGAAAAGTTGACTCGTGTGGTAATGACCAGAGGAGGTTGGCTTCAATTGTAAACAGTTTACTTGGAAAAACAAGAGTCAGCTTAAGACCTTCTGTACCCGATGCCGAGTTGGCTGCCAACTTTGTGGCATTTTTTGCTGGCAAGATAACTCGCATAAGACAGGAACTGGATGATGCTTCTGTTGGTGAAGAACTTTCAGTTGTACTCCAACCCCGACACATTCCTAATAATGTCCTCTCATCCTTTCACTCAGTAGAGGTGGACATGATCTCGTCCTACATAAGAAACCTCAATAAAACATTTTGCCCGTTGGATCCCATAAATGTTTCCAAGCTACCAAGAGTCTATGATCACACAGTTGAGTTTATTTCCAAAATAATTAATAAGTGCTTCTCTGAAGGTAGCTTCCCACATTCTGAAAAGCATGCACTACTCCGACCTACTCTAAAGAAACCTGGACTTGATGTTGAGAACATGTTGAACTATCGTCCTGTCTCCAACCTGTCCTTCATATCAAAGATATTAGAGCGTGCAATACTTGACCAATTACAACCACTACTTCAGCAGAATGAAACTATCCCAATTTTTCAGTCTGCTTACCGACAGCATCATTCAACTGAAACAGCATTGATTAGAGTACATAATGATCTAGTTGAGAACATTTGCAATGGTGTGGCCTCACTATTGGTCTTGCTTGATCTCTCTGCGGCCTTTGACACAGTGGATCACGAGTTGTTATTGGGTGATCTTTATGATTGTGGTGTGCGTGACTCCGCTCTCTTGCTTCTTGGGTCGTACTTGTCAGGTAGATCCCAGAGTGTGATGGTAAATCAAGTGGTCTCGGACTCGACACCCCTGCAGTATGGTGTTCCGCAGGGATCAGTTTTAGGTCCTATCCTATTTATAATTTATATTAGCAGTTTGTCTCTTCTGCTTCGTGCACATAATGTCACCTTTCACTTTTATGCAGATGACACCCAGATTTATGTGAGAATCACAAATATAGTTGATATACGGAGTAAGATGGAATTGTTGATGTCTGATATCAAGAAGTGGATGAGAGCGAGAAAACTTAAACTAAATGATGGTAAAACTGATATTCTCATCATCCGAGGAAATAGAAGAGCTGATGATATAGTGGGTGCCCTCTCCATCAATGTGTGTGAGTCTCAGCTGCGACCGGCCAACTCTGTTCGAAATCTGGGTGTATATGTGAACTCCCGATTAGATTTCAAAGAGCATGTAAACCAGATAGTTAAAAGTTGTTACTTGCACATCAGAAATCTCTATTTGGTGAAGCCGTTTTTAACCAGACGTTGCCTCCTGACGTTGGTTCACTCATTGGTCTTCTCTCGTGTTGATTATTGCAATGCCCTGTTGGTGGGTCTTCCAAATTATATTTTGAAGAAAGTTCAGTCTGTTCTTAACAGGGCCGCAAGACTAATTTTTGGTGTTCCACCTAGAACTCCTACTACATCTCTTCACATAGAACTGCACTGGCTGCCAGTAAGAGCAAGAATAGAATTTAAGTTGTGTTTGGTGACTTTTAAGGTTCTCAAATTTGGTGAGCCTAGGTACCTTGCGGAGCTTCTCAGGCGCCCACCGGCACACCACGGTGTAGTTGTGCGTCATGACAATGACCCTTTTCGTCTTGATGAACCAAGGGCTTTCCAGCAGTCTTCTTTCTTTGAGAGGTCATTCTCCTACATGGCTCCGAGGTTGTATAACAGGTTGCCGCTGTCCATGAGACAACTGAGTTCTGTTGAATGCTTCAAGAGACAACTTAAGACAGAGTCCACCTGGCCAGGCTGAGATGCGGACACCATCCAGCTCTCCTGAGCTATCAGAAGAGACTGGATGACTCCGTTGTCGACGCCTGCCCGGGATGTAACACAGCACCCCATACCATTAAACACATCATCGAAGACTGCATTTCACACAACCACTTACGCCAACAACACAACCTACACTCAATGAGAGCTCTGTGGGAAAGCCCGATCGTGGCCATGGCCTTCCTCAGGGACTCGGGGGCTGTTCGGCCAGGCAGCTTAGGGAACAACAACAACAACAACTTAAGACTTTTCTCTTTGAGAGAAGCTATGATCTTGAGAGAGGTGTCATGACAGATGGCTATAGAGTTTAGGCTATTTTGCCACTGCTAGTGATTGTTAAATGTGTGTTGTATATAAGCCTTCTTTTGATGCATTGATTTTTGTTCTTTTTTCTTTCTCTTTTCGAGCGCTAGTGAATTCTTCGGAAAAATTGGCGCTTATGAGAAATAAGTAACATGCTTATTATTATTATTATTATTATGTATGCGATTAGTTTGCTTGGGAAACAGATTAACTTGCTCATGTAGTAATGTACACCCTATGTGGTGGATTGGGTTCTTTTATTTAATAATTTTAATTTTAGTAAGCGTTGTTTCCACATAGCGATTTTGATAATTTAATTTGACTTTATATTGTCCTTGTCCCAATTTTGGTTTGTTTAGTTTGCAAGTTTTACATTTTAATTATGCACAGGTTCTAGCAGTTCATGGTTAGAATACTGGTTAGATACATGGTACCGAGTAAGGGGCGAGGGAACGTGAAAGTGGTCCGAGACCCTAAGAATTTGAACTTTAACCCCTTCTTTACCGGCGACGTCTTTGTTATTTGATTTCAGTTACATTTAGACCATTTTATGAAGCTTAGGAAGGATATATGGTAGCTAAAATTATTAATTGAGATAGTATGAAGCCTTATATCGAGTAGACGACCTTCCTAAGCTGTACAAAATAGTCTAATAGTTGCCCGAACATAATGAAAAGTACATTGACATTGTCGCTGAGATGATAAAAGCCTCAGGGGAGATTGGTGTAAACTTAGTCACTGAGTTGATAAACACCATTATTAAAGATGAGAAAATCCCAGAGGATTGGCTCAAAAGTGTAATAGTAAATATATACAAAGGAAAAGGGGATGCGCTAGATAGAGGAAATTATAGGGGCCTGAAAATGCTTGACCAAATCATGAAGGTCTGTGAGAGAGTCCTTGAGGGTTTGATCAGGCAAAGCATCTCTATTGATGATATGCAGTTTGGTTTTATGCCAGGACGTGGTACAACCGATGCTATCTTCATAGTCAGGCAGATACAGGAAAGATACCTACTAAAAGGCAGGATGGTGATGGGCTGGTCTATCAGAGTGAGAACTGAGCGATCTCTGCCATACCCATAGCTTACTCCGACTGTTCCTTTTACTTATGTATTTCCTAGATCTCAAGTGACGGCGTCTTTTCCGTGGATTGACCTCCCAATCTACCAAGATTGGAAGCCAAAGCGTCACATTTTTCCTTTGCCCCTCAACTTTCTCTTCATAATTGCTGAGGGGCACAGGGCCCTGGGTGGGACTTTGGTTTCCCGGGCGTTTCCGCACCCTCCTCAGCTCCCCGCCATGTCACCCAGGCTTTATTATCACCTGGGCTTCGGTCACCCAGGCTTTATTGTGGTAGGCAGAGAGGGTTCTGTGGGGGTGCTCAGTTATGGCCTTGGCCTTGCTCGGGGCCTTGGGGCTGTTCGGCCAGGCAGCTTGGGGAACAACAACAACAACAACAACAACTAAAAGGCAGGGATCTTTACTTTGTGTTTGTGGACCTGGAGAAGGCCTTTGATAGGGTACCTAGAGATGTTGTACAGTGGGCTATGAGGAAACTTGGTGTGGAAGAGTGGCTGGTGCGTGTGATAATGAAGATGTATGAGGATTCGCGAAGTTCGGTGAGGGTGAAAGGTGTACGGAGTGATGAATTCGCAGTCCGTGTTGGAGTCCATCAGGGTTCAGTGTTAAGCCCCCTCCTCTTTATTATGGTCTTGGAGGCGCTGTCTAGAGTTTTTAGAGGCGGACTCCCGTTGGAACTGTTTTATGCAGACATTTTAGTCCTAATAGCTGACAGTATGCAGGATGCTGAGGCCAAATTCAGAAAGTGGAGAGAGGGCATGGCGAGCAAGGGTTTAAGAGTCAATATTAACAAAACCAAGGTTATGCATTGTAGTTTGAGACGAGGCAATGTGAAAGAGCGGTTGCATACCCATGTGCAGTGTGTGGAAAGGGAGTGGGCCGTTAACTCAATTCAATGTAGCATCTGTCGATGTTGGGTACACCATGGGAGTAAGCGCTGTAGTAGAATAAAGGGCCCCTGCCGAAGGATAAGTCAGAAATAGAGAAATTTGAGTGCGTAGTGTGCAAAGGCGAGCTTGTGTTAGGTGATGAGCCTGTGGCTGTGAATTTTGGAAATGAGTCTTTGGAGCTGGTGAACAAGTTTTGTTACCTAGGAGATACCATCTCTGCCGGTGGTGGGGCCGAGGCTGCCACTGTTGCTAGAATTAGGTGTGGCTGGGGGAAGTTCAGAGAACTGATGCCAATCCTGACCATGAAAAGAATGCCTCTCCCCCTGAAGGGAAAGGTGTATGCCTCAATGCCTCATGTGTTAGAAGTGCAATGACGTATGCCTCAGAAACATGGGCCGTTAAAGTAGAGGATGTCAACAGAATGGAGCGTAATGAGATGAGAATGGTGAGATGGATGTGTGGGGCCAGGCTACAGGATAGAATAACAAATGTTGAGCTGAGGAGACGTTTAGGTATAAAGAGTATTAGCGAGGTGATGCGTACAAGTAGACTGGGATGGTATGGACATGTGGAGAGAATGGATGAACAAAATTGGGTGACAAAATGCAGGTCTGTGATTGTGGAGGGAGCTGCACCAAGGGGTGGACCGAGGAAGACCTGGGATCGGACTATACGCGCCGATCTCAAATCCAAGAACTTGACAAGTGAAGCAGCCCTTAACAGGGTTGCCTGGAACGCCGCCATTAGGACAAGAGACTGAAACTGCACTTATGTGTGGAACACTCAGTCTTAAAATGTTATGTATGTGTGTATGTATGTACATCACCGGTACAGAAGGGGTTGTTGTTGTTGTTGTTGTTGTTGTTGTTCCCCAAGCTGCCTGGCCAAACAGCCCCAAGGCCCCGAGCAAGGCCAAGGCCATAACCGTGCGCCCCCACAGAACCCTCACTGTCGACCACAATAAAGCCTGGGTGACCGAAGCCACTCCATGGCGGGGAGCTGAGTAGGGTGCGGAAACACCCGGGAAACCAAAGCCCCACCCAGGGCCCTGTGCCCCTCAGCAATTATGAAGAGAAAGTTGAGGGGCAAAGGAAAAAATGTGACGCTTTGGCTTCCAATCTAGGTAGACTGGGAGGTCAATCCACGGAAGAGACGCCGTCACTTGAGATCTAGGAAATATAAAAGTAAAAGGAACAGTCGGAGTAAGCTATGGGTATGGCAGAGATCGCTCAGTTCTCACTCTGATAGACCAGCCCATCACCATACAGAAGGGGTTAAATGTTGTTTCTGTTCAGGCTTTGACTTGAGTTAGCCACCCACAAGTTTTACAATATCTATCTATCTGGTGGTGTAATGGTTTAGATGCTTATGTTCTGGGTGTGGTGTCCCGAGTTGGAATCCCGGGAGGATCATCTGCTTTCATTAATTTATTCAAGTTCATTGGGGTTTGTAATGGAGTACCCGGTATATATTATAATGTAAAACTTGCAAAATAAACAAACCAAAACTGGGACGATACAAGATAAATGCAAAAGAACTAATCAAAATCGCTTTGTGGAAATAACGCTTAATAAAATTAATTTTTTAAATAAAAGAACACAATCCACCACATAGGGTGTACACAACTACATGAGAAAGTCAATTTGGTTCCCAAGCAAACTGATTGCACACATAACAATGGACCATCGTCATGTTCAAGGAATTAGTCAATATAAATATTTATTTATTTTTTAGTCTCCTCCCTATACCTCCATCAAACTTAAAAAAAAACATCCATTAGATCCCCCGACAAGATTAATTTGTACATTTTTTTGGTAAGGGGGGGGGGGGACTCAGACAAATAAATACTAAAATAAAATTACCTTCTAGTGACCCGAGTGGAACAAGTGGTCCCGGAGATGACAGAAACGGCAATCAGGTTGGAGGAGCAGAAAGAAGTGATCCAGGTGAAGGGTATAGACGTGGGTGAGCGACTGAAGAGGCTCAGGAACCACATCAAACAAACCCGTGAACTGAGCAGCAAGATCCGTGTGGGCGTGTCCTTCCAACCTTCCACCACCATAGAACTGGAGAACCCCACAGACATTACCAAGGCTGCTACTGCTACAAAGGTTAGTTAATATTTATTATGTTCTCGCTGCCAACCAACTTTGCTCCTAAACTCGATTAATGAAATTAACAAACACATGTGGCAGTCCGGGGATTCAAACCCAGGACGCTCACATGGAAAATCAACACACTTATGCATTGTGCCACGAAGACAGTTAAATAAATAAATAAATAAATTAATTAATTAATAATATTAGTGGGTGAAGATTGGTCCTATCCAGAGTGAGGTTTGGCGCATGTGTTGGTGGTCTAATGGTTTAGATGCTTATGTTCTGAGTGTGGTGTCCCAAATTGGAATCCCGGGAGGACCATAATTATGCTTTCATTAGTTTCTATAAGTGTATTGGGGTTTGTAATTGATACTTAATGTTAAGAATGGGGTGTTACTTAATCCTCTACCCAACCTAAGCTGTTTCTTTCTATCTCTTATACTGTCCTACTTTTCCCTTGTACTTGTGTGTACTGTACATACATACATACATACATACACATACATTTAATTTTAGTGTAAGACAATAATCCTGGCCTAATAAGAACCCTCGAACAGCATAAACAAAGGTATCAAATGTACAGTAAATATTACCAGAGTTACCATAGACCTCCGGACCGTATGGGCCAGCAGGCCCTGGCTGAAGCCTAGGTTAGCTCTTCTGGTTAGCAGATTCAGGCCGTTATTTCGAGTGGGAAGCTAATTCAAGGAGAACAACGTATTTGTGTCTACTCTGTCAAAGAGATAACAAATTTATGATAATTTCTGTTCAGTTCATGATAGATTGTAAACCTTTTAAGGCCGTGATTAATGTCCTCAAGTTTACTGTATATTGAAATTATTACATTTTGTCACGTCCGTCTAGGTATCCCTGTTTGCCCGTACGGAGGATCCCAACGGCCTGCTACTGTTCCTGGGTACACCAACGGGCGGCCACCAACGCATGAGACGGACCACCACCGATGACTTCCTGGCCTTGGAGCTGGACGGAGGCTACGTACGGCTGACCATCAACCTGGGAGCCGGACCACACTCCATAGAGTACAATAGGCTCTTTGTGGCCGACGGGGAGTGGACCAAGATTGTTGTTGATAGGTAAGGCAGGTGGGAAGGTCATATTTTATTTTATTTTTTTGTGAATTAGTAACAACAGGATACCTTTCAGGCTTCGTTACTTTTATATATTCAAATCTAAGGTTATCAAGTAAAACATCTGGAATGGTTACATACATACATACATACATACATACATACATACATACATACACACATACATACGAGTTTAAAGACCGCTTCATCCACAGATAGTGTGGTTTTAGTCTTTTATAAAGACTTGCCCCATCATGTCATCACAGTGGCCAATGTTGGTCTTAGCAAGACTCAACAAAGCACTTGCACCGGACAAATCCGCACCACACCAGCCTTAACTGTGCTACAATAAGGCAACAACAGAAGTTACCGTAACTTCTACAGAGGTTGATGCGGTATGATACGTTTTTTTTTACCAGCATGCACGCCCTGCTCAAGAGCTGGGCTAGGGTGGGTGCCCTGATGATCAGGGACTTCAGTGAACAGTTACCACAGATTGCTAGACTGTACCATCCACCAACAACATTGGTGTCTGACAATAACACACACTGGCTGACCCCAGACTACAACCATTAACCTCATGGTGTGCAGGCCAGTGCTCTACCAACCACACTACAGCCTGTGAACTATAAACAAACAAAGACACAATAGGTTACTCAGCAATGGCTGAGCCTTACTGGTGAAGAATGTGCTGATCATTATTATACTACCATACAAGCTCACCTAAGTGCTGTTCAGCCAGGCAGCTTAGGGAACAACAACAACAACAACCTAAGTGTATATTTTAACATGCCAGTCAGTGACTCTTTCTCCATAAACAACCCTCTGTCCTGCCACCATAGTTACCATACTACCATACAAGCTCACCTAAGTGTATATTTTAACATGCCAGTCAGTGACTCTTTCTCCATAAACAACCCTCTGTCCTGCCACCATAGTTACCATACTACCATACAAGCTCACCTAAGTGTATATTTTAACATGCCAGTCAGTGACTCTTTCTCCATAAACAACCCTCTGTCCTGCCACCATAGTTACCATACTACCATACAAGCTCACCTAAGTGTATATTTTAACATGCCAGTCAGTGACTCTTTCTCCATAAACAACCCTCTGTCCTGCCACCATAGTTATATCTATCTACCTAATGTCAGATACCTTAATACCCAAGGGGGTGACCATGAAGGAACCACCTTCATAGACACCCATAAGCAGAGGCAACTAGCTTGTTCCTGTTCACAGGGGAGAGTTGCTTAAAACCAACTGCCCATTGCTGTGTATAGTGTATGGGGGTGCCTGTGAAATACTATTGTATTGTTGAAATGGCTATGGATGTGAATGTAGTCTGTAACCAGTGCAATCAACTTGCTCATGCTGACTGATCAGATGCTACCATATACCGGTACTTGTGTACATGTGTTGCTGGTCTAACACACCTCTAATGTCCAATGTTACAGTGAAGTCAGGTCAATAAACCTTTTTGGGCAGTGTAGAGAGGTGAACTCTGGTCTTCCCGCGCACCAGTCAGACGCGCTACTATTCAGCCACACCGGCTAAAGTTGCCATTAATATGATTATAATTTATTTCAAACTTTTATTTTATTAAGCATTATTTCCACATAGCAATTTTGATCAAGTTATTTTGACTTTACCTTGTGTGGTCCCAGTTTTGGTTTGTTTAGTTTGCAAGTTTTACATTATATTTGGTCTATGTCCACAGAATAGGGAAGGTGGTGCGGTTGTCAGTAGAGAGAGAGAACATGGAGACGCAGCCCATCGAGGAGGTCCTACCCGGCCGCAGATCCGTGTTTAACCTGGACCCCAAGGTGACCAAGATCTTTGTGGGCGGGATACCAGCGGGTGTGGAGGTGGATCGAGCCGTGGTGAGCACCTCGTACCTCGGAGACATGGAGGATCTACGCATCAATGATCAGCCGCTGGGTCTATGGAACTTTATGCAGAACGGAACCAACGAGAACCGCAACCGTGGAGCCATGGCGAGGTTAGCTATATACAATGGTTATTCATTCTCTTTTTTTCTCTCTCTCTCTCTCTCTCTCTCTCTCTCTCTCTCTCTCTCTCTCTCTCTCTCTCTCTCTCTCTCTCTCTCTCTCTCTCTCTCTCTCTCTCTCTCTCTCTCTCTCTCTCTCTCTCTCTCTCTCTCTCTCTCTCTCTCTCTCTCTCTCTCTCTCCTTTCTCTCTCTCTCTCTCTCTCTCTCTCTCTCTCTCTCTCTCTCTCTCTCTCTCTCTCTCTCTCTCTCTCTCTCTCTCTCTCAACAATCGTGGCCTTCCAATTTGGTTATTTCTCTAGAAAAAAAGATACACAAAAGAATGAAGCCTCTATTGTATACTCAAGCTTAATCTATCTATCTATTGCCTGACGCTGTGGCCATGAACGAACCGCCCTCATACACCTCTGTCATCATCCAGTCGACGCCCCTCCTCCCAACCAGCACCGCCTTCATCCTTCCACCTTGCTCTCGTACACCCTCTTAGTCATTCTCTCGCTTCCCATACATCCCATATAGCCGAACCATCTCAAGCTTTATACATACACTAAAAGCCTGAGTAAAGAGGTACAAGTCTCCCTCACTATCCAATGTCCCAATTTAGGATATTATTTTTGGTTTTTAGGTGTTTGAGTTTTGGCTGGTCCCAGAACGCATCCCCATTTACCCCATTAATTTTATGGTTCGCTATATGATTTTTCATTTTAAGATCGGGTTTTCAGGAACGTAACCCGATCGTAAATTGAGGGAGACCTGTACGACGGCTTCAGTCTAATGACAAGTTTTATACTAACTGTACAGTCGCGCTAATAAGTCATGTCTCAGCTGTCATTACGTTTGGCTCGCTCTGTGTTGTATTAATGTCTGTTAGATGTTGAATAGGGTGAGTAAGTTTAGGAACATGTTTGTATATTTCACTCGATATGAAGAAATGAAGCTTAGATATTGCTGATGCCAATTATTGATCAAAACATACTTGGTGCCGAGACATCACTTATTAGCGCGATTGTACATACAAGTTTAACCCCTCAGACCCGGTTGGGCTCTGAGGCATCCATAAAAAACACCCCCGCCGAACCCGGAAGGGCTCTGAGGCACCGGCAGCTTGAAAGCCTGTGAGCTTGGTGTGCGAGGCGTCCGTCCGACGCATGTAAACAACAGCCGGTTGGACCGACGCCGCGCATCTCCGACCACAAGAAGGAGAGGCGTCCTTGTTCGTGTGTGTCTGTATGTTATTGTTAAGTAGTGAAAAGTAGTGTAAAGTGGCTGATATCGCCACAAAGTTATCTCCACGGAAATCGTCGTCACAACTGAACCAGTTGACTTAGAGAGCTCTACTCAATGCCATTCTACAGTTATGAAACACATCTACGCTTGGGGATGCGCGGGAATGCGGAAGCAGTCAAAATAACAAAGATACGGTAGCCTAGGCATAGAAGTTTTTCGGCCAAAACCCCCGGGTTTCGGTATGGAATACATAGCCGGGTCTGATGGGTTAAAGACCGCTTCGTCCACAGAGAGTGTGGTTACAGGCTCACGTCCTAAATGGCGGCTTTCCAGGCAACCCTGTCAAGGGCTGCGTTACTGACCCGGGTTTGAGGCCCAGCCAGGTTATATTGCAAAAATGTTGAATGCATTATTTAATCTCCAATATATTATGATTGTGTAAACACTGTAATTCTAGGAGGAATCGGCCTTTGGCCGGGAAATTTTTCTACCAAAATATTTACAAATTTATCTTGAAGTGGGGTCTTGGAGGTGTTTTTTTAAGCTTGATGGAGGTCTAGCGAGGAAACTAAAAAATAATATGACCATAAAATAACCACTATATACCCGATGTACAAACTACTGTATAAACCTCTCTAGGGATCGCCTGGTGGACCTGGTGCCCCCGACTGGCCTGAGGTTCGGTGGTGAAGGATACGCGGCCTTGAACACTACAGGCTACAGGTTCCGGAGACAGTTTGACCTACAGATGGACTTCAAGACGTTTGCTGAGGACGGCATCTTGTTCATAATCACGGGCGGTCCGGTGGGTAACAAACTTATTATTATTATTATTATTATTATTATTATTTTTTTTTTTTTTTTTTTTTTTTTTTTTTTTTTTTTTTTGGTGCATGAAGGAGATAAAAGGCAAAGCTGTCTGCAACAAGTGTCTCCTCCAAGGTTTAAAGATTGATAGTTGCTATATTAAACTGTATTTTCTTTTGGTGTACTGGAAAGAAGTGTGGTGTGCTTTTTTAGTGTAGTGAATTGAATAGAAGGAGGTGGTGTTTGTGAGAGCTAGGTGAATTACAGTACTCTCTGTATCAAAAGGCTTAGTTATGAGCTCTATAATTTATAATGTTTATTTGAAGGTGAACGTCAATTGAGGTAAAGTGATAGTGTGTAATAGAGGGGCTCGTAGGGTGAATCTAGAGTGAGGCTGGATGAGGAAATTACATACATACATTGGCAGCAGTTCTCTGAACTTCCCCCAGCCACATCTAATTCTAGCGACAGTGGCAGCCTCGGCCCCACCACCGGCAGAGATGGTATCTCCTAGGTAACAAAACTTGTCCACCAGCTCCAATGACTCATTTCCAAAATTCACAGCCATAGGATCATCATTTAACACAAGCTCGCCTGTGCATACTACGCACTCAAATTTCTCGATTTCTGACTTGGAACAAGTAGAATATTTTATACATCTAGGAGGAGTGATAAGGAGGGACGCAGGTGTGGAAATGGAAGTAAAACAGAGAGTGTGTGAAGGAAAGATTTTTTTTTGAGCAATGGGAAGTACTGTATGTGGAAGGTGAGAAACCTCAGAATGAAAGTTAAAAGTGAAATGTATCAAGGAATAGTTGTACCAACAGTGATGTATGGGGCTGAGACATGGGTTCTGAAGGCAAAGGAGAGAAGAAAGCTGGATGTGATGGAGATGAGCTGCTTGAGGAGTATGTGTGGAGTTACTCGTAGAGACAGATTGAGGAATGAAGAGATACGTAGGAGAGTGGGGCAGCAGGAACATTTGTCGGCCAGAGTGGACAGAAGGGTGCTGAGCTGGTATGGTCTTGTTGAACGAATGGGAGATGAAAGGCTTACAAAGAGAATATATGAGTCCGATACAAGGGGAGGTAGAAGGGCAGAAAGACCTCCATTGAGATGGAGAGACTGTGTAAGACAAGCGTTGGAAGATAGAGGAATGACTTTAGATCAGGCAAGAGAAGTGATAATAAATAGGAATGAATGGAGAATGCTTGTGACTAGATGAGTGATAACGCGGTCGTTGAGAGAGGGGGTTGGGCGTCAGTTGGACTAGATAATAGGCTTGATAGCATAATGGTTAGTGCGTGGAATTTTGGTGTGAGTATCCTAGGTTCAAATCCTTGGAGTACCACATGTAGGCCTATTCATTAATTTTATTGATCTCATTAGTTAGGTGAGGTGGTGATAATATGAATTTACTGGTGCCGTCCTTTTGATTATATTTTTGCTACTATTCTATTTCTATCTACGGTATCTATTTACTCAGGCCCATTCCCCATTTTTGTTTGCTACTATTAGACAATTTTATTCAGTTTAAAAAGGGCTTCTAGCAATTAGCAGGCTTTGAACCATCTCATTCACTCTTTTTACCACCACAGATCCTTCTTAAATTGCTCCAAATCTACTCCCGCCCCCACAGAGCCAGTACATGGCGGTGGCACTGGAGGAGGGTCGGCTGATCTTCCAATATAACCTAGGCAGCGGTCTGGCCAGTATGATGTCGGACGGGACGTACCATGACGGACAGTGGCACCACATAGAGGTGGCCCGACAGGAGACCAGGGGCGTCCTTAAGGTTAGTACAGTACACAATATTCAAATAAGGGCAGGTGTGGATTTATTTCTTCATTGATAGATTTATTATTTATAAATTTATTTAATGACTCCACTGACCCACTCCACAGTGACATTTCCACTAAGTGGATTATGACCCTTAACACTGAAGGAGCAGACCCAGAGCAGTCCCTCACCAGGATGGCAGTTCCACCAATGATTTGATATTTTATTTACCCCAGTGGGCTGGAAGCATACCAAACACAGGAATGTTCTGAAGATACGAACCAGTGGTCCACTGCTACAAAAGCTGATTTTACCACCAAAGTGGCGGGCGGTGGGGTCGCCACATCCCTACACCAAGTTAAAGAGTGATTATATATAACTGAGGGCTGGCATGATATATTGTAGTGTATTTCTCCTATTTATCTATAGCCAGATGCCAGAAAAAACAACCATCTCTCCTTAACTATTCCACCAGATTGGGCCCGGGTTGGAAACATTGTCCGGGGCGTCTGGAGGTCGGGGCAGGAGACTTAACCCCGTATCGGATACCATGTACTTCGGAGGGTTCCCGGGAGAGCATGAGTTCCAGGAGGTGACCAACGAGGACTTCCACGGCTGTATTGATAAAGTGGTTGTATCCTCCCGACCCATTGATCTATCCACCAGTAAAGCCACACAAGGCACTGTACCAGGATGTCCCATACAGGTACTGTACATGCACCAAATTATAACTTTAATAAGAAATACCTAGATGTGTGAATTTGTATGTTTTTGTGTGTTCATTATTTTCTGTTGTGTTGTCCCTATTCGGGCTCTGTCTTGAGTCGGCCACCCCCAGGAAAAAAAGAAAGAAAACAAAAAAGGAAAAGTGGGGAATGGGCCTGAGTACATACATACATACATACATACATACATACATACATACATTACATACATACCTACATACATACATACAAACATGCTTGCATACATACATACATACAGTACATACATACATACATACATACATACATACATACATACATACATACATACATACATACATACATACATACATACATACATACAATACAAAATACATACATACAATACAAAATACATACATACAATACAAAATACATACATACAATACAAAATACATACATACAATACAAAATACATACATACATACAATACAAAATACATACATACATACAATACAAAATACATACATACATACAATACAAAATACATACATACATACAATACAAAATACAACATACATACATACAATACAAAATACATACATACATACAATACAAAATACATACATACATACAATACAAAATACATACATACATACAATACAAAATACATACATACATACAATACAAAATACATACATACATACAATACAAAATACATACATACATACAATACAAAATAATACATAAAATACAATACAAAATAATACATAAAATACAATACAAAATAA
Source organism: Paralithodes platypus (assembly GCA_032716605.1). NCBI lineage: Eukaryota > Metazoa > Arthropoda > Malacostraca > Decapoda > Lithodidae > Paralithodes > Paralithodes platypus. The sequence continues at coordinate 66,220,552 of CM064578.1, read as the reverse complement.
TACATAAAATACAATACAAAATAATACATAAAATACAATACAAAATACATACATACATACAATACAAAATACATACATACATACAATACAAAATACACAAGTGTTAATTCAAGAGATAGAACACAGTGATATGATAATAAAATGTAAAACTTGCAAAACAAACAAACCAAAATAGCAACCGGACAGTATAAAGACAGAATAAATGATTAACACCTTATTAGCGGCCTAGGCGGTTTATTTATATGTACCGCCCAGCGGGGTGTTTTTAGCCAAAATAGGGCTGTTTACGTGATCATTTTCATGCCTAAATAAGACCCAGAACGTAAAACAAGTATCTATCCCTGAAAGGGCATAAACAGAGCTTTCGAATGACACCATAACGATCCTTTTATGATGGCTAGTTTTCTTGCAACAACCGTGCAACGCGAGTGCAAAAAGCATGTAATTAGGCACTTTCCCCATACAATTCCGTATATAGCGAGAGGGAGGAAGGAGGTGGGATTCGTGTCGGTAGGTTCGCCGCGGTGGTCTGGAGCAGTCATACGCTCGCTACTCTCCTGCCACCACTTGTCTCTCTCTCTCAGCAACATTACGTGCTGAAATTGCCACACGACCTATGTCGAGCGCCGCCACATAGTCCAGCTTTATTTAACTCGACTTATGTTGCTCGCCGACAGTTAAGGGTTAAACTCACTACTGTACGTGGAAGTAGCACTCTGAAGATTTACCAAAACAATATTATGAAATAATAAAACACAAAACACATATTAGATAGACACCCTAAGTTAATCAGATTAACTTGCTCATGTAGTAATGTACACCCTATGTGGTGGATTGTGTTCTTTTATTTATAAATTGTTATTTTACTTGAGCGTTGTTTCCACATAGCGATTTTGATTAGTTTTTTTGTCTTTTTACTGTGTTCGTATAAGTTTTGGTTTGTTTATTTTGCAAGTTTTACATTATAATTTAAGTTGGCTAGCGTCATATATATATTATTTGTTCCTTTTTTACTAATGTCTTTCCATTGGTGTGTGTAAGGTTGCCAACATGGTATCGTTTGAGCGTTCCTCCCCGGGCTACGTGAGGTTCGGCAGCCCCGAGGGAAGCGGCCTGCAACTCGTGTTCAAGTTCAAGACAGACCAACCTGACGGACTGATCCTGTACGCCTCCACCAGGAACCAGGACAGTTACCTCTCCTTATCACTGGCGGAGGGGGCACTCATACTAAGGGCAGCACCGGGAGGGGAACTTACTACCGGTATGTTGTTGTTATTTTGAAAGTTTTACATTATTATTATTATTATTATTATTATTATCATTATCATTATCATTATTATTATTATTATTATTATTGTAGTTCCTCAGACTTTTTGGTTGAACAGTCCCGAGTCCGGTTGACCAAAGCCGCGCCTGATGCACAGGACCCCCGAAGGGGCCACGGTGAGATGACATCTGTCTCTGAGAGGGCAGCAGGGGAGGGGATCATCAGCCCGTGGGCCTGCACCCCCGGGTCAATGCCCCCACGCGGCTAAGGTTGGGTAGAGGATGCCAATCCTTACTCTGGATCGGACCAGCCCTCGCCCATATTAATAGTTGTTCTCATAATTGATAGCATATTCCATTATTGAAACTAACACAAATCTGTAATCAGGATTTGAACATGTTTGGTTGGTAATGATGTTTGGTGTGGTCCATGAAGCTGAATAATTAAGTATCTAAAACCCAAAATGTTGTTAAACTAATGAGGTGTTACTGCACAGAGAATAGTTAGTTATATAGAGCAGATTAACCAGACCACTGAGCTCCATACGGAACTCTCATAGGTCTGAAAAGAGAAGAGTGATATAAGTGGCCAAATTAATTTGAACAAAGTATAGTATTGTCTGCTGGTATAAATACCTAAATGATTGTTCTCTTGGAGTGCCACATGTATTTGTTGATTTCATTAATTGAGTTTAGAAGTAAAGTTGGTTGGTGAAAAAATATGAAATAATTAACTAAATTATTGTTGTTTGTAGGTTCCTATGACAAGTACAACGACACCGAGTGGCACGTGGTCATTGCTTCACGGGAAGATAATGAATTACGTCTTGATATTGATGACTTCAAGTCCTACAAGTAAGTAACTGCCTTTATATTGTGTCGTCCCTGTTTTAGTTTGTTTATTTTGCAAGTTTTACATTATAATTTCCTTATCTCATTTCTTATATGTTTACAGTGTCACAATTACTACAGTCTATACATTATGACAAGTCTAATAATTGCTACCTCTAGCATCTTATAATTGAGGGAGGGCTGGAGCAATCACGCTGTAAATGTGCACATATATTTACTGGTTGACTAAACCCAGGGAGGAGGTTGTTGGCACCAGTCGTTCAGTGAAGTACTCCCGGGTAGAGCCTTAGGTGGAGTACAGTACAGTACAGTATAAAGATTGCTAGACAACCTGTTTCACCACCTGGTCTCCTTTGATGTTTTATTCTGTGCCTCAGTTACACAAAGAGCAATTCTATCTTGATCTTAAGATACACACACTCTTGCTTTCTTACATAAAACCACAAGTGCTGCACACCCAACACTAACTTAACTTGATTCCAATTTCTTATTTTGGTGTTAGGATCCGGTGACTCCACCACCCTCCACTTTAGTGGTGCAATCAGCTTCTGTAGCAGTGGAACACTGGTTCCTATCTTCAGTACATTCCTGTGTTTGGTATGCTTCCAGCCAGGGCCCCACTGGGGTACATATAATATCTAAACATTGGTGGAACTGCCATCCGGGTGAGGGACTGCTCTGGGTCTGCTCCTTCAGTGTTAAGGGTCATAATCCACTTAGTGGAAATGTCACTGTGGAGTGGGTCAGTGGAGGCATGTCTGGGAGCCTGGAGGCTGTTTCTGCCATGGACATTTCATTTGGGGCGCTTCGGATTTATGATGATGATGACTAAACCCAAATGGTAGAAATACTAGCTTGATTGCTCAAGTCCTTTGTGAGTTATGAGAGGTTGGGGATCTGCATTTCAAGACTTATTGATACATAGACTAGATGAGGTAATGCAGATCTTGCAGTATTAATTTATGCTTAGGGTAAAATAGGATAAATAAATTAGTAACCTGCTTCATTCATACTATTATCAAATTGTAGTATATTTTATCTATTACAAGCCATTCATAGCTAAGTCTATATTTTAAGAACTATTATTGTACCAGCAATGCATTAAGGGGTGGTAAAGGCTGACTAGTCATTGCTGTATATTGATGTGGGGTTGTCCTGGTTTCTCTTGTTCCGACCAAGTTTGAGATATTCCAACAACAAAAACTAATTTTGAATTTAATTGAATCCAAATGAGAAGTACAGTACAGTTTTATAAATAAAATATATATGCAATATATCAAATGCTTCAGATATTGGCGTTTCCAAATTGACTAATTCCTTGAATGTGACGATAGTGCGTCGTTATGTGTGCGAAAGTTTGCTTGGGAAACGGATTAACTTGCACATGTAGTAATGTACACCCTATGTGGTGGATTGTGTTCTTTTATTTCATAATTTTATTTTGCTAAAGCGTTGTTTCCACAGCGATTTTGATTTGTTCTTTTGTCTTTACAGTATGGTAAGACGGGGTATTTTCGCCGATTTTTTTTTTTTTTTTTTTTTTTTTGACGAATAGAAACTGCCACAAATGGAATTTTTTTAATTTATATTTTTTTAGCTATACATTCAGCCTTTCTGCTATAGATACCCAAAAAACAAAACAAAATATATAATGTTTTGGTCATGCTGCCGATTTTTTTTTTAAAGTTACTCGCGGCGAAATTACCCTGCTGGGCGGGGTAATTTCGCCGCGACCTATTTTACGCATCGTCTAGCTAGTAAACTAGATAACATTATATGATTAATGGCCAGACAAAACACTAGCGTGCAGGTAAAAGCAATGAAAACAGTCACAAACCCAAACTGCCACTAAACATGCCAATAGAAAAACGTCGCACGCACACACACACAACTGAACAGGGCGAGCAGAGATGCAGGTGTGTCACACGTGTAGGCCTAGGTGCCACTGTGTCTAGTGCGGGTGTGGATTTGTGGACATGTAGTGCGGGTGTGGACGTGTCTAGCGCGGTTGTGGACATATTTATTAGGCGTATTTAGTGCGGGTGTGGACGTGTCTCGTGTGGGTGCGGCGTGTAGGGTCCTAGTGCAAAGTACCAGGCAGCAGCTGACGGCTACTGCCAACACTGTGTCACACGCACCACCACAGTGTACGCACCCACATACAAACACACCCACAAACACCCCCACACACACCCGACCATACCGCCCCGGCGCCAGGCCCCACGAAACTGCAACACAATCTAAGCCAAACTAGATCTACAACCTAAGCCAAACTAGCCATACAACCTTAGCCAAACTAGCTCTACAACCTAAGCCAAAACTGCTCTACAACCTAAGCCAAACTGCAGCCGAATCCATGCAATAGTTTTGGAGATATCGGCGTTTCAATGCAAATTAATAGCGTCGCGGCGAAATTACCCCGTCTTACCTATTGTCTTTGTCCAAGTTTTGGTTTGTTTATTTTGCAAGTTTTACAATTTAATTGTTGCTTCTCCCAAGGGTAAGAGTGGGAGAACAAGCCATTCCCTTCGACGGTCCGGTGTTCTTCGGAGGTGTGCCAGAAGTCTTCAAGATCTCCGCCGCAGCCTCGGCCACGGACACCAACTTCTTCGGCTGCCTGGGAGACGCCACACTCAACGGCCGCATCGTTAACTTTGCCCAGACGGAGGACATGGTGGGGGCGCATCTACAGAAATGTCCGCTCCAGAGAGTAACGTCTATATTCTTTGAGCAAAGTAGAGGTCAGCTATTATTTTGATTTTTTAATTTCTCTGTCTCTGTCTCTCTCTCTCTCTGTCTCTCTCTCTCTCTCTCTCTCTCTCTCTCTCTCTCTCTCTCTCTCTCTCTCTCTCTCTCTCTCTCTCTCTCTCTCTCTCTCTCTCTCTCTCTCTCTCTCTCTCTCTCTCTCTCTCTCTCTCTCTCTCTCTCTATCTCTCTCTCTCTCTCTCTCTCTCTCTCTCTCCTCTCTCTCTCTCTCTCTCTCTCTCTCTCTCTCTCTCTCTCTCTCTCTCTCTCTCTCTCTCTCTCTCTCTCTCTCTCTCTCTCCTTGGTTTATTTAACCCTACCTTATGTTTGTGTTAGACTGTGTGATAGTTCTAGTGTTTATAATAATCATCTAAAGTTATTGCTATTGTTTTTAATTTAATAGTTTATTTTGTTGTTGGTTTGAGTGAATTATTTACTTTTTGGTTTCCTTTGGTAATCTTTATATAATAGTGTTGTGTGTGAGATTATGGATCACATTCTGAAATCTGGTGCAATGCATAAGTGTGTTGATTTTCAGTGTGAGCGTCCTGGGTTCGAATCCCCGGACTCAATAATAATAATAATAGTTCTTAAAGCTACCGCATGCGCCAGCTAAGGATAACCCAATAAGGCCGATTAGGCGTATTTCCATTGGGGTCCTGTACTACTACCCCATCCCCTTGCTCATGAGGGACAGTAACAACTCAGTGCTTGTATTTACCTAATTGTATTTACCTAATTGTAGTTTACAGGAGTTGAGCTAAGCTCGTGTTGTCCCGTCTCTCAGTCTACTTTTTATCCAATTTTTTCTTGAAAATATGGATGTTCCTTGCCCCTACCACCTCCTCCTCCAGCCCATTCCATTTATCAATACATCTATAGGGGAAGCTAAACTTCCTGATATCGTTCTTGCAGGTAGGTCTTTTTACTTTGTAGCTGTGGCCTCTAGTTATTCCTGTATCCATAATTAATATATCCTCCCTATCCAGCCTCTCCAGCCCCCGGGTACATTTGTACATCATTATCATGTCTCCCTCTCTCTCCTCTCTTTTAGACTCGGTAGATTTAATTTGTCTAGCCTCCCTTCATATGGCAGTTCTCTGAGACTTGGAACCAATCTAGTGACTGCTCTCTGGATTCTTTCTAACTTGTGAATATGCTTCTTTAGATGCGGGGACCACACCACTGCTGCATACTCCAATCTTGGTCTAATCATACTCTTCATAATTTTCGCTACCATGGTCTCATCCAAATAGTTCAGAGCAACTCTCATATTCCCGGCCATTGCATACATTCCGCTAAAGAGCTTGTTAATATGTTTCTCTGGCGACAAATTATCTTGTATAATCAACCCTAATCTTTTTCTTTTTCGGCCTTGCTAATTTTATTATCTCCCATCCTGTACTCCCAATTTGGTCTATTCACACTTCTTCCCATATTTAACACATGACATTTACTTATATTAAATTTCATTTTCCACTTGGTGCTCCATTCGTATATTTTATCTAAATCCCCTTGCAGCTCCTCACAACTACTTTTATTTGTTATTTGTCTCATAATTTTTACGTCATCTGCAAACATTGACATGTAAGAGTTTATGCCTATCGGCAGGTCATTCACGTACATAAGGAACATGAGAGGTGCCAACACAGATCCCTGCGGCACACCACTCTCAACTTTCCGCCACGATGAGTAAGTTCCTCTAATGTTGGTCCTCATTTCCCTATCTGTTAAATAGCTCTCCATCCATTTCAGCAAACTCCCCCTGACACATCCTAGCGTCTCAAGCTTAGATAATAATCTCTTATGTGGTACCTTATCGAATGCTTTGGAAAGGTCTAAGTAGACGCAGTCCACCCATCCGCCTCTTTCTTGGAGTACATCTATCACCCTACTGTAATAACATAGCAAACTGGTAACACAAGATGTCCCTTCTCTGAATCCAAATTGCTTTGGGGTTATTATTTTCTTTCTCTCCAACATTTTCATCCATCTCTTCCTAATTAGCTTTTCACAAATCTTGCATACAATACTAGTAAGTGAAACTGGTCTATAGTTTAGAGGGTCCTCAGGGTTTCCATTCTTGTATATCGGAATGATATTAGCTCTTTTCCATTCAACAGGAACCTGTCCTTTATCTAAGGAAGCTTGAATTATGTCCCTCACTGGCTCCACTAATTGCTCTGCACACTCCTTTAAAACCCAGGCAGACACTTCATCCGGTCCCATAGCTTTCCTTACTTCAAGTCCTCTCATCGCAGATAACAGCTCATCTCTAGTTATTTCAATCTTACTAAGACCACTCTCCAGTACTCCCGCCTGTGGTTCGTCAAAACCTTCCTCTCTAGTAAAAACTGACCCCAATTTGTTATTCATTACCTCACACATGTCCGATACATTTTCATACGTCCTAGCATCAACTCTTAATTTAGTAATTTGTTTCTTTACCTTCAACTTACTGTTTATATATTTATAAAATAATCTAGGGTCACTTTCACATTTATTTACTATGTTCTTCTCATAGTTCATTTTAACTTGCCTAATTATGTTAACATATCTATTCCTCTCCTGTTTATATTTATTCCGATTACTCTCAGTGTTCCTTCTTCTTAATCTAGCCCAAGCTGCATCACGCCTACCCAAAGCTCTTTTGCATTTCAAATTAAACCAATCTTTCTGCTTAGTAAAATTTCCAGTTTTATATCTTGGGACAAACATATTGGTTCCTACTCTATAAATTTCGAGGAATCTACTATATTTACCTTGTACGTCCCGTTCCTTCAAAATAAGATCCCAATCTACTCCCTCTAAATATCTTTTCAAGGATACATAATCAGCTTTACTATAATTTAATCTGTCATTTATGTAGCTATTGTCTAATCTATTGGCATTACTCGAGGTCAACTTCCATTTTAGTAATAGGTGATCACTTTTACCTACAGGACATAGATAGATTATATCACTAATTTCGTGAGGATCTTTTGTAAAAATCAGATCGAGTTTAGAAGGTTCGTTATTACCCCTCATTCTTGTATTTTCCTTCACATGTTGTGTAAGTACATTTTCCGTAACCAACTCCACTAGCCGACTTCCCCAAGATCTCTGATTTGGCCCTGCATCTCCCGATTCCCAATCAACCTCACTACAGTTGAAATCTCCTACCAAGATCAATCGATTCTTCCTTAAAAGCAATCTTCTCAACGACTGAATCATATCCTCTACCATCTCCTCAAACTCCAACTCCCTCCATGCTCTGGTCTTTGGTGGCATGTAAGCTACTGCTATGTCTAGCTTTTTTCCTTCTATATCATTGAGTTCAACTGCCATTATTTCTGCCTTGTCATTATTTAACTCCACGTGCTTTGCTGTCATAGGGTTCTTAACTAATACTGCCACTCCACCTCCCCTTTTACCCTTTCTATCATTTCTCCATATATTATATCCTTCACTAAACACTATGTTGCTGTCAAAGTCCTGGTTCAGCTTTGTCTCTGTCAAACAGACTATCTGTGGTTGATCTTTTCTTAATATATTATCTAACTCTACCTTTTTACTGTTTATTCCATCTATATTAGTGTAGTAGCACAGTATATTTGAATCCACCTCCTTGTTTCTCTTCCCTCTCTGCCTCCTACCAGGTTCACCTCCTCCTCCTCCATCCCTTCCCTGACCCAGTTCCACCTCCCCCACTAATTCTATTCTCCTCCCCCCCTCTCTTCCCCTCTGTCCCACCCTCTCCACCACATCCTGGCTCTCTCTCCGGTCCCGTGCTCCCTGCATTATCTCTCGCTCCGTCTCCTTGCTTTGACTTCGTACTTGTCTCTCTGTCTCTTTCCCTATCACTCCTCTTACTTTCGGTTCTTGGTGGCTCCTGATGTACCACTTCCTTACTTGCCCTTCCCTTATTCTCCAAAAAAATGTCTTCTTTTGCTCTTCAGACAACTTTCCATTCTCTTCATCAGCCTTAGCTTGGAGTTCCCTTAACTGTTCTCGTTCTTCTACACTTAGGTCCTTTTTTACCCTTATATGATTCAGCTCTGTCGAATTTAATTTCCAGCTCACATTGGCTACTGCTTCTGCTGTTGATCTAAACTTTAGTTCCACTCTTAGTGGTCTCATCTCGCCCTTCTTATACATTCCCAACCTTCTCACCTCCTCCAGTTCTTTTACCCATCCATAACCCTCGTCTAAGTAATCCAGTATCCCCTTGACTTTCACAACATCCCTTTCCTTTCTTACCTTCATATCTGCCAGGTGCTCTTCCACATCTCCAAAGATTACTACACACTTACCTCTATCTATTGTCTCTCTCACTACCTTCTCTTTCTTCTTTAAAACTTGCACTACATTTTTTTCAAACTCTTTCTTTTCCTTTTCTCTCTCTTCCTTCTGCTCCTTCACAATTTCTTCAAGGGCTACCATCGTGGCACTCTCTACCCTTGTCCACTCATTTTTTACCTCACTAATTCCTTTTACTTCCTCACTCAGGTGGCCCTCATATTCCTTAAGCTGAGCCTTGAGTGCCACATTTTCTGACGCTAACTCGTCTACTCTGGCCATCACTGCCTCTAGGCTGTCACTTACTGGCCTAGGCCTATCCACCCCGCTAGTAACGCCACACATATCGGACAAAACTTCTACTTTAGCCCCTAACTCCTTCCTCCAATTTTCCATCACTCCCCTCCATCTCACAAGACCCATTAATTGTTTTTTCATACTTGCCAACTGATCATCCTTGTCCTCGGTGATAAAGCCTTCAAATTCATAATCCTCCTCATCCCCAGCTAGGCTTTCACGCCTTCCCGCCATCGCGAGGTGGTCGTCTGCCAGCCTAAAAACAACAATCGCCCCACTATCCCATCTCACTCCAGGAACTGTTTTACTTAATCCATATTTTCAATTACTTGGAATATCCAATTAAATCTGAATTGCTCATAAAACACCTAATTACTTATTGAAATGCACATATAAATTTCCGGGACAACACTTAGACACTCCTATCAACTTCACACAAGGTAACTCATTATCGGGGAGCAGCTGCGAGGTGTTGACAGCTCGGAGGTCGGCGGAGGTGTGAAAAACCTTTAATGCGCCTAGCGTGGGCGCGATCCTCAGCCTTCTGGGTGGAAGTCCAAGACGCTAGTCACTACACCACTTACTAATTTGTGTGTTGTGTGCTCGGGGTAAACTACAGCAAACCTGACCGGCGGCTATCCAGACCACTGCCACATGTGTTTGTTAATTTTATTAACCCTCTCACGACCATAGGACGCAGAGGTTGCCAGATTAGCAATAAGAAATAGATTACTCTCACTGTTATAATTACCTCTCCAAAATTAGTTTTCTGCCCACAGCTAACTCAAAGACAACTGCAGAGGTTGAAGTAAACAAACTAAAGGTTTATAGATACCCCTGACGGTAACAAAGGCTTTAAAGTATCCCTAATAGGCTCAAAAATCGCGTCAGGATATGAGAGGGTTAATTAATCGAGTTTAGGAGTAAAGTTGGTTAGTGGAGAGAACATAATAATTAATAATTATAGACTGCCTTCGTGGTGCAGTGCATAGTGTGTTGATTTTCGGTGTGAGCATCCTAGGTTCGAATCCCCGGACTGCCACATGTGGTTGTTAATTTCATTAATCGATTTTAGGAGTAGAGTTGGTTGGTGGAGAGAGCATAATAATTTGATTGTTACCTTCAGTTTTAATTAATATGTTTAGTTGTTTTTGTGTATTTTCATAATATTGTTCAATGCATTATTTCCACATACTGTAGAGATTTTGATAACTTTTGTTTTCTATATATTGTGCAATTCCTGATTTTGTTTGTTTGTTTTGCAAGTTTAACATTTTAAGAGTTTTTAATTTGAGTGTTATGTTCTGTCGTAGGTAATATGTTGATTTGTTTTGGAGTGCTTATTGTACAGTTGCCCAAATAAGTGATGTTGCGGCGCCAAGTATACTGCATTTCGATCAATAATTGGTATCAGCACTACCTAATACATACATACTAAGCATTAATTCATCGTTTCGAGTGAGATATACAAACGTGTTCCTATCTTTACACACCCTATTCAACATCTGACAGACATTGATACAACACACAGCGAGCAAAACGTAATGACAGCGGAGACATGACTTATTTGGCCAACCGTAATTTACTAATATCGAGACTATCCGAGTTGGAATGAGGCAATAGTCTGGATAATACCACTTACTAATTTGTTTGTTGTGTGCTCGGGGTAAACAACAGCAAACCTGACCGGCGGCTATCCAGACCAGCCGATAATAGCCGAGCTGCCGGAGATAGTGGAAGCGGAGTCTGACTATCATGACTCTACCACCACCATACCACCACCTATACCCTTCTATACCACCACCCCAGCCACCACCTCCACCATCACCACCACCCCCTCCACCACACCTACCACAGGTACAGGCGGATTAAAAAAAAGTTCTCTGACAACCTAAACAACAATTAACTGTAATTAGCGTAATGGTTAGTGTGCGGAATTTCGGTGTGAGTATCCCGAGTCCAGTTGACCGAAGCCGCTCCAGCTACTCGGGCTCCTGAAGGGTCCAGTGTTAGATGAGATCTGTCTCTGAGGGCAGTGGGTGAGGTGATCATCAGCCCATGCGCTTGCACTCCCGGGCCAATGCCCCCACCATCCACAGCCCCCCTTGCAGTGCCACCCAATCGGGGGATCTCCCCAGCACCTAGAAGGAAAAGTAGTACAGGAAAAGAGACAGACAGAAACGGCTAATGTTGGTTAGAGGATGCCAAACCTAACTCTGGATAGTACCAGCCCTCAACCAACATTCCATAGTTTGTGATTTAGGTTGTCTATGAATGATTGAATCCTGCTGTACAGTACGGTGAGGTGTAACATAAGTATAACTATTCTCTGATGTATATTACTATTATTGATAGTTAGTATTTTGTATAGTTAAAACTGGTTTGTATCATGATTTAATACTGTACTGCATAAAAGAAATTATATAACCGCAGATGCAGTAAATTATATAACCGCAGATGCAGTAAATTATATAACCGCAGATGCAGTCAAAGTTTTAAGATACCGTAACTATTTATCTGTTGGTTTAGATTGTTAAAAAAGTGATTAATTTTATTTGTCTTATAATGCACTATTTGTCTTATAATGCACTATTTGTCTTATAATGCACTATTTGTCTTATAATGCACTATTTGTCTTATAATGCACTATTTGTCTTATAATGCACTATTTGTCTTATAATGCACTATTTGTCTTATAATGCACTATTTGTCTTATAATGCACTATTTGTCTTATAATGCACTATTTGTCTTATAATGCATTATTTTCCTTGTATATTGGGGGGATTTCATCTTATAATATGGAATATTCAAATTACATATTTTCCAGAGAGAAAGGTTCATTTGTTTCCGGTTTTACTACAGTACATTAATATTTAAAATTTTGTTTCTGTTTGGGCTCTGTCTCATTCCCCCCCCCCCCCCCCCCCCCCCCCCACAGCTATGGGGTATGTATATACAGTATGTATATACTCAGGCACATACCCCATAGCTGGGGGTGGCCGACTCCAGACAGAGCCCAAACAGGGGAAAAAAAAAAATCAATCAATCAAACACATCTATTGGTATGTGCCTGAGTATATAGGTACATACACACATATATACGGGTCGCTGTGGTCCAGTCGGTTAAGGCGCTGTGTTACGTGCTGACCGCAAGGGGCCGGGGCGAGGGTTCGAATCCACCAGAATCCTAAAGGTTTTTTCGGCCATAGCAACGGAGAGCATTGTATCGTGGTTCCTCCCTAACCAAGCTGCTATCAGCCTGTGTTAGCCTACACATCTTCCCACGAACACAAAGTGCATCTGCGTATGCACAGTACTTGGTGGGAAGCCAGGCACCTCACGGTCGCCAAAGGTCGCATGAGACCTCGTAGTTAAGGTAGAATAAGTATAGGTTTAAGAAAAACTCTATAGATTTTCAGCCTCAGAGCTGCAATGAACAATAAAACCGACAATTATTATATACATTAATACTAACTGCAATTTCAGAGGAGAGTTACCCGGACACAATGGATTACCCTCTAGACAGCTGTGCCCTTCCCGAGGTGCCGGAGAGAGAAACAGTCGACCCTGCACAAGGCTTCAGATTTGGTCAGTCTTGTCAGTTTACTTTTTGACTAAGTGGAATTATTTTTTCAATTATAAAGAAAATTATCTTTTAGTTCATAAAATTAAGTGCATTTATGTTTAGTCACACCAATCTCGTATCTCATAGCCCACTATAGGTAGCGCCAACGAACTTGACAATTATCTCGATCCCTGACCTCTCTGTAACTCAAAAGGACCTTGAGCAAACTGGCGGTAAATTTCCACACCTATTTCCTGTTGGACTCTTCCTAAATGATAGAAATGCCAGCCTGATTGCTTTCATTCATTTTGAGTTATAAGAAGTTAAGGGGTCTAGATTATTGTCAAGTTCGCTGGCGCTACCTATAGTACTGTACTGTAGAACTGTAGACATTTCCATACCTCCACTCCTGCTTATCATTCCTCATAGATATTTAACCCCTTGAAGCTCTGATACGTTTTAGCACTTTATTTTTGCTATCATTAGACGATTTTATACAGTTTAGGAAGGATCTGTGGGTATTAAAACGGTAAAGACTATCTCAATCAACCCTCTGATTTCCATATACCCTTCATAATCTGAATAAAATCGTCTAATAATTACCAGAAAACAAAAAATAAATTTGTATTGGAGCTTGAAAGCGTTAGAACACTCTACTTGTTCCAATATTTCCCCATCCAGCCTCACATCTAGATTCACCCTACGATCACCCCTATTACACACCATTACTTTACTTTTATTAACGTTCACCTTCCGTTTTCCTCCTCCCACAAACCACACCAAATTCTTTGACTACTCGCTGCAATTTCTCCTCAGAATCCGCCACCAACGCTGTGTCATCAGCAAACAGCAACTGATTCAACTCCCAATCTCTACCATTCTTTCCTACTAAACCCAATCCTCTTCCCATAGTGAACATTATAATGTGTGTCTCTATCTATCTATATATTCACTCAGGCCCAATCCCCACTTTTTATTATTTATTTTTGTTTTTTGGGGGGGGGGAGGGGAACCAAGACACAGAGCAACAATAGGGACAACACAGAACAATGAACACACAAAAACCAAATACAAATTCACACGCATCTAGGTCATCCAGGTCCTAATAATTTGTGCCTTGTGAAAATGGGTAACTGTTTACTTTCATAATTTTAAGATTTTCATATAATACTTTGCTCCCTAGATGAAGATTACCCAGCCGGCTATACCTTTGGTGAGTGAGTGAGTGAGTGAGTGATAGAGTTCTAGACTAGAGAGTGTGCCAACCCCTGCCTCCTCAATTGACCACTTGCGAGTTTCAGGCTATAAGAAAATTGGAGCCGTGAACATCGATATTAAACGGAGAAGCAATAATAATTGTACGTTTCTGATGGATAAATGGTATGTTGAATTGGGTTTTGTGTATTTATAAATGTACTACGACCGTATTTTACTGTCTTCGTAGCGCAATGGATAAATGCACTGAATTTCGGTGTGAGCATCCTAGGTTCGAATCCCTGGACTGCCACATGTATTTGTTGATTTCATTTATTGAGTTTAGGAGTAAAGTCGGTTGGTGGAGGGAACATAATAATTCTGTTAAATATCGATGTCTACAGCTCCAACTTTCTTATAGAATGAAACTCGCAAGTCGGCAATTTAGCAGAACGTCCTGAACTTCCCAAATAGACTATACAGTACAGTACTTCCCAAATAGACTATACAGTACAGTACTCTGTTAGACTATACAGTACAGTACTCTGTTAGACTATACAGTACAGTACTCTGTTAGACTATACAGTACAGTACTCTGTTAGACTATACAGTACAGTACTCTGTTAGACTATACAGTACAGTACTCTGTTAGACTATACAGTACAGTACTCTGTTAGACTATACAGTACAGTACTCTGTTAGACTATACAGTACAGTACTCTGTTAGACTATACAGTACAGTACTCTGTTAGACTATACAGTACAGTACTCTGTTAGACTATACAGTACAGTACTCGGTTTCTTTTCAGTTGACGATAATTTGAATCCCTTTTAGCAGCTAATTTCTCTATACTTATTGGAATAATATGAAACTACTATGTCTCTGCATCATATTGGAATAATATGAAACTACTATGTCTCTGCATCATATTGGAATAATATGAAACTACTATGTCTCTGCATCATATTAAGACCCAAGTTTATGTAATTAGCACCATATTTCACTACAAAATCTATAAAATAGCTAAACAATCTTGATGGGAACTTTGCAATTTACCGTCAGTTGAAAAGAAACAGATTACTGTACAGTATAGTTCTTTTAACCCTTTGGTGCACGATGACTCTATGTGCGTCATTAGGGTATTTTTCCCTCAGTGCAAGATGACTCTGTGCGTCATTAAACTTAAAAATATTTGCCAAAAATTAAGTTTTCGTCTGACGCGCGTCATATTTGGCACATATACTCAGTATTAAGTCTAGTTCAATGGGTACAATTGGCAACCCCCTCAGTTTAACGGTTGACTCACGGCTGGCATGGGAAGAAAGCAGAGTACAGCACAGTCTGTTTTCGATACTTTCACGTTTATTCGTGTATTTCAGTAACTATTTGGTTTATAGTAATTCTGAAGTTACCAGTGGAATCTTCATAAAATTCCACTTCCATATATGTATGCAAATCAAAAATGTTGTGGGCAAAATTTTGAGCTAGCGCGAGTTGGAGATAAGGTATTTCTATTTTTTGTTTACAATTCTTATTTCGGAGTGCCCCAATGTGGTTGTTTTGTATTCTATGTTTTTATTCGCTTATCTTCAAGTTCAATCAATAACGAAGCCGATGGTACCTCATTAATCCAAATACAAGGATTTTTTGGTGGATAAAAACGTCACAGAAACAAATTATCGCCGGGCACAAAACTGGCTCTGAGTGAGCTGAGATATACTTAGGGAGTGGGAAAAAACTGGATTGGAAACTATAGGTGCGCCAAAGGGTTAATACCCCCGATATACTGTATGTGGTGGTTTTGTGTTCTTTTATAGTCAAATTTTATTTTGCTAAATTGTTATTTACACATACAGTAGTGGTTTAGATTAGTTGTTTTGTCTTTATAATGTGTCGTTCTTGTTTTGGTTTGTTAATTTTGCAAGTTTTACATTATAATAATTAACCTAGAAAGGGCCTCTAGGAATCAAGTGTTAAAATTCTTTAATTGATCCTCTAACTTTGAAAATACCCATTCTAAGTTGAATACAAATGACTGGATAAAACCAGAGTTGGAGTTACGGTATCTGATTAATAAGATTGACATAATAACGTTTGCAATAGTAACTAGTTAGTACCGTATGTACTTTATATAGTACAGTACTACCTGTAGTTAGTACCGTATGTACTTTATATATACAGTACTACCTGTAGTTAGTACCGTATGTACTTAGTACCGTATGTACTTTATATAGTACAGTACTCCTATGTTTTACAGTGTGATATTTACAAATAACCATATACAGTACTACAATTATTATGTTGTGTGACTAATAAAGTGAGAAATATTACTAAATACTGTAAAGTATATTAATTTTATATTAAGATGGTTGTTTGAGGTCATATTAAAGTTTCCATTTTTATCATCATAATCATCATCATTATCATCAATATCAATCTGACGCCCCACTTCCAGAGGAAACGCCCCAAAAGGTCTGGCCATGGCAGAAACTGCCTCCAGGCTCCCAGACATGCCTCCACTGACCCACTCCACAGTGCCACCTCCACTAAGTGGATTATGACCCTTAACACTGAAGGATCAGACCCAGAGCAGTCCCTCACCAGGATGGCAGTTCCACCAATGTTTTGATATTTTATTTACCTGGCTGGAAGCATACCAAACACAGGAATGTTCTGAAGAAAGGAACCAGTGGTCCACTGCTACGGAAGCTAATTGCACCACCAAAGTGGCGGGCGATGAGGTCACTGCATCCTTACACCAGAGAATAATTATTGTGAACAATGTTGTGTTTTGCTGTTGTGTATTTATAATCAGCTGATGTATTTTGTTTCTGTTTTAGGAAGCAAGCGCAGTAGCCGCCTTGAGTTGCACAGTTTGCCTGGGAACGCTCGGGCAGACTTCAAGTTCTCCTTTGAATTAAGGACAATAGCCAATGACAGCTTGATCTTCTATGCTGCCAGTCCAAGCCACAGAGATTATGTTACTTTCTACATGAAAGACGGCAAGGTACGTTAATCTGTACGGTGCGCTAATAAGTCATGTCTCAGCTCTTATTACGTTTGGCTCGCTCTGTGCTGTATTAATGTCTGTCAGATGTTGCATAGGGTGGGTAAGTGTTGGAACATACTTTTATATCCCACTTGAAACAAATAAATAAAGTTTTAGACATTGCTGATACCAATTACAGTATTGATCAAAATATACTTGGTGCCGAGACATCACTTATTAGGCCGACTGAACCTTCTGCGTTTTTTTTTTTTTTTTTTTTTCATAGTATTATTTTGCTAAACCTTCAATGTGTTAATTCCATATAGTGTGTTTGATAGGTTCTTTTGTCTTTATATTATGCGGTTCCTGTTTTAGTTTATTTGTTTTGCAAGTTTTACATTTCAACCCATTGAGCTTCATTGGTAAAGTACCTTACTGTAACAACAAACTAAAAATAACTCTCACAGCCCACTGGCACAAGTCAGCTTTTCTCTTTGGCGTAGGGATGCAGCGACCCCACCGCCCACCAATTCGGTGGTGCAGTCAGCCTCTGTAGCAGTTACGGTGATTTCTTGCTACTGCATTATTGTAGCACAGTTAAGGCTGGTGTGGTGTGGATTCACCAGGTGCAAGTGCTTCAGGGGGACTTTGTTGAGTCTTGCTGAGACACTGTTAGCACTATACTAACATCAGCCACTGTGATGACATGATGGGGCTGTGTTGTGGCAAGTCTTTATTGTACTGTACTACATTAAAGAGACTAAAACAACGCTCTCTGTGGATGAAGCGGTCTTTAAACTTGTATGAAAAGAAAAGAAAAAATGGGGTGGCCCAAGATAGTCTCTGTCGGCTGCCAACTTTAACCCACATCCTAAGCTACCATTTGTACCAAATCCAGACCCGGTGTACATACAATTATTTAGATACTGTAAGGCGAAAATAGCCGACGCTGGGGCTGTGCGTAACTAAAGTAGGCATCGGCCAATACCTGACCCTGGAGCTGGATGAGTTAATACCATCTTTAACAATGTGCATGTCAAGTAAAGGGTTAAGAGTTAATATTTATAAAACCAAGGTTTTACACAGTAGAATAGGGCTAGGAAAGGTAGAAATAAGTGGGGCATATCCATGCACAGTATGCAGAAAAAGGGTGGGCTCGAACTCGATACAGTGTAGCATCTGTCACAGCTGGGTACATCACAGGAAGAAGCACTGCAGTAGAATAAAGGGACCTCTACCATGGAAGAAGTCCAAAATGGAAAAATGTGTATGCATAGTATGCAGAGGTGAGCTTGTATTCAATGACCGGCTCGAGAGTGCTAACTTTGGCAATAAGGCACTGGATATTATTATAATCATGTACTGGACAGATCATTCTCTCTCTCTGGACCCAACTGTACTATGAATAGCCTAATGCTTATGTGAGAGGAAAGAATATTTGTGGGGCACAGATCACATAGGACCGACCTCACTACCAAATATTCTTTAACCAATTGATATTATGTTTAATAACATTAACATGATTGTATTTGACAGATTGTGTTCAGCTTCAACCCCGGGACTGGCAAGGCGTTGATGCGAACCAGCGAGTCCTTCAATGATGACCAATGGCACAGTGTTATTGTGGAGCGGAGGGGCGAAGATGGGGTCCTAATGGTGGATGGATACCTCAAGGTTAATGCTACTGCCTCAGGGGACTCCAGGTTTATTGATATCCAGGTTAGTTATGTGAAATAGATATGTACAATTTATTGATGTTGATGTTGTTTTTGGTGCACTCTCCTATCCAGGAGTTCGTTGTTAGAACGATGGATGTTTAATTTCATGTTTTTTATTATTATTATTATTATTATTTGTATTATTATTATTTTTACCCTATTAAAAATAATATTATGGGTTATTACCTATTATTATGGGTTTTACCCTATTATTTTTACCCTCTTCTTATTACTTATTTATTTCTTTTCTCAAATTAGCAATAGTATTTCTCCTTTTCAAAACTGTTCTTACAGTCTCTGCTACCCTTTTCAGGCCATTTTATTCAAAGATTTCCTTTAAATTTCCCCTGCCTCTCAGATATTGGGCGGGTGCCCAACTCCGAAAGGGGTTGAAATAGGGAAACTATCCCCCCGCCAAAGGCTGCTTTCTAGGGCCTTTCCTAGCTGATGCCGAGAGGATTGGGTTCTGGTCATGTGGTGATGGGCTGGTCTATCAGAGTGAGAACTGAGCGATCTCTGCCATACCCATAGCTTACTCTGACTGTTCCTTTTACTTATATATTTTCTAGATCTCAAGTGACGGCGTCTCTTCCGTGGATTGGAAGCCAAAGCGTCACATTTTCCCTTTGCCCCTCAACTTTCCCTTCATAATTGCTGAGGGGCACAGGGCCCTGGGTGGGGCTTTGGTTTCCCGGGCGTTTCCGCACCCTCCTCAGCTCCCCGCCATGAAGTGGCTTCGGTCACCCAGGTTTTATTGTGGTAGGCAGGGAGGGTTCTGTGGGGGCGCTCGGTTATGGCCTTAGCCTTGCTCGGGGCCTTGGGGCTGTTCGGCCAGGCAGCCTGAGAAACGACAACAACAACAATCACCCTTAACCTTAATGCTATGGGGGTATATACTATAAATCACTATTAATGCTATGGTGGTATTACTATCAACCACTATTAATGGTATGTAACCGTTTTCAGCCCCCGTTCTTCTATGGTGGTATCGCCATGCCCAACGCTGACATGGTGCGTCCGAACACGGAAGGTACGGAGCTGTCCTTCAACGGCTGCCTCAGGAACCTACGTATGAACAACCAACGCATGGCCGGACAGCACCAGGCCTTCAGTGTGTTGCCATGCTCGGAAAACGTGGAGCCCGGCGTCTTCTTTGGTGTTGGGGATCGAGCTCACGTTATTTTGTGTAAGTATTATGGCTCTGTCTCGAGTCAGCCCCCCCAGCTTTAAAAAAAAAAAAAAAAAAAAAAAAAAAATGGAATGTGTCTGTGTAGCCTAGATGTGTGTGACTGTATATTGTTTTTGTGTGTTCATTGTTTTTTGTTGTGTTATCCCCATTCGGGCTCTGTCTTGAGTCGCCCCCCCCCCCCCCTAACAAAAAATATATATATAGGAAAAGTGGGGATTGGGCCTGAGTACTGTATATAAATAGATAGATTATGGCTCTTTCTCCAGTCAGCCACACCCAGAAAAAAAAAAATTGTGAATATGTGTGAGTATACCTGTACAGATAGAATATGTGTGAGTATACCTGTACAGATAGAATATGTGTGAGTATACCTGTACAGATAGAATATGTGTGAGTATACCTGTACAGATAGAATATGTGTGAGTATACCTGTACAGATAGAATATGTGTGAGTATACCTGTACAGATAGAATATGTGTGAGTATACCTGTACAGATAGAATATGTGTGAGTATACCTGTACAGATAGAATATGTGTGAGTATACCTGTACAGATAGAATATGTGTGAGTATACCTGTACAGATAGAATATGTGTGAGTATACCTGTACAGATAGAATATGTGTGAGTATACCTGTACAGATAGAATATGTGTGAGTATACCTGTACAGATAGAATATGTGTGAGTATACCTGTACAGATAGAATATGTGTGAGTATACCTGTACAGATAGAATATGTGTGAGTATACCTGTACAGATAGAATATGTGTGAGTATACCTGTACAGATAGAATATGTGTGAGTATACCTGTACAGATAGAATATGTGTGAGTATACCTGTACAGATAGAATATGTGTGAGTATACCTGTACAGATAGAATATGTGTGAGTATACCTGTACAGATAGAATATTAATTGATGGGTGTTCTCTTGGACGACCAACGTATGGCACCAGGCCTTTGGAGTGTTACCATGCTCGGAACACGTGGAACCCGGAGTATTCTTTGGAGTGTTACCATGCTCGGAACACGTGGAACCCGGAGTATTCTTTGGTGTTGGGGATAGAGCTCATGTTATTTTGTGTAAGTTAAAATGTAAAACTTGCAAACAAAGTCAAACCAAAACTGGGACAAAGACAATATAAAGTCAAAACAAAATATCAAAATCGCTATGTGGAAACACCGCTTACTATTAGTATTAGGAGGAGGTGACCTAGATGTGGAAGGATGGAGTGAGGAAGTATATGGATGATGGCGGTGCTAGTTGGGAGGAGGGGCGTAGACTGACTGCGGACAGAGATGCATGGGGGCGGTTCGTTCATGGCCCCTCCCTTCGGGGATCACGGCGTCAGGCAATAGATAGATGGATAGACCTTAATGTGTGTGAGTTTGTATTTTGTTTTTGTGTGTTCACTATTTTTCTTTTGTGTTTTATTTTCCCTGTTCGGGCTCTGTCTCGAGTCGGCCACCCCTAGAAAAAAAAATGGGGATTGTGCCTGAGAAAATAGATAGATAGATTAGGATGAAACAGGGTGAATGTCAATAAAAGTAAAGTAATAGTGTGTAATAGGGGTGATCATAGGGTGAATCTAGATGTGAGGCTGGATGGGGAAATATTGGAACAAGTAGAGTGTTTTAAATATCTATGAGGAATGATAAGCAGGAGTGGAGGTATGGAAATGGAGGTAAAACAGTGTGTGTGAAGGAAGGAAGGTTTTCGGAGCAATGGGAAGTACTGTATGTGGAAGACAAGAAATCTCAGAATGAAAGCTAAAAGTTTGATGTATCAAAGAATTGTTGTGCCAACAGTGATGTATGGGGTTGAGACATGAGCTCTGAAGAAAAAGGAGAGAAGAAAGCTGGATGTGATGGAGATGAGCTGCTTGAGGAGTATGTGTGGAGTTACTCGTAGAGACGGATTGAGGAATGAAGAGATACGTAGGAGAGTGGGGCAGCAGGAACATTTGTCGGCCAGAGTGGACAGAAGGGTGCTGAGCTGGTATGGTCAATTTGAACGAATGGAAGATGAAAGGCTTGCAAAGAGAATATGTGAGTCGGATACAAGGGGAGATAGAGAGGCAGGAAAACCCCCATTGAGATAAAGAAAATGTGTAGTACAAGCATTGGAAGATAGAGGAATGACTATAGATCAGGCAAGGGAAGTGGTAATAAACAGGAATGAATGAAGAATGCTCGTGAATAGATGAGTGATGACGCAGTCGTTGGGAGAGGGGGTTGTAATTGTTTTGTATATGAACATTTAAGAGATAGCAATGAGATATTTTATTTATAAAAAATTATTATTTTGGTTAAGCGTTGTTTCCACATTGCAATTTTGATAAGTTTTGTCTTTTTACTGTGTTCGTCCAAGTTTTGGTTTGTTTATTTTGCAAGTTTTACATTATAATATTAACCTCTTGTAATTGTTATCTCTATGAACAGTAAAGAAATAGCAGTGAGATATTTAAGAGTAACTCTCTCTAATTAGTTTGTCTATAAACAGTAAAGAGGTTCAGCGTGGGTCGAGTGTTTGAGATGTCCATGGAGATCAAGCCGAGGAAGAACAGCGGAGTGATCACGTCGGTCCACGGGCGTCGAGACTTTGTGCTGCTGCAGATGAAGAACGGTACCCTTATATTGAGTGTGGATAACGGGAAGGGCATATCTACCGTCGTGTACAAACCTCCGTCACCTTGGTCCTTCTGTGACGGCCAATGGCACTACATTAAGTGTAAGTACAGTAACACTAAGATATTATTTATCTTATTATTGGGCCTGAGCATATAGATAGATAGATAGAATTATTATTATTATTATTATAATTCAGTATGTGGCAAATTATGCTAAGTTTTGCATCTTGTGATTGAAAGATTTAAGTACCGGTATACTGTATACCTCATATGTTCATCATACAACTTCTTTGAATGATATCTCCTTTCGTGTTAATGCATAAATTTCATTATTATGCTGTATCGAATAATTACTGTACTGTCTTAGCCCATTTGTGGGTATAAATATACAATCAATCAAGCAATTATTGTTAAGATTTAATAGAAAGAAAACTAAGGTTTTGCACAGTAGATTGGGGCTTGGAAAGGTAGAAAAAGTGACTTTTGTCCATAGGCAGTACAATATGCAGAAAAAGTGTTGGGCATGAACTCAATTCAGTGTAGCATCTTTTGTTGCTGGGTACATCATAGGGAGAAGTATTGTAAAGGGACCTCTGCCGAGGAAGAAGTCCGAAGTTGATAAATTTATATAAGTAGCCTATGCAATGCTGAGCTCATGTTGAATGACCGACTGGAGAGTGTGAGCTTTGGCAATGAGTTGCTGGAGATGGTGGACAAGTTTTGTTACTTGGGAGACACCATCTCTGCTGGTGGTGGGGCCGAGGCCACCACTATTGCCAGAATTTGATGTGGATGGGGAAACTCCGGGAAAGTTCAGAGAACTGTTGGCACTACTAACAATGAGGAGACTCTCTCTCCCCTTGCTTCATGTATTAGAAGCACAATGACATATGCTTCAGAAACATAGCTTGTCAAAGTGAATGATAACAGAATGGAACGTAACAAGATGGTAATGGTGAGATGGATGTGTGGTGCCAAACTGTAAGATAGGATATCAAGTGTAGAGCTAAGGAGAAGGTTAGGTACCAAGAGTATTAGTGATGAGATGCGTACTAGCAGGCTTGGATGGTTTGGATATGTGGAGAGGATGGATGAACTAAGTTGGGTGAAACGATGCAATTCTGTGAAAATGGGAGCTGCACCATTGACTAAGAAAGATATGGGATCTGAATTCAATAACCTGACAATTAAGGCAGCTCTGAACAGGGCTGCCTTGAGCGCTGTCATTTGGTCATAAGACCAGAACTGCACATGTGGAGCACTTGGTCTTTAATATTTATGCATGTATGTATGTATGTTTAACCCTTTCATGTACGGGAAGACGGTGCACCTCCCGGGACACTTAACCTCTTCTGTACCGGGACGTCTTTTTAACATTATTCGGGCTACTATTAGACGTTTTATTCAGTTTAACACAAGCCCTCAGCAATTAACAGGCTTCAAACTATCTCGCTTAACCCTTTTTACTACCACAGATCCTTCTTAAACTGCACAAAATCCTCTAAATATAGCTCTAATAAAATAAAAGAACGTTGCCGGTACAGAAGGGGTTAAAAGCCTTTGTGACCATCAGGGAAGTTTAGAAACCTTCAGTTTATATTTATTTTCAACCCCTGCAGTTGTTTTTAACCCTCCGGGCCCGGGCTGGTCCGCCAAAGGACGGTCGCCCGTACCCGGGCGAAATGGACGAAAAACGTCTAGGCCTAGGCTACCGTATTTTTGTTTAATTTAACTGCTAGAAATTTCCCACGCATCTATAAACGTAGTGCGGTTTTCAATCTGTAGACTGGCGTTGAGTAGAGCTCTGTAAGTCAACTGGTTCAGTTGTGATGACGATTTCAGTGGAGCGAACTTTGCCGTGATGTTGACAATATCGGAGCTTTTCAGACACTAATTTCGTCTTGCGTCACAACAATAACATTGATCCGACGTCTCCTTCTTGTTTTCGGAGGTGCGGTGACGCAACGATCGGCTTTGTTTACATGCGTCGGACGCACAGCGTTCAGACCAAGCTGAATAGGCTTTCAAGCTTGCTGCCTATTAACATGACACCCGGGCTCCTGCCCTTCTTTTGTGGTGTCCTGTTAATATGACACCCGGGTAGGAAGGGTTAACCCCTTCTATACCGACGACGTATTTTCCATTTTATTTCAGCTACATTTAGACGATTTTATGAAGCTTAGGAAGGATATATGGTACGTAGCTAAAAGGATTAATTGAAATAGACTGTCCATTTAATGGGTAGACGTCCTTTCTAAGCCGAACAAAATCGTCTAATAGTTGGCAGAATACAATGAAAAGTACATCACCGTTACAGAAGGGGTTAAGCGAGCTTATTGGGAGAACAATAATTATGGAGAGCTAATTATTAGAATAGGAGAATTTAATATATACAGTACAGTACTGTAAATACAGTACCAAGCAGCATCTTAGGAGCCTGAAAGGGTTAAGTTATAACTTGTATGTATATTGCATAATGACAATAAACTTTAATTAAATAATAAATAACATTTAACTGTCTAACCTTCCCCCTCCCCGGCACAGTGATCAAGAACAAGAACATTGCCATGATGGTGGTGGACGACATTACCACGAGTCCCGCCACGGGTAAGATCGGGGCCACATCCACCGATACCCGTAACCCGCTCTTCCTGGGTTCCCAACCGTTTGTCACCCGGCGCCGGGGAGATGCCACACATGAGAAGTACGTGGGTTGTATCCGCAATGTTTACGTCAACAAGGCCAAGAGGGATCTGCCGTTCGCTACCTTCGCCGGCAATGTGGATGCCGGCTCTTGTCCCACTATTTAAGTTTGGGAAGTTTTTAATTAAAAATATGTCGGCTGTATCTGCAATATGTATGAATAATACTGTAAAACTTGCAAAATATACAAACCAAAACAGGGACGACACAATATAAAGGCAAAAGAACTTTTCAAAATCGCTATGTGTGACAATAAGGCAAAGAAGAATTCTGTGCCACTTTCTCAGGCAATGTGAAGGCAGGTTAATATCCCACCATTTAAGTTGTGGGACGTATTTTAATCTCCTATTGTGACAAAATGATAATTATAATACTATTCAGGAACTATAATCTTCCATTGTCTTAAAATAATAATTATAATAATGTTCTATAAGACTGCAATATTAAATCAACTGGATTATCTTTTTGCGGAGGTCCACCTTAGCTGCGTTTTCAGAGGGCAGAATTCTACAAAGTAAATTATTATACTGTTCAGAATGAAATATACCTGCACTTCAATCAACATGAATCTGCTATTGTCATAAGATAACTAATAATATGTTGCTATGGATTGAAATACGTTTAACTCAACTTTTTTTAAAGCTCCATGTCACTTGTGGCTTATCTCTTTCTGGGAGTATGTATGTATGTATATACTCAGGCACATACCCCATTGCTGGGGGTGGCCGACTCGAAACAGAGACCGGACAGAAACAACATTAAAAGGTTTAAATTCTCAGGGTCTGGGACCACTTTTGCATTCCCTCGCCCCTTTCTCTGTCTGGATGAGTAGGAGTACAATACACTATTATATTACGTAGATCAGTGCTGGTTTCCTAACAAGAAATGTCTTATGGTTTGTATTTCTTCATAATTAAAATTATAACAAATTACCTGCTGTTAAACTAAATATTTGGATTTCCTTTTGGTATTTACTGTTTGGCTATTAATGTTTAGTTTACAATTGTTTGAGCAATATAAACTAACACCTAGTTCTGAAATAAATTGCTAAATTTATTTGTGTTTTACTATTTACGGTCTTGAAACCTGTATGTATGTACAGGTATATGTACAATATGTATTTCTATACCTACAGTATGTACTAGGTGGAGAGGCTTATCATTCACATTATGTGGCCAATGCGTTAGTTACAGAATGAATCTTTACTGAAAGGTGTTTTTTGTTTTTTGTTTGTTTTTCCCCCTATGTGTATGAGTGGAGTCGGCCACCCCCAGCTATGGGGTATGTGCTTGTGTATATACATACATAGTGATGGGCTGGATCTGTCAGAGTGAGGGTTGGTGTCCTCTACTTCCCATAGCCAGTTCTAACTTTACCTTTTTCATCATTCTTATTTCTATCTTTCTTCCTGAGAGTGGTGAAGGCAGTGGGGCCATAATGGTGTGCCCCAAGGTTCCCTAGTGTCTTACTCTCACAGCCCACTGGCACAAGTCGGCCTTTCTCTTTGGCGTAGGGATGCGGCGACCCCATCGCCCACCACTTCGGTGGTGCAGTCAGCCTCTGTAGCAGTTACGGTGATTTCTTGTTACTGCCTTATTGTAGCACAGTTAAGGCTGGTGTGGTGTGGATTCACCAGGTGTAAGTGCTTCAGTGGGACTTTGTTGAGTCTTGCTGAGACACTGTTAGCACTATACTAACATCAGCCACTGTGATGACATGATGGGGCTGTGTTGTGGCAAGTCTTTATTGTACTGTACTACATTAAAGAGACTAAAACAACGCTCTCTGTGGATGAAGCGGTCTTTAAACTTTTATGTATATTACATGAAGGAGACAAGGCAAAGCTGCCTGTAACAATTAAGTGTTCCCCCCCCCCCCCAAGGTTAAAAGAGTGGTAGAGATCCAAAATCAAGAAACATTAGAGGTAATATAGGTGTGTTGGAAAGAAGTGTGGAGTGCTTGTTAAGTGTAGTGAAATTAATAGAAGTTTGTGAGAGCTACCTGGATCACTGTGTAGGTGACGTGAGGCACAACAGAAACAGTGGGGGAAGCCAGGAAAATGAAACAGGAGTTCCAGCAACTTGTCATATGCCTATGTGGTGTCAGTGATCAGTTACACATTTCAGCAACATGTCAAGGTGTATGTATGTATATACTCAACACATACCCCATTTTTGTATACAGTACTGTATAGGCTATTTTTTTTTTTTTTTTTTTTTTTTAATTGGGGATGGCCGACTCGAGACAGAGCCCGAACAGGAACATCACAACACAACAGAAAAACAAAACAAAACAAACAAAAATAACACACATCTAGGCCGTCCAGGAGTATTACCCAGAGACCCAGTATACTGTTTGGGGTCCCCAGCACAAGATTCCCAGGTCCCGGATCAAGGTAGCTGACAAGATAGACCAAAGCTTCAGCAAAGACATCCAACCCTGTGGACTCGGCTTCTCTCCAACTAAAGGTAAATTGCCATGTCTTTATTTCTTCTATCTGTCTTTTAACTGTCTTCGTGGCACAATGCTTAAGTGTGTTGATTTTCGGTGTGGGCGTCCTGGGTTCGAATCCCCGGGCTGCCACATGTGTTTGTTAATTTCATTATTTGAGTTTAGGAGTAAAGTTGGTTGGTGGAGAGAACAATAATCTATCTATTCAGTACTGTATTCACTCAGGCCCATTCCCCATTTGTTTTCATTATTTATTTTTATTTTATTTTTATTTTTATTTTATTTTGACTAATTCCTTGAACGTGACGATAGTGCGTTGTTATGTGTGCGATTAGTTTGCTTGGGGAAACAGATTAACTTACTCATGTAGTAATGTACACCCTATGTGGTGGATTGTGTTCTTTTATTTCATAGATTTAATTTTAGTAAGTGTTGTTTCCACATAGCGATTTTGATAATTTAATTTGACTTTATATTGTCCTTGTCCCAATTTTGGTTTGTTTAGTTTGCAAGTTTTACATTTTAATCTATATCTATATACTGTACTCAGGCCCAATCCCCATATTTCCTATTTTTTATTTTTATTTTTTATTTTTTTCCTATCCTAGATATTTTGTAGTGAAATATGTTATTAATTATGAAAGTTGATTATTCCACCTTGGTATTAAGGGGAGATGGGCTGGTTTGTCTGGCCCCCCCTTCTTCCTCGTGTTTAGCCCCATTGTTTTTTAGATTTTAAGAAGTTCGGCCCATTAGTTTGGCGATTTTAAAACTTTACGCCCCATTTCATAGTCAATATTAAGACCTTTCGTGCCATTTAGGTGTCGAGTTTTCCCTAGCGAGCGATAGTGAGCCTGTAATTTTAAGAGTAACCGGCCTTTGGCCGGGAATTTTTTTTACCCAAAAATTTACAAATTTATCTTCAAGGGGAGGAAACTAAAAAATATTTGTTCTTATTTAATAATAATTTTGCAACATTTATATATTTTCCCCTTTGATTGGCCTTTCTCCTTCCTAATCCTATATATTTGTAGCCTATACTTTATTATTCTTAGTTATCCCTTTTATTCTTTCTTTTGAATTGTGTAGCATGTATGTATGTACAGTACTCAGGCACACACCCCACAGCCTCACAGCCAGGGGCGGCCGACTTGAGACAAAGCCTGAACAGAAACATTTAAATTTCCAATTCTTAGGGTCCGGGACCACTTTTGCGTTCTCCCGCCCCTTTCTCCGTCTCGTCTAGTAGATGAATTTTTCAAGGTGAGTAAGATTCCTAGCCTCCTGCCCCCAAAGTAGGAAAAGTAATAGACAGCGACAGAATTAATCACATTAGTGTATCATAGGCTACTATTCCTTATTTCTTACTAAATACCTTCCATTGATTATATTGAAGGAAACTAAATGTAGTTATATATAACTTAATTATCTTATGTTCTTATGTAATTGGGGTTGGGTGTGACAGGGATCTGCCTTGTGTGGGCCGATCGGCTTTTTGCAGACTCACATTTTCTTATGTTCTTATATGTATACAGTATATGTCAGTTTTACATGGAATTTTTATTCTTATTTCTATACATTCTTGTTATTCTTTCTCTTATAATTGTTCTTAATAGCTTATCAATTGTTTCATTATTATTTGCATATTTATTCCACCTTTGATATAATTTGATATTAATTTCATTAATCGATTTTAGGAGTAGAGTTGGTTGGCGGAGAGAACATAATAATAGCTTCCATTCCATTATAGTGTACCAATATGTATCTTAGAGGAAGACAAGATAATTTATATGTAATAGTGGAATACAATATACTTAAAGTAAGTCCAACTGGGCGAGCTAAAAGGTGTGCCAACATTGTATTTCACGCACGTGAAGTTTTAACTCTTGGGACTCTGGGAGAGTACTCACGGCTGTGCGGGCGTCACCGATGGCTAGGGTCCGTCCAGGGCGGGGGCCGGTACGAAGAAGTGGGAACTGTGCTTTATTTGGCCGTATGTATGCATATTGTGTTTAATTTGGAACATGCCAACGTTAAGAAAGAAATACTATAGTCTACGTATTACTTTATATTTTCTTCCATGCGCCTAGTACGTTTTTTGTTATATTAAATGGTAGACTTTAATTACAAATATCTAAAATTGTCCACACATCCACGAACATTTTGACCGTTTCCGCATTATATATCACCTCAAATTAATACCAGCGCTTAGATAATATTATGATACATCTATTGCTAGCTTTCCAAACCCCGCCGTTGGGGAGCCACCTTGTCGTGGTGGCGGGGCTCGAAGCGGGGTCGCTGTCATCCACTCTTCGGAGCAGGGATTACAGCGGCGTCGTGGACGAAGTACCCCCCCGTCGTCTTTGGGATAAGCGGAACCTTCCGGTGACGGCGTTTTTCTGGTTCCCGATTTTGACCTCGCTTTGTGGAGGGTTTCCTCCTCCTTTTTCACTAAATTGTGCCGGCTAGGCTCACGACGCCTTCCCTCGCTGAGTGGGGAGTTCTGACTCCTCCCCGTTTACAGGGGCAGTGGCAGCTAGCTCACTGCACGTGGGGGTTGGTACCGGGGGCGGCGGCACGGTCGCCCGTGCTGTCGCTCCATGGACCGCCCATCAGTGAGGCCCGGTCTCGGTTTCCGGGGGTCCGGTCTACCTTCCTGGTGGGTTTCCTGGCTTCTGTCCGGCTGCCCTCCATTACGTACAGATTGGGGATGTTTGCAATTCATTTTGCCCTCAGTCCCAGTATAGCGGTTTTGCCTAAGATAGGCCTCTCTGTACGTAGTGGTGCTATCCCCCCTTGTCTAGGGGGGTAGGGTATGGGGATGAACCCGCTAGGACCTGCCCCTGTTTGTGCCGTCGGTGTGGGGGTCGGAGCTTCCTGTCTCGCGACAGGGGGCTCTGTTAGCTCTTATGGTACGCTCTTTATTTTTGCTTTGTTTCTGATTTTTCTTTTCTTTTTCTTTATTTTTCTTCCCCTTGGTTAGTTTTTCTTTCCTTTTTCGTTTTCCGACAAACCGAAATTAGAATAGTAAAAACAAGTTGGGTCATCATGGTCCGTCCATACAACCCCACTACCCCGGACCAATCTAAGGCGCACCCTGTCCCCGTCCCACGCGATCTCACGGACTCTCCACCTGACCTTTCTCAACTCTCTGGGGCTTCCGCCCTCGACGCATCCGTACCTACTAGTACCGTACCAGCTCAAACCTCTGACTCTCTCCTCATTGACCGCTCTCCGGCGCCTTCCTCAGCTTCGACTTTGGTAGGCGTGGAGTGTGTCACCTCTCTTTCCGATTCTTCATTAGTTCAGCCTGCTCTTTCTTCTACAGCTTCCTCTTCCTTATCCCTTCCCGCTCCGCCAGTTCAGCCCTCTTCTCTTCCGTCGTTTGCTATCCCTTCTACTGCATCTGCCACTCTTCCTTCCTCCATTGCTTCCTCATCTCATATCGTCACTTTCGAACCATATTCTCCTTCTTTTTCTTCTCCTTCAGTTCCTTCGCCTTCGGTTCCATCTACTTCAGTTTCTTCTTCTGCTCGCCCTCGTTCTTCTATTCTTCCTCTCTCCGATCTCTTTGCCCCTGCCGATTTTGTTAAATTCTTTTCTATCCCCGCCTCAGCCCCTCTTGCCGGGGATGACCTTCTGTTCCACCTCAGTCTCCTTCAGAGGGTGGGCAAGGATGTCACTTTCCACTCTCGTCATGATCATTCCCGTCTAGTTACAGTGCAAAACGAGTCAGGCTGCTGCTATGGCGGCCTTTGCAGATCCCAACGGTACTCCCATCCCTGCTTTTAAAGACCAAAGAATGAACTCGTGCACAGGTACTGTCCTGATCCCTTCTTATATCCAACTCGGTGATCGGGACTTCAAAGATTGTGCCGACCATATTGGGAAGGCCGTTGTTGCACAAGACCATGTTGTAATTAATATTGTCTGTTACACCATCCAACCTCGCCACAATCGCCGCTATCCCTCTAATATCGCTAAAATAACGTTCGATGGTAATATTCTCCCTTCTCACGTTATTGTCGGTGGTACTCGCATCGACGTCTTAGAATCCCTTCCCCGCCCTCAGCAGTGCAGGGGTTGCTGGCGTTTTGGCCATCCCGTGAAATACTGTCGCTCTCTCAACCCCGACTATCCTACATGCCCGTACTGTGCGCAACCTGGCCATATTGCTGATGACTGCCCGTCTACGACCCCCTGCTGCCTCAACTGTAAAGCCTCCCATCCTGCCTATTCCCATGATTGCCCCGTTTACAAATTTGAATCTGAAGTTACAATTCTTAAGGCAAAACTAGGCCTTACTCACTCTGCTGCCCGTAAGGAAGCTCTTCGCCTGGGCTTCTCTCCTCGTCCGATTTCTGCACTTATCTCTCACCCTCCCGTCTCTTCTTCCACTCCCTCCGTTCCGCTTCCCTTGTCCTCGTCCTCCTCTTCCTCTGTTCCGCTCTCTGTCCCTTCTTCCCTTACTTCTACGCCTTCGGTTTCTTCTGTCTCCACTCCTTCTATTACTGTCTCTTCGTCTTCTATCCCTTTGTCTAACTCTTTCTCTGTGCTTGACTCTTCTACTCCTACTTCCGTTTCTTCTCCTTCCTCTTCCTCTCCTCGCCCTCGCCCCTCTTCTTCTGGTTTGGCTCAACGCCCCACCCGCCAGCGGTCCCATCCCAAGCCTTCCTCTAGTTCTCCTCCCTCGTCTCGTGGTTCCCTTTCCTTCCGGTCTCCTGTCTCTACCAAACGTATTTCCAAAATTCCTTCCCGTACCTCCCGTTCTCCCTCTCCCCACTCCTCTTCTAAACGCAGGGACTTCCACCGTAATGTCCGGAGTCCGAGTCCCGGTGAGAAGAAGAAAAAGAGGTTGCCTCCTTCCTCCACCCCTCCTTCCTCCTCCTCTCCATCTCTTTCTTCTTCTTCCTGCTTTCGCCCTCCCTCTGACTTAAACATGTCCTTTGAGTCCATTCCCAAGATTCGAGCCTTTCTCGATTCTTCTCGTCCCCCGCCTCTTACCGTTTCTGCTGACATTCATCCCGTCCCCTCTACACTGCCCCTTACCCCTCAACCGCCTCCTCCTTCCCCTGTCCCCCCCTCTTCCGTCTCTACCCCTTCCCAACCTTCTTCTCTTCCTTCTGTCTCTCTTTCGTCCTCTGCCCTTCCCTCCTCTCATTCTGGCCCTCCTCTTTCTTCTTCTCGTTCGCTGTCAAGCCTCCCTATGCCCCCCGGTTTTCGGTCCTCCCCTCTGCCTCCTTCTCTTCTGTCTCCCCGTTAACCCATCCACCTCTTCATTGTTGTACATAAGTGTGTATTTTTTCCCTTTATCATTATTTGTATTTATCTGTCTCCCCGTTCGCCCATCCGCCTCTTCATTGTTGTTGTTGTTGTTGTTGTTGTTCCCCAAGCTGCCTAGCCGAACAGCCCCAAGGCCCCGAGCAATTCCAAGGCCATAACCGAGCGCCCTCACAGAACCCTCCCAGCCGACCACAATAAAGCCTGGGTGACCGAAGCCACTCCATGGCGGGGAGCTGAGGAGGGTGCGGAAACGCCCGGGAAACCAAAGCCCCACCCAGGGCCCTGTGCCCCTCAGCAATTATGAAGAGAAAGTTGAGGGGCAAGGGAAAAATGTGACGCTTTGGCTTCCAATCTTGGTAGATTGGGAGATCAATCCACGGAAGAGACGCCGTCACTTGAGATCTAGAAATATATAAGTTAAAGGAACAGTCAGAGTAAGCTATGGGTATGGCAGAGATCGCTCAGCTCTCACTCTGATAGACCAGCCCATCACCACCCTCTTCATTGTTGTGTATAAGTGTGTATTCTTCCCTTTCTTTTTTTTTGTTGGCTTTTGCCTCCTTTTAATTCTCCACGTTATCCTCATTCACCTTTTCTTAGTTGTACATAAGTGTGTGTGTTTTACCTTTATTGTTATTTGTGTATATTTCTTTCCTTCTCTGTGTGTCCTTCCTCTTTTTCTGTGCGTTCTTATTTTCGGTGGCTTTTGCCTCCTTTTCTGGTTTTCTTTTGTCTGTTTTCGTTGTTTTTTCGTCCTTTAGTCTCCTCTTAGTTTCTTTTTTCTTTTTCTTTTATTATGTCCATTTTGCAGTGGAATCTTCGTAGTCTTAATGCTCAAAGGATTGACTTACGTTTTCTTCTTTCTCTTCACTCCCCTAAGGTAGTTTGTCTTCAGGAGACTCGTCTTTTCTCTCCTCCTGTTCCCTTTCCTCATTACTCTTTTTATAGTTCTCCCCACTCTCTCCATGATACTTGTCTTCTTATTCATCATTCTGTCCCTTTTGAAGAGCTGTCCTTTTCTACTCATTTCCCTTGCACCTTTGCTAGAGTCTATCTTGACCGCTGGTTAACAGTGGTTTCTGTGTATTTGTCGCCTTCTCTTCCCATCGATTTTCCCGAATTCTCCGAGATTTTATCTAAGTTGCCCACTCCATTCTTAGTCCTTGGTGATTTTAATGGTCGGCACACCTTGTGGGGTGACAATGTTATTTCACCCCGGGGTCGTCGGCTTGAACCTTTTCTCTCGGACCGTCATCTTTTTCTCCTTAATTCTGGTGCTCCTACTCATTTTGATGCTCGGACTCGTACGTTTTCCTATATCGATCTTTCCCTGTGTTCCTCTTCAGTTTCCCTTGATTTTCATTGGTCAGTTCTCGAGAATTCTCACAATTCCGACCATTTTCCCATTCTCCTTTCTCTGACTACCTACTCTCCTACTCCTAACTCCCCTCGTTGGTGCTTCCAGCGGGCGGACTGGTCTTCTTTCGCTTCCCTTACTGTTCCTTCTTTGCTTCCTCCTCCTTTCTCATCGGTCCGTGTCATGCTCTCGTTTTTTCTGGATCTGGTTTTCGGTGCTGCTTTGACGTCCATTCCCCGGACGTCTCGCCCTTTCTCGTCTAAATGCGTCCCTTGGTGGTCTCCTGAGTGTTCCAGGGCCCTCCGGGTTAAACGGGCGGCTGGGAAAAGCTTTCGCCGTAAGCGTCTCACCCCTGCTTCTCAGGAGTCGTTTTTTCTCTTTCGCCGTGCATCTGCTCTTTTCCGTCGTACTACCAAAGCCGCTAAACGCCGGAGTTGGGAGTCCTATGTTTCTTCTCTTACGTCTCGCACTCCTGTCGCTTCGGTTTGGAAACTTATTCGTAAGATCTCTGGTAAACATCTTCCCTTCCGTGCTCCAGTCCTCCGCATTGATGGTGTTTCTGTGGCAGACTCCGAAAAGGGGGCCTGAAGTTATAACTAATGGAAGTGAGGTATACCTGTATGCGGATGACACTAAACTGTATAGAAGAGTGAGGAGTAAGGAAGATATGGGTTTGCTTCAAGGAGATGTGGAGGGCATGAAGGGATGGTCTGAGCATTGGTTAATGCCTTTTCATCCAAAAAAATGCAAGTACATGCGGATTGGGACCAGCAAGATAGACAAGGTAGGATACAGTATGTATGAAGCGATGGAGGAAGTGAGTGCAGAAAAGGATATAGGAGTAGTGATAGATAATAAGTTAAATTTCTCAGAACATTTAGCGTAAAAAAAGATAAACAAAGCCAATAGAATTGTAGGGCTGATAAGGAGGACATTTGTGTCACTTGACGAAGAAATCTTCAGGAATCTATATACAGCGCTGGTTAGGCCACACCTGGAATATGCAAACCAGGTGTGGGCTCCATATATGGTAAAGGATATAGAAGCAGTGGAGAAAGTGCAGAGAAGAGCTAGCAAGCTGGTACCAACGTTGAAGAACGCGGGCTATGAGCAGAGGTTGAGGACACTGGGACTTCCGACACTGGCATATAGGAGAAAGAGAGGGGATATGATAGAGACTTTTAAGATAGTGTCAGGAAAGTACGATGAGGATGTGTGTGAAGGTATCTTCTTGATGCGGGAGGGAACAAGAACGAGAGGACACTCTAAGAAAATTTACAAAGAAAGAAATAGGCTTGAGAAGGCGAAGAACTCATTTTGTGATAGAGTGGTAAATGAGTGGAACGCACTGCCCCAGTATGTAGTCGATTCCGAATCAATAAGGGAGTTTGAAAGTAATCTTGATAAAGCATGGGGAAGACAAGATTTGAAGTTTGATTATAAAACAAAAATACAGAATAGTAAAAATGTTGCGTCTGCTACCGCCGCCGCCAACACCGTGAACGACCGCAGCAGTGCAAGCACTGGTACTGAGCTGGATACACAGGCATAGTTTGCCTTTTTCCAGAGGATCTACTGTAAGAAACTGTAAGAAACAATTGCTAATCGATTGGGCTCGTACTTTAGCTCAGTTAGCAGTGGTTCTCACCTCTCTGCTGAGTTTCACTCGCTTAAAGTCGTTGCGGAAAGTACTCCAATTACTTTTAGTCTTTCCTCTGACGAATCCTATAATGCTCCTTTTTCCTCGACTGAGTTACACACCGCTCTCCGTGCCTGTAAGAACACTTCTGAGGGTCCTGATGGTATCCATTATCTCATGCTCAAACATCTTTCCTCGCAAGCTCTGGTCTTCTTGTTAGCTCTCTATAACACACGATTTGGTCTTCTGGTGTTTTCCCTCCCTCTTGGAGTACTGCCCTGACCATACCTTTTCTTAAACCTGGCAAGTCTGGGTTCTCGCCACAGGACTATCGCCCTATTGTCCTTACCAGTTGCCTGTGTAAACTCTTTGAACGTATGATTAACGCTCGTCTCATGTGGATTCTTGAGTCGCGCCATTTGTTGTCTTCTTCCCAGTTCGGGTTCAGACGTGCTCGTAGTACGCTTGACCCCCTCATTCGCTTGGAATCTTATATCAGGACGGCTTTTGCTCGTCGTCAAACTGTCATTGCTGTTTTTTTCGATCTCGAAAAAGCCTATGATTCTACCTGGAAGTACCACATTTTGCGTCAGCTCCGTTCTTGTGGCATTTACGGTAATCTAGGGGTCTTTATTCAGAATTTTCTTTCTTCTCGGTCCTTTCGTGTCAGAGTCGCTTCCCACTTATCTCGTCTTTACCCTCAGTTGGAAGGTGTCCCTCAGGGTTGTGTCCTGAGTACCGTCCTTTTTCTCATTGCTATCAACGGTATCGTGTCTTCTCTTCCTGTCGGGGTTCGGTCTTCCTTGTATGTCGACGACTTTGCGATTTACGCAGCCGACTCAGATATTGCCGCTTTACATTTTCTTATCCAATCCGCTATTCTGGCTGTTTCTTCATGGGCAACCCGCCACGGGTTCCGTTTTTCCACCTCCAAATCCTGCGCGATGTCCTTTACTCGTTGCCATTCTATTCCTCATCCTCCTCTTACTCTTTATGGTACTGCCCTCCCTTATCGTTCCTCTACTACTTTTTTGGGTCTTACTTTTGATTCTCGTCTTAATTGGTCCGCTCATGTTTCTTCTCTCAAGGTTGCTGCCTTACTCCGCCTCCGCCTTCTTCAGTCCTTGTCCCACCTCACTTGGGGTGCTGATCGAGCGCTTCTTCTTCGGCTTCATACGGTTCTTGTCCTCTCTAAGTTGGATTATGGCTGTCAAGTTTACTCTTCAGCCTCTGATTCTGTTCTCCATGCTCTTGATTCTGTTCATCACTCTGGTCTTCGTCTTGCCCTTGGTGCTTTTCGTTCCTCTCCTGTTGAAAGCCTCTATGCTGAGTCTGGTTTCCCTTCTCTTTATCGCCGTCGGGCTCTCCTGTCCCTTCGTTCTTACGCTCGCCTTCAACAATTCCCATCTTCCCATCTTTCCCTTCCCCCTTCGGTCGTTGCTACTTTTTCGTCTCACCCCCGTCTTGGTTCTCCGTTTTCTGTCCGCATGCTCCCGCTGCTCGCATCGTGCTCTTTCCCTGTTTCTAACGTCCTCCCTTTCCGCTTTTGCTCTTTTCCCCCCTGGCTTTTCCCTCGTCCTTCGGTTTGCCCTTCCATCCTCCCTTGTTCCAAGTCCTCTACTTCTCCCCTCGTTCTTCGGTCTCGTTTCTTAGATCACCTCTCTCTTCACGCTACAACCACTCCCGTGTATACTGATGGCTCCAAGACGTCGGTAGGCGGGGGGGTTTGCCGTCCTTTTTCCCACTTGCTCGTATCAATATTCTTTGCCTCCCGTTGCCAGTATTTTAACTGCTGAACTTTATGCTATTTTTATTGCCCTCCGTTTTATGTGTTCCTTCCCCTCCTCGTCCTTTACTTTGTTCTCTGATTCTCTCAGTGCTCTACTTCTCTTACAGTCCTCCCCTGCTCTACACCCTTTAGTTCTCTGATTCTCTCAGTGCTCTACTTCTCTTACAGTCCTCCCCTGCTCTACACCCTTTAGTTCTCTGATTCTCTCAGTGCTCTACTTCTCTTACAGTCCTCCCCTGCTCTACACCCTTTAGTTCTCTGATTCTCTCAGTGCTCTACTTCTCTTACAGTCCTCCCCTGCTCTACACCCTTTAGTTCTCTGATTCTCTCAGTGCTCTACTTCTCTTACAGTCCTCCCCTGCTCTACACCCTTTAGTTCTCTGATTCTCTCAGTGCTCTACTTCTCTTACAGTCCTCCCTGCTCTACACCCTTTAGTTCTTTCCATTCAGGAATGGCTTTTCCGCCTTTCCGTCCGCAAAAAGCTTGTACATTTTTGCTGGGTTCCCAGTCACGTTGGCGTTTGCGGTAATGAGCGGGTTGATTGCCTTGCTCGTTCTGCTGCCGTGCAGGGTACCCGCTCCTCACTTGCTGTCCCGGCCTCTGATTTCTTCCCTGCCTTGTCCAGGTTTCTTTGGTCGAGGTGGCAGACTCAGTGGTCCACTATCTCCGTTAATAAACTTCGTTCTGTCAAACCGTCCGTTTCTGGGTGGTCTGATCCCTCCCACCGTAATCGCCGTTGGGAGACGGCTTTGGCCCGTCTCCGCATTGGCCACACCAGACTTACCCATTCGTTTTTAATGTCCCGTTCTCCTCCGACTCTTTGCTCGCACTGTACCGTTCAGCTTTCTGTCTCCCATCTTTTTCTCGATTGCCCCTTATTTTCCGTTGCCCGCACGCATTTCTTCCCTTTTCTAGCTCTCCTCCGCCAGCCGCCATGTCTTGCAGATTTTCTTTCTGAATCTCCCTCGTTTTCTATCTCCCGTATTATGTCCTTCCTTCATCATGTTCGAGTTCTCGATGATATTTAGTTAACTTCCTTCCCGTCTTTCCATATGGCCTTTGTCGCCTGGTGCGTTGACTTCATTAATGTAATGTAATGTAGCTTTCCAAATGGATTTGTTATGAAATGGTGGGGAAATCATGGTGGAATATGAAAACTACACCATTGGCGGGTAGGCGGGGCTTAGTTTCTCGATTTTATGTGGATTATGAAGCTAAAAGGATTATTTAACCTATTTTTAGTACGGCCGGTATAATTATGCAAGTATATAGAGCATTTCTTAATAGGTAAAAGTACTAAATGTTTTCAATAGGGGCTGCAATTAATGGAATAGTTATTAGAGATTGGTACCTCAGATCTAGCGGGAGCCCGAACAAAGGAGGCAGTGACCAGTGTTACCAGATGAGATGGCCAAAGTCTAGGAATGTGTTACCAGATCACTTTTGCGCAGTAGTCGTCGTCAAAAGCGCATCGACCTTTATTCATTAATTTCTCCATTAATATCGAACGTTGAGAATTCTGCTTTTTGCACATTGATAGAACTTTTGGACGGAATTCTGTAAAGCTTTTCAGAACTCAAGTAACTATTATGGTTGAGGAGAAAATAAACTTTGTATTTTGGTGCTGCCATCTGTTGGCCATCATTTCTGATCACCACTCTTTCGCTAATCTCCGCCCCCCCTCCGAGTCGTCTTATAGGTCTTTTGGGAACGAATTGTTCTCGTCAAATAATGAAGCTCAACATGTCGTTCACATACCAAATAATAGCCATTTTAATGACACGTCTGCATAGTACAAAGTTAATTAGCATAAGGTCGTAATAATGTTGCAATCAATGCCGTCTAGTAATTAAATGGTAGTTGGCACTTGTAAACCGAGGTTATATAAGCCCCGGGAACCCTCATTATGTGGACTGCTCGTGTTGGGGAAGGGTGTCTTGAAAATAGTCTACGGGAATTGCACGCCAGGTATCAGCACCCCCGTTTCTTGTAAGTTGGAAGTTGTCGGGAATATTAGCCAAGACCTTTAGTATACAGATTTTTTTTTTTTTTTTTTTTTTACTGTGCGCTGTGAGGGACCCGACGAGGGTTGCTCTTGGGTAGTATCATGTATGGGAGACCCTTTAGTATACAATTTTTTTTTTTTATTATTATACTGTGTGCGCTGTGAGGGACCCGACGAGGGTTGCTCTTGGGTAGTATCATGTGTGGGGGTTGTGGGGTAAGGGTTGAGAACTCCGAGGGTTGCTCTTGGGTAGTATTATGTGTAGGGGTTGTGGGGTAAGGGTTGGGAACTCAGGGTTGCTCTTGGGTAGTATCATGTGTAGGGGTTGTGGGGTAAAGGTTGGGAACTTAGAGGGTTGCTCTTGGGTAGTATCATGTGTGGGGTAAGGGTTGGGAACTTAGAGGGTTGCTCTTGGGTAGTATCTTGTGGGGTAAGGGTTGGGAACTTAGAGGGTTGCTCTTGGGTAGTATCATGTGTGGGGGTTGTGGGGTAAGGGTTAGGAACTTAGAGGGTTGCTCTTGGGTAGGATCATGTGTAGGGGTTGTGGGGGAAGGGTTGGGAACTTAGAGGGTTGCTCTTGGGTAGTATCATGTGTGGGGGAAGGGTTGGGAACTCAGAGGGTTGTTCTTGGGTAGTATTATGTGTGGGGGTTGTGGGGTAAGGATTGGGAACTCAGGGTTGCTCTTGGGCAATATGAGGTGCAGGGGTTATAGCAGTAATAATAATGATAGGCTATAGGTAACTCAGAGGGCTGCTCATGGGTAGCATGATGTGTGGGGGTTTGGAGGATTTAGGATGTACTGCAAGTGGATTATGAAAGATTGCTTTGCCGCAGCACTCATCTCCGTAGCTTCGTCCCTTTGGAGGCTGTGGTAGGTGTTATGGGAAGCTGCTCACAGGCATCAAGGAGTGATCTGCCTTGTGTGGGCCGATTGGCTTTCTGCAGACTTCCGTTTTCTTATTTTATTTGCCAGTTTTACATAAATTTCTAGTTTATTCCAATTTAATTATATTTTCTTATTTGTTGTAGTTTTGTTTCTCATTATTCCACTTATAATTGTGCTTTCCTTTTATTTATTGTACCAAAGTGTACCAGAAAATATATTTGTGTTTATTATTTTTTTAAAGTACAGAATTTTCTATTATATTTTAAACATATTTTATTATATCTTATTTTATATTCATATACCTGAATCAGTATTAGTACTGTATAATAATTTTTTTCTCATTATTATTCCATCTGTAATAAGGCCTTTCAATCATTATCTTATAGGCCAACCAATATATATGTCTTGCAGGAAATTAAAATATAGAATACATTTATAGTTTTATTTGCCAAAACATGTGCTCCCCCAAATTAAATAAAGTTGCATTTTGGATATACAATAAAGGTAGGCTAATATATTTACCTTTAAATAACACACCGCTCCTGTAATATAAACACAATGATTAGTATAGAGGGGGGGGGGGGGGTATAGACACATACAGTCACACTGTGATGTGAGGGGAATGACAGTACCCAGGCAGTAGGTGTTCGTGGCGACGGCTAGCGGTGTGGTTGAATGTACACCAAATGCAACTAGTGCTTAGATGGTTGCCTGCAACTGCGGTTCTCCCATGAGACACCGAGACATTAACCACTTCTTATTGTATCCACAATAGTCGTCAACCAACTTTGTAGCGGGACATTTGTGGTGTGATGACCGTGTGGTACAATGTATCACAAGAACATTACAATCACTAAATTTACCACCTCAGCTAGTAATTCATTTGTGAGCTCTGGTGTGATAAGGTTATTAGCCATATCACATTCAGAAGAAGAAACCCAAATGAGCCACTACAGCTGATCAGTGACTGAGTTGTGAATGTATGATGAGTGGTGTCAAGAAGTCCTTGGCATCATCACCACAAGGTCATCACAACTCAGTATAGAGAAATGACTGTAAGTGGGTGATGAGTGTGTGGTGGTGTTGCCACACACTCACCACGACCACCACAGACAAATCTATCACACTACTGACTGGGCGAAGGAGAGAAATATAGTCAAGCCAAAGACTTAGAAAGAAAGATGAGAATGCAGGATGACTGGAAACAGATTGCCCGACTCCTACACTCCCCCGCCTTGTCTTCCACTCGGAGAATGGAAGGGGCACTTTTGGGGTGGTTCTATAAGCTGTAGCATTCAGGACACTGGTGCGTCGCTATTGGTCACGGTCACATAGTCTGGAAGTTTTTACGCTACACCTCTTAAGATTACCATGATCACAGTAACCTCTAACCAGAATACAAACTTAAGCTTGGCTTAGGTTAGGGCGAGTTAAAACAATCATAGTAAAGTCGAGCGATTGTGTAAATCTGCGTATACGTTTCAAGACTAAGCATCCCAACTGTCTTGTTCTCTCGTCAGTTAGAGGCTTGACTACCTCATGCACCCGACAGCAAGCCCCAAGACCCAGACCCCAGCAGACACTTTAACCACCAATGTCAACCAATGTACAACAGCTTACAGACAACACCCCCCCCAACAAACCATAAATCACTCCCACCGCCACCACCACCCTCACATCACATCTAATACACAACACAAATATAAATAAAGACAAACACACAACAAATAAACAAGGAAAGGGGAAGCATAAAAGGAAATGAAAGGTAAGGAAAAGGAAGGGGAAAGTAAAAAAAAATAAAAAAAAAGTTAAGACAAAGAAAGAAATCAAGAAATGTAAAGAAAGATAAATCAAGGGAGAAAATAGAGAACAAAGATTAAAATAAAGAAATTTAAAGAGAAGGGAGAAAACAACTAATCAAGAGTAAAGTATGGAACAAGAGAAAGCAGAGCCGAGAGAATAAATAACTAGATAGAAAAATACATGCAAAGGAAGGGAAAACTTTAAAAAAAGGAAAGGAAAAGGTTAAGACAAAGAAAGAAACCAAGAAATGTGAAGACAGAAGTCAAGGGAGAAAGCAGAAAAAAAGAAATGTAAAGAGGCGAGAAGGGAGAAAAAAAGTGAAGAGTAAAGTAGGGAACTAGAGAAAGTGAAGAGTAAAGTAGGGAACTAGAGAAAGTGAAGAGTAAAGTAGGGAACTAGAGAAAGTGAAGAGTAAAGTAGGGAACTAGAGAAAGTGAAGAGTAAAGTAGGGAACTAGAGAAAGTGAAGAGTAAAGTAGGGAACTAGAGAAAGTGAAGAGTAAAGTAGGGAACTAGAGAAAGTCAAGAGTAAAGTAGGGAACTAGAGAAAGTCAAGAGTAAAGTAGGGAACTAGAGAAAGTGAAGAGTAAAGTAGGGAACTAGAGAAAGCAGAGATAAGAGAATAAATAAGAGGAAAATACATTGAAAAAAGAAAAAGTCGGCCACACCCAGCTTTAAAAAAAAAAGTAAATAGATAGAAATAATACAAAGAAAGAGAAATGAAAGAAGAGACGAATCTTGAAGCCGATGAACCATGAAGACGATGATTCTTCTTTCTTCTTCCCAAGACGTCCTTCGACCCTCGCCACAACTGGAAAGAATACGGGTGATGGGCTGGTCTATCAGAGTGAGAACTGAGCAATCTCTGCCATACCCATATAGCTTACTCTGACTGTTCCTTTTACTTATATATTTTCTAGATCTCAAGTGACGGCGTCTCTTCTGTGGATTGACCTCCCAATCTACCAAGATTGGAAGCCAAAGCATCAAATTTTTTCCTTTGCCCCTCAACTTTCTCTTCATAATTGCTGAGGGGCACAGGGCCCTGGGTTGGGCTTTGGTTTCCCGGGCGTTTCCGCACCCTCCTCGGCTCCCCGCCATGGAGTGGCTTCGGTCACCCAGGCTTTATTGTGGTCGGCAGGGAGGGTTCTGTGGGGGCGCTCGGTTATGGCCTTGCTCGGGGCCTTGTGGCTGTTCGGCCAGGCAGCTTGGGGAACAACAACAACTGGAAAGAATAGAAATATTTGTTAAGTCTTTTCAATCGTATTCATTTATGTTAATATAATTTACTGCTATATAATTGTATTCAGATTAGAAAGGACCATTTGTAAAAAAAATAAAAAAATAAAAATATATACAGTACAGTAACTCCTCACTTAACCCCTACTGTACCGATGACTCCTTTATTATTATATTCTGGCTATTACACGATTTTACTCGGCTTAAGAAGGACATCTGCCAATTAAAAAGCTACAGACTATTTCACTTCTTCCAATATACCCTTACAGATCCTTCCTGATCTCAAGAAAATCATCTACTGTTAGCAGTCACACATGCACTTTCAATGGTATATTTTTATATGCAGATTTTGGGTAGAACTATTTCAAAAGCAAATTATCTATAGATAGAAAACTGTTGTTAAAATCTTGTATATTATAATGTAAAACTTACAAAATAAACAAACCAAAACAGGGACGGCACAATATAAAGACAATTAAAAGAACTTAATCAAAATCGCTATGTGGAAATAACAATTTAGCAATAGAATTTTGAACTAAAGGAACACAAAACCACCACAACATGTAATATGAGTAAGTGAATTTCAATATATCTTTTAACTTCGAACCCTTCCCCGAGTATATTAAAATTGCCCAGTACTGTATTATACCCTATTTTTTTCCAGCTGATGGTAAATTGAATCCCTAAGTAGCTGATTTCTCGATAATTAATGATGCAGTGTTTACCACCATACACTCCCTGCTGAATTAAATTGTAAAACTTACAAACTAAACAAACCAAAATTGGGACAAGG
Source organism: Paralithodes platypus (assembly GCA_032716605.1). NCBI lineage: Eukaryota > Metazoa > Arthropoda > Malacostraca > Decapoda > Lithodidae > Paralithodes > Paralithodes platypus. The sequence continues at coordinate 66,175,878 of CM064578.1, read as the reverse complement.
CCAATATAAAGTCAAATTAAATTATCAAAATCGCTATGTGGAAACAATGCTTACTAAAATGAAAATTAGCAAGGCTAGGGTGGGTGCCCTGATGAATCAGGGACTTAGTGAATAGTTGCCACAGATTGCTAGACCGCACCGTTCACCAACAGCACTGACATCTGCCAATAACTCACTGGCTGGCCCGAGGCTCGAACCGTCAACCTCACAGTTAGCAGGCGAACGCTCTACCAATCGAGCTACGGCCTGTGGAAAGATATGAAGCTACTATGTCTCTGTGTCATAGTAATGCCAAGTTTTTATAATTAACAACATATTTCGCTACAAAATCTACCTTATACCTGAGAAACAGAGATAGAAACATGACAATTTACCCTCAGCTGGAAAAAAATAGACTATAGCCAAAATACAGGACAATAGGTACCGATTTTGATTCGTTGTTTTGTCTTTTTACAGTGTTCGTATACGTTTTGGTTTGTTTATTTTGCAAGTTTTACATTATAATTATTGTACTGGAAAAGTTGATCATGGCAAATTGAAATCACATTGCATAAAAAATATAGCCGGGGAAAAGTACTCGTGTGACACTGACTTTTTACTAAGAATGTATCTCCAACAATCAAAAGAATGCAAAGCTATCTAAATTATCCAGAACTTGAAGAATGACAGACTATTGAAGATTAGCTAATGACAAATAAACTCATCAGATTATTAAAGATTAGCTAAAGAAAAATATATTCATGAAAGTCAAAATTGTCTCAACTTAAACTGGTAACTGTACACTAAATATAACAGAGGGCCACTTTTTCAGATATACTACTAATACATTTGTTTCAGTAGTAATATATTTATGTAAACAGGTAGGCTATGTCCTGTTATGGGAGGATATGCTATAGTAGATTCATTCTAGGTGGGCCAGAAATTGTATCCACTAGTCTCTCCTGGGCGACCTAAATGTGTGTGAATTTAGGTTTTGTTATTTATTTTATTTTTTATTTTTTTGGGGGGAGGGGGGGTCCTTGTTCGGGCTGTCTCGAGTCGGCCACCCCCAGAAAAGGAGGGAGGAAGGAGGGGTGGGGGGAGGGGGGGGGGGGAGGATGCGCCTGAGTAGATAGTCTCTATAACAACAAGACAGGAGTAATGGAGCTCACATTTCTACCATTTCTGAAGAGTCGGGCAGGGATTAGGGGTGGAAATTTACAGCCCATTAGATTAAGGGGAGGTATTTAGTTTATTCCCTAGACCTCCATCAAACTTAGAATTACACCCCCTTGACCTCCTTTCAATATAAATTTGTACATTTTTTAGTAGAAAAATTTCCCGGCCAAAGGCCGATTCCTCTTAAATTACAGGCTCGCTATCGCTCGCCAGGAAATAATCGACACCTAAATGGCACGAAAGGTCTTAAAATTGACAGAAATGGGGCGAAATGTTTTAAAATAACCAAAGTAATCGGGCAAACGTCTTAAAATCTCAAAAGCGATAACCGGGGGTAGACTGTAGGGCAAGTAAAATTAAAAGGTAAAACTTGCAAACTAAACAGACCAAAACTGGGACGATACAAGATAAAGGTAAAATAACTGGTATAATCCTGTGTAGCGGGTAGACCTGTAGCCTACATTATCTCAATAATTTGGTAATGTTACAATATATTTATACATTTTACATTGATAAATAGTCTACTAATGTACTAGGTTAGGCTAGGTTAGGTTTTAGTTAGGTTAGGTTAAAGATATTGTTCGATGTTTCTTAGTAAATAGGCATCTGAAAAACAGTTCCACCCGCTACACAGGATCTTACCAAATAACTTATCAAAATCGATATGTGGAAAATTGGCTTCATCACAGCAAACCCCAAAGTACAGTAATTGACTGAAAAAATGGGCCAATATTATATAATCTAAATAGCCTATTCTACTAAAACCAACACACATATAACTCACCAGAATGCAACTTTAATCATACATGAAATATACAATATATATACTGTATAATATATATATACATATTATATATATTATATTACTGTATATCCCGGGGAGCACATCAATTTACAGATAAATGAAAACCCACATAGGTGTATACATCACAGTGATAGATATCGGAGGACTGATGATCGGTAAACAAACTAATTCATAATAATGATTTACAGCAATAGAAAAGGCTGTCTTGAGTCTGCCACCCCCAGAAAAAAAAAGGAAAAATGGGGAATGGGCCTGAGTAAATACATACATACATACATACATACAATAGAAAAGGTATATTAATAAGTGATAGTTTTAAATTACTGTACAAGATCAGTTTAAAAAGGGCCTCCAGCAAGCAGCAGCTAACAGGGAGTAAGCGCTGTAGTAGAATAAAGGGACCCCTGCCGAAGGATAAGTCAGAAATAGAGAAATTTGAGTGCGTAGTATGCAAAGGCGAGCTTGTGTTAAGTGATGATCCTGTGGCTGTGAATTTTGGAAAGGAGTCTTTGGAGCTGGTGAACAAGTTTTGTTACCTAGGAGATACCATCTCTGCCGGTGGTGGGGCCGAGGCTGCCACTGTTGCTAGAATTAGGTGTGGCTGGGGGAAGTTCAGAGAACTGATGCCAATCCTGACCATGAAAAGAATGCCTCCTCCTGAAGGGAAAGGTGTATGCCTCATGTGTTAGAAGTGCAATGACGTATGCCTAAGAAACATGGGCCGTTAAAGTAGAGAATGTCAACAGAAGGGAACGTAATGAGATGAGAATGGTGAGATGGATGTGTGGGGCCAGGCTGCAGGATAGAATAACAAATGTTGAGCTGAGGAGACGTTTAGGTATAAAGAGTATTAGCGAGGTGATCCGTACAAGTAGACTGGGATGGTATGGACATGTGGAGAGAATGGATGAACAAAATTGGGTGAAAAAATGCAGGTCTGTGATTGTGGAGGGAGCTGCACCAAGGGGTGGACCGAGGAAGACCTGGGATCGGACTATACGCGCCGATCTCAAATCCAAGAGCTTGACAAGTGAAGCAGCCCTTAACAGGGTTGCCTGGAACGCCGTCATTAGGACAAGAGACTGAAACTGCACTTATGTGTGGAACACAAAGTCTTAAAATTTTATGTATGTATGTATGTGTATGTGTTAAACTGCAGAAAAATCGTCTTAATGTAGCTAAAATAAAATGTAAATAAGTGGCCAGTACAGAAGGGGTTAATAAACATATCATTAATTGTCCATAATGTGCCACCAATATGTATCACTGTGATTTACAAACAATAATGTCTGTTAGTCCAAGGGGCCAGAATTATAAGTGACACTATACAAAAAGTGTGAGTGTATGGATGGATGGATAAGCCCCCCAATTGAGATAAATTTGTACATATTTCGGTAGGAAAATGTCCTGGCCAAAGGCAGGTTCCTTCTAAATTATAGGCTAGCTATTCTAACACCAGGACAAATTCAACACCTAAATGGCACTAAAGGTCTTAAAAATTGCCATATTTTTTAGAGCGAACGTCTAAAAATCTCAAAACTAATAGGATTAACATTGGCCAGAAGGAGGTCCAGAAATATAAACCAAACCTCCCCTTCACACCATTTAGTTCGAGGGGGGGGGTTTAGGCCCTCCCATGTTTCGCTCCATTAGTATGGAGATGTTAAGACATTTCATGCCTTAGTTTAGCGATACTAAAATTTCACCTCATCTGGGCGTAATTTTTTTTATGGGAGAGTGATTGCGAGCCTATTAACCCTTTCACGCACAGGACGCAATTTGAGCCTATTCTGGGATAATTTAAAGCCTTTCTGACCATCAGGGGTGTTTACAAACCTTTAGTATATTTACTTCAACCTCTGAGCAGTTGTCTTTTAAGTTAGCTGAGGGCAGAAAAATAATATAAGAGACGTAATTTAGAGATTAAAATTAAAATGTAAAACTTGCAAACTAAACAAACCAAAATTGGGACAAGGACAATATAAAGTCAAATTAAATTATCAAAATCGCTATGTGGAAAAAACGCTTACTAAAATGAAAATTATTAAATAAAAGAACACAATCCACCACATAGGGTGTACATTACTACATGAGCAAGTTTCTAGAACTATTTCTGAATGCTAATCGCCAACCCCCGAGTCCACAGGATAGTGAGAGGGTTAACATAAAGAAAATCAGCCTTTGGCAGAGACAATATTCTAAAAAAAATATAAAAATAAAAGTAATGTATACAAACTTAGCTTGAGGAGGTCTGAGTGAGCATTATTATTTTTAGTTTAAAGGAAGTCTGGGAAGGCATTTTTGTTAGCCTAGGGGACAAACTAAAATTAATTTAATTCCTCAAATTTTATCTGGCCCCTGGATAAAAAAAAACCCCAGAATATTAGTGCTGCGGAGTCGGTGCCGAAGTCGGAGACTCTATGTGTAGCATCTCCGGAGTCAGGGCTTCTACCACTGCCCCCACGAGTCTGGAGGTGGGATGTCTGGGTCACCGCGGAGTCTCGTGTAGCGTCTCCGGACTCAGGGCTTCTACCACTGCCCCCACGAGTCTGGAGGTGGGATGTCTGGGTCACCGCGGAGTCTTGTGTAGCGTCTCTGGACTCAGGGCTTCTACCACTGCCCCCACGAGTCTGGAGGTGGGATGTCTGGGTCACCGCGGAGTCTCGTGTAGCGTCTCCGGAGTCAGGGCTTCTGCCACTGCCCCCACGAGTTTGGAGGTGGGATCTCTGGGTCACCGCCTTCCATCATTCTGTCAACAAAGAAGACTATCATAAATATAAAAACTCCGAAGGGTTGACACTGTATACAAATTATATATTTTTGTTTTCATCAACCAACTTCACTTCTAAACTCTATCTATCTATCTATATATTTACTCTCACTTCTAAACTCTATCCATGTTACCATGTTACCTTTTATGAAATAAAGAATTAACTAACTATCTAACTATCTATCAATCTATCTATCTATTTACTCTCACTTTTTTTTTTTTTTTTTTTTTTTTTTTTAAAGAGACAATGAACGGAGGAAGGAAAAACACAGATAAAACAAAAAGGTCCATGTGCCTAAAGGCATCCTCCATTCATAAAATGTTTGTAACAACTGGATTTAAACATTTGTTGATTGTAAGTTTGTGGAAAGCAATTCGAGGGAAGTGAATTCCAAAGAGACTTCTAAACTCTATCTATCTATATCTATCTATCTATTTACTCTCACTTCTAAACTCTATCTATCTATTTACTCAGGCCCAATCCCCACTTTTCCTATTTTTTCCCTTTCCTTTTCATTCTAAACTCAATGAAATCAACAAATACCTGTGGTACTCCAAGGACTCGAACCTAGGACACTCACATCGAAATTCCGCGCACTCTACAGGAAATATGTTAGTTACCCTTCTTTAGCGGCGCGCATCATATGTCGAGTGAAAGAAATTTGGACTATGTGGCGGCTCACAACATAAGTCGTGTGGCATTTTCAGCACGTAATGTTGCTGAGAGAGAGAGACAAGTGGTGGCAGGAGAGTAGCGAGCGTATGACTGCTCCAGACCACCGCGGTGGACCAACTGACATGAATCCCACCCTCCTCTACCCTCTCACACTCGCTAAACTGAATTGTTTAGGGAAAGTACCGAATTACATGGTTTTTGCACTCGTGTTGCGCGATTGTTGCAAGAGAACTAGCGGTCATACAAGGATCGTTGGGGTGTCATTGGAAAGCTCTGTTTATGCCCTTTCAGGGATAGATACTTGTTTTACGCTCTGGATCTTATTTAGGCATGAAAATGATCACGGAAGGGGTTAAGGTGCATTTTACAAGCTTGTTGATAATTACGCACAGTAGTCAACTCATTTAATTAAAATGTAAAACTTGCAAACTAAACAAACCAAAATTGGGACAAGGACAATATAAAGTCAAATTAAATTATCAAAATCGCTATGTGGAAACAACGCTTACTAAAATGAAAATTATTAAATAAAAGAACACAATCCACCACATAGGGTGTACATCACTACATGAGCAAGTTAATCTGTTTCCCAAGCAAACCAATCGCACATATAACAACGCACTATCGTCACGTTAAAGGAAGTAGTCAAGTTTGGGAAGTCCGGGACGTTCTGGCAAATTTTACTAAACTCTGCATGAATAAAGAAACTACATGTTAAATGTCAAAATATTATTTAAAATCAAATTTGCAACATGACAAGACATTAACAATAGTAAAAAATACAAATATTGATAAGATATCTATACTATTACAAAATAATATAAAATACAGTACAGCACTCACTAACGATAGTGCTATCGGGTAGGTACCTGTAAGCATAGCATGCTTCAAGTGACCCCTATCAATAACTACCCTACAAATAACCTACATTTATAGCACAAATAAACTAAGGAAATCGCAAAAGTAAGCAATTGATACTATCGACAATGAATACATATAATATAAAGAGAAATAATTGCAAAATATGAAGTAACAACAGATTTAAACAAAGAGTACTCTTTTAACAAGAACAATAAATTTAAAAAATCATCAATATTAATAATAATAATAATAATAGAAAAAGAAAAAGATAAACAATAAATACAGACAAAAAGTAAGCAGAGGTTATACAAGAAACTTCAAGTTAAAAATGCTTGATTAAAATTATTGATGTCAAATTTTAGAATACAGTCACAATAATTGACCCTAAAAAGATTAAATTTATGGAACAATTTACTTGCCTCAAAACCTCTGTCCACTAAGAGTCTGTATAGTAACCTAGCTCTAGCCCAAAAGTCATCTACTTTAGTGCAGATTTTACAAAATCTTATTAATTGGGAATAAAAACAATTATAAGTTATTTTACTATCGATATTACTACTAGGGAAAGGAAAGTTTATTACGTTAAAATTAAAATCATCAACTTTGTGATATACTTTAAGTATGCACTGTTCATTAACAATCTCTATATTTATATCAAGAAAATTTTCAACTTTATAATTTACGTTACATTGTGTGAGGGGAATAGAATTAGGGTAAATAAGTTTAGCAACTTGATTAAAATTTAACAAATTGCAAACAAGAATATCATCAATATATCTACTATTATTACTTAACAGTTTAGCAAGTGCTAATTTTTCTGGAATTTTATTTTTCTTGCTACTGTCAACTAACTACTAATTAACTACTAATTAACGCAGTCTAGGAAATTGACCACTTGCTAGTTTCAGGCTATAAGGAAGTTGGAGCCATAAACATCGATATTAAACAGAAATACAATAATAATGTAGGTTTCTAATGGATAAAAAGTATGTTGAATTGGGTTTCATGTATTTATATAAGCACTACAACCGCAATTTAGGTGATAATTCTGTTAATTATCGATGTCTACAGCTCCAACTTCCTTATAGAACGAAACTCGCAAGTGGTCAATTGTATTTATGCAATTATAATTTTGCAGATTGCTGTAGAAATCAGTATTGCTTATAAAATTGTTAATGCATCCCCTTTTAAATTTGTATCCTGTATTGCAAATTTGTTTTATACATTAACTTTTTAAGATTCTGAGACACTGGGAATTAAAGCAGTTACACCAACGCATTTTCCAGCAATTTTTGACGAGCAAGTTTTTTTCTCATACTATTTTGACTATTTTTGCATTGGAATCGACAACTAAATCGCAGGTAGATTGTGATACCTAGTTAAATTCCAATTGATCTTATATTTTCAAGCTGCCAGACTACAATTGCCCACTTGTGTGACACCGCCTTTAAACAAGTTGATTGTACAGTACTGTACCTGTAATACCCTGTACCCTCAAAATCCCGCAACCACAAAACTACCAGAGTTGACGTCTGGGATAGCGTAAAATAGTCGTTGGTAGCGAAGTCTAATAAACCCACTACATGACTATCCCTGGTTCTTTCAAGGCGAACTAAGGTTGCTATCCTATTGTACGTCCGTGGTAGCACAGCGGGTTAATGCACGAGTCTGGTAAAAAACCTACTGAGGTCCCTGACCAGGGGTCGAAACCGCGCCAGTCTGGTAAAACCTACTGAGGTCCCTAATCAGGATTCGAACCCTCGCCAGGCACCACCACTGGGCAGGCCTGGGGATTTTCGAGAGGGTTAAATTCCCTTCACACCCAGAATTTCAGTACCTATTATGAAGTAGGTTTTCTTACTAAATAAATATATACATATGAGAATAAGGGGGGGGGGGGGGGGTCGCACAAGACCTTTTATCTTCAACTTTTTCTGGCATCACCTCGAGAATATTTTGTAATGACACTGGCTACTGGATTGGAGGTAAATAATATAAGGTGACAATATTTGTTATAGCAGCTGCCAGATGATACAACTTGAGGGTCAAAATCAGTTTTTATTAAGTCTAAAAAGTTACAAGCCAAAGTTTGGTATTAAAGGAAGCGCCAACGAACTTGACAAAAATCTTAATCCCTGATCTCTCTCTAACTCAAAAGAGGGCTTTTTTTCTATGTGAGTGAGGCAGACAAAAGGCAGAACTGCCTGTATCGAGTGCCTCACCAAGAGTTGAAAGAGTGACAGGGCCAAAATCAAAGGACGTTCGAGCCAAAATTCTTGGACACACAGAGTTTGAAGCAATTTAAGTCATAGGAAGAGTTAAAGACTGATTCTGGGGGAGAGTTCCAGAGCTCAGCCATTGAATAGAAGACTGAATAACGTTTCACTCTTGGGTTGGAGAGTTGCACAGAGTATTGTGGGATTGTGTTAGACAGGTACTATGTACCCTACGTAGAGGTGGTATACACTGGGAAAGATCTGAGGAACATTGATTACTGTAGTAACGATAGAGATTCAACATTGCAGTGAAGAAAGAGAGATTGCAGAGAGTTGGTAAGAGCAAACTGACTGTAAATATCCACACCTATTCCCTAGTGGACTCTTCCCAAATGTTAGAATCATCAGCCCGATTGCTTTCATTCATTTTGAGTTATAAGATGTTTAAGGGGTCAAGATTATTGTCAAGTTCAATGGCGCTACCTATTGTCAAGTAGCTTTTGACGGCAATTCACATGCTCTGGGTCCCGACCATTATGTTCGCTTCTAGTCTGACCGCTTTGGGTTGAAGGCCTGCACTCGCTAGGACTTATTGTCATCGTGTTATATGGACAGCAGGGGGCAAATAACAGCTGACCGTGGGATAATTTCCAAGAACAGAAAAAAACAAAAATAACGGTCAAATTAGACGTGTCATGTATACTGCTGTTTGCGGATGATACAGTTCTGATGAGTGATCATGAATGGGAGTTGCAGGGTCTGGTAAATGAGTTTGGAACAGTGTGCGAAAAACGGAATTTGAAGGTAAATGCGGGGAAGAGCAAGGTTATGGTCTTCGAAAGGGGTGAAGTCACAGTGTGAGGTGAAGCTGAACGGTCAGGCTATGGAGATCATCAACTCTTTTAAGTATCTGGGCAGTGTGTTGAGTAAAGATGGGACTATGGATGAAGAAGTGCGGGAGAGGGTACAACAGGGGAAGAGGGTTGTAGGAACGCTAAAAGCAGTAACAAGAAATAGGGTGGTCAGTATGGAAGTGAAGAAGTCCTTGCATGACAGTGTGGTAATCCCGACACTGACTTACGGAAGCGAAGCATGGACGTTGGTTGAGAGACTCAGACCAAGAGTGAGAGCAGTGGAAATGAATTACTTAAGGAGTGCGTGCAGAGTTACATGGAGGGATAGACAGACTAATGAGGAAGTAAGGAGGTGTGGTGTGGAGGTAGATGTGCTGGAAAGTGTGAAAAGGAACAACTTGAGATGGTTCGGCCATATGGAACGTATGGAAAGCGAATGACTAAGAGGGTGTACGAGAGCGAGGTGGAGGGACAGAAAGGGAGAGGTAGACCGAATGAGAGGTGGAAGGATGGAGTGAGGAAGTATATGAACGAAGGCGGCGCTGGTTGGGGGGAGGGGCGTCGACTTACTGGGGACAGAGGTGCATGGGGGCGGTTCGTTCGTGGCCACCCCTTCGGGGATCACGGCGTCAGACAATAGATAGATAGATAGATGTCTTGATGTCGCAAACTGCTGTTTGCGGATGATACAGTTCTGATGAGTGATAATGAATGGGAGTTGCAGGGTCTGGTAAATGAGTTTGGAACAGTGTGCGAAAAACGGAATTTGAAGGTAAATACGGGGAAGAGCAAGGTTATGGTCTTCGAAAGGGGTGAAGTCACAGAGTGTGAGGTGAAGCTGAACGGTCAGGCTATGGAGATCGTCAACTCTTTTAAGTATCTGGGCAGTGTGTTGAGTAAAGATGGGACTATGGATGAAGAGGTGCAGGAGAGGGTACAACAGGGGAAGAGGGTTGTAGGAACGCTAAAAGCAGTAACAAGAAATAGGGTGGTCAGTATGGAAGTGAAGAAGTCCTTGCATGACAGTGTGGTAATCCCGACACTGACTTACGGAAGCGAAGCATGGACGTTGGTTGAGAGACTCAGACCAAGAGTGAGAGCAGTGGAAATGAATTACTTAAGGAGTGCGTGCGGAGTTACATGGAGGGATAGACAGACTAATGAGGAAGTAAGAAGGAGGTGTGGTGTGGAGGTAGATGTGCTGGAAAGTGTGAAAAGGAACAACTTGAGATGGTTCGGCCATATGGAACGTATGGAAAGCGAGAGAATGACTAAGAGGGTGTATGAGAGCGAGGTGGAGGGACAGAGGGGGAGAGGTAGACCGAATATGAGGTGGAAGGATGGAGTGAGGAAGTACATGAACGAAGGTGGTGCTGGTTGGGGGGAGGGGCGTCGACTGACTGGGGACAGAGGTGCATGGGGGCGGTTCGTTCGTGGCCACCCCTTCGGGGATCACGGCGTCAGGCAATAGATAGATAGATAGATAGATGTCTTGACCGAGAGCGTGTGAATATCGCTGCAAAAGGTTACTTTAATTAAACCCAAGTATTACAATTTAACAACCCCCTGACTATGGACTACAGTAGCAACAGAAATAGTTTTCCAAGGGACAAAATCATTGCTCTGAAATTAAATTAGTAACGAGTTTGTGTTATTGGGCGTACTATAGTCTATTCGCTGTAAGTAGGCGAGAAATCATGACCTCTAACCTCTGTAACTCAAAAACGACGAGAGTAATCTATCTATTAGTTCTACCATTTGGGAAGAGTCAGTCAAGGAATAGATGTAAAATTTACAGCCACTTTGCTCTAGCCCTTTTTGAGTTACAGAGGATAGAGGTAATGATATCTCGCCTACTTACAGCAAGTAGACTATAGCCACCCTCGCACCATACCCGTTTTCTGTTGACCATTTTGTTACAATGCACTATGACTGGGGTGGTTTTTTCACTTATAACATTTTTAGTAATTTTAGTAATTTGACTAATTTGTGGTGGTGGCAGCCTCGACCTAAAATATACTAGCCTAGGTTTGGTTATGTAGGGTTAACAATATAAGGGGCAACGGTAAGAATGTTGTATTCGGGCGTATCGCCGGCTTTGTTTAAATTACTTGTGTGCTCGCGATCACGTTCCCGTCTATTTTGACTACCGTGGGATACAATCATAAGTTGCTGCCCCTCACCCCCCCTATGACTTATTGTCATCATCATATACATATTGCCAGCAGGGGGCAAATACCTGGAAAAACACAGTAAAAATAATTTAAAGAAAACTGGCGATACGCCTGGATACTACATCTTTCCCAGGGCAACGCCCGTCCTCTCCCTCTCAATGGTAATTAACCCGTCCAGCCCCAGCGACGCGTCTGGCGCGTCGGCGATGTACAGTATAATCCCTTATAACCGTATTTCGTACTACCGAAAATCTCAGTCAACCGTACATAATCATCCTATTTTCCTAAACTCTAATAACCGTAGAAATTCGGGATCCAACCGTAATTTCAAACAGACCGCTCTCCCGTTCGTGTGGGGCGGCAATTTTACGGCCCAACCGCAAGGTGTCGCACCGCGCAGCCTCCCGCCTCCCTGTGTTGTTTCGGCGTCATTGTATCTTACCATTGTCCGTAAAATTTGCTCGTGACGCTCCGTGTTTATCGCTGTGAATCGCCTATCATCTACGCTATGGTGCCTCCGAAATCATCTAAATCAACGCCTAGTATACTCAAGATGTCGACAGGATCTTCAAACAAGAGGAAAAGGGTTGTACTCACCATTAAACAGAAGATAGAAATATGTCACAAGATGGATGCGGGAACCAGTAGGACGACATTGATGCGCCTGTATAATTGCGGTTCTACAACGCTTTATGATATAAGGAAACAAAAGGACAAGTTGCTGAGCTTTGTGGCCAATTCCGACGTTAAGAAGACCTTGGAGAAGCGGCATACAATACGAGAAGCCAAATTTGTGGAGCTTGACAAAGTGTTTTACGAATGGTTTTTGGTAAAGCGAGCCGAAGGATGCCCTACGAGTGGTCCAATAATCATTGAAAAAGCAAGAGATTATCATGAAAAGATGGGCATAAAAGAAGAGTGTGGCTTTAGTGATGGCTGGCTAGTGAAAGTGGATGACAAAAACCATTTGCTGATATGGATAGTGGAATAGGCCTACTGGGGAAACCACTGAAAAAAAAACGAACCAACATGCCTACCTCTGTTGGTGGTTTGGAAATGGCAAAACCCTGGATTACAGCACTACCTCTGCATCACCCTGGATTACAGCCTACCTCTGCATCACCCTGGATTACAGCACTACCTCTGCATCAATCTTCAATGGTGAGTTAAACACTTTATTTTGTGTATAGGCCTATTCATTGATTATTTAATGTAGGCTAGGCCTACTAGAGATTTGTTTAGCTTGCCTGCCATGCTCTTCTATGTTAGTAAACATTTAATGGTTAGTTAAACTTTGGACTTCCTAGGCATCCTAGAAGCCTAGAGGCCTAATTCCTAATAAATAAATAGGCCTAGGCTAGGCCTAGTAAACAAAATAAAAATAGGCCTAATTTTCGAATATCCGAAATATTCGTATTTCCGAAATGTCCTGAGATTCGTGATTTTCGGATATAAGGGATTATACTGTATGTAACGCACAGCCCCAGCGACGCGTCACCCTAATTGCTCCGACCGTAACCTCAGGTGTAGCCACTCGAGAGGGCTCAGATTTGTATGGGAACTGTGTACGTATCCCACGCAACCGTGCCGATGGTTGAAAACTCTCAAAGTCCACGTGCGTGCGCGTGAGCGCGCAACAACCTGTTTTTTTTTGGGTAATTGCCTTCAATTTTTTACTCTTGTAAAATACGTTTTTGGGGGCTCTGTAGGACCATTCTTTAAGCTTTTTGAGCGGTTTTTCGTGGTTTTTCCTTCATTCCTAACCCATTTGCTATTGTTTCTGGAATAAAACAATTTTTTGAAAACCGGCCGGGTTCTGGTGAACAAACAATACAAAACTAGCCGGGGCTCCACGGGTTAAATTGTAAAAACTTGCAAAAATAAACAAACCAAAACTGGGATGACACAAGATAAATGCAAAAGAACTAATCAAAATTGCTATGTGGAAATAAGCCATGCATATATTTTCATTAACCTTACCCCCTCCAAAGTCATAGAACGCCTTGTACTACAACTGATTACACACGACCTACCCCTAGCTCCAACACAACATGGCTTCAGGCCACTGCACTCCCCAAACACTCTTCTTACAGACCTTACACAAAGAGCTTTTGACGGCATCATCTCGGCCAAACCACCACACAGATCACTACTTGCCACACTCGACATTAGTAAAGCCTTTGATGCCATCCCCCGCCACAACCTAACAAAAAAAATCTACGACACAAACATGCACAATACAAAAAAGTGGCTGGCCAACTTCCTAGCAGGCAGATGTGCACACGTATCTTCCCAGTCAGTCATCTAGCATCAGAAACTTCGCAAACAGAGTCCTGCAAGGATCCGTCCTGTCGCCCACACTCTTCAATCTGTACATGCATGATATAAATACACCTCAGACACCTGGGACCACAAGGCATACAAGCACTCCCTAACATATCAAACTACAGTTATTCACAAAACACAATACCAGACATTTGGAAGCATGGTATCATCATCACATTTCCCAAACCCAACAAAGACCCCACGCTACCCTCCTCACACCGCCCCATCACACTCCTTTGCACCCCCTCCAAAGTCATGGAACGCCTAGTATTACAACTAATTACACCCAACCTACCCCTAGCTCCAACACAACATGGCTTTAGGCCACTGCACTCCACAAACCTTACACAAAGAGCTTTTGACGGCATCAACTCAGCTAGACCACCACACAGATCACTATTAGCCACACTCGACATTAGTAAAGCCTTCGATGCCATCCCCCGCCACAACCTCACAAAAATGCACAACAACACAATAAGGTGGCTGGCCAACTTCCTAGCAGGCATATGTGCGCATGTATCTTTTGCCGGTCAGTCATCTAGAATCAGAAACTTTCCAAACGGAGTCCCACAAGGATCCGTCCTATCGCCCGCACTCTTCAATCTGTACATGCCCGATATAACTACACCCAATACGCCCCAAATAAACTTAGCCTCCTATGCAGATGACATAACACTCACATGCACACACCATGACTCAAAAAGAGCAACAGATCTCCTTCAACCCTATCTCAACACACTACATGGCTGGTGCACTAGACTTAATCTAGCCCCTGCCAAATCCACCGCAACCCTGCTCACAAGCTGGACAGAACACGAATACATCCCTCAACTCACCATAAACAACACACCCCTAACACATACACACCCACCCAAAATCCTAGGAGTAACATATGAAATTCAAACAGCACACCACAAACATTAAACAGAAACTGACACCCAGACTTAACGCCCTCAGGTCACTTGCTCACACAAAATTTGGACACAACAAAGAAACCACCACCACAGTATATAAACAATGCATAAGATCAGTGATGGAATACACAAGCCCTGCCTGGACTTCTAACCTAGCTGAAACACATCATAAGACCTTACAGACTATTCAAAACAAAGCCCTAAAGATCATTACAGGCTGCACAGCTACTGCACCCACAGATCACCTACATCAAGAAACCAAAATCCTCAAAGTCAAAGATCATCTGGACATGAGAGGCACTCAATTCCTGGCAGCAGCCTCCACGAACCAGAACCACCCACTAAAGTACATGGCAACACACCCACAGACACCAAGAAATATCAAAACAACACCCAGCACACGGTATCACACACAATTACTGTCCTCTCTCCCTCCCTGCCCACCCCAAACCAACTTCCAGAAGCACATCCATACTCATATCTCTCGCTGATCCATCCACTCACTAACAGACAACACGCAGCTGCAAGCACGACCTCCCGAAATCCATCTTTCCGAATCCTCCCTTCCTCACGAGGACAGAGTCCACCTGGCCAGGCTGAGATGCGGACATCATCCAGCTCTCCTGAGCTATCAGAAGAGACTGGATGACTCCGTCGTCGACACCTGCTCGGGATGTAACACAGCACCCCATACCATTAATCACATCATAGAAGACTGCATTTCACACAACCACATACGCCAACAACACAATCTACACTCAATGAGAGCTCTGTGGGAAAGCCCAATCGTGGCCATGGCCTTCCTCAGGGACTCGGGGCTGTTCGGCCAGGCATCTTAGGGAACAACAACAACAACATACACCCCAAATAAACATAGCCTCCTACACAGACGACATAACACTCACATGCACACACCAAGACCTAGACATATTAACACGTCTCCTTCAACCCTATCTCAACACATTACATGACTGGTGCACTACAAACAGACTCAATTTAGTCCCAGCCAAATCCACTGTAACCCTCCTCACAAGCTGGACAGGAGATCACACATACTCCCAACAACTCACCATAAACAACACACCCCTAACACACACACACACTCACCCAAAATCCTAGGAGTAACATATGATACTCTGACATTCAAACAGCACACCACAAACATGAACAAAAAACTGACACCCATACTTAACGCCCTCAGGTCACTTGCCCATACAAAATTTGGACACAACAAAAAAAACACCACCACAGTTTACAAACAATACATAAGATCAGTGATGGAATACGCAAGCCTGGCCTGGGCTTCTAACCTAGCTGAAACACATCATAAGACCTTACAGACTATTCAAAATAAAGCCCTAAAAATCATCACAGGTTGCACAACCTTCAGATCACCTACATCAAGAAACGAAATTCCTCAAAGTCAAAGACCATCTGGACATGAGAGGCACTCAATTCCTGGCAGCAGCCTCCACGAACCAACACCACCCACTAAGCTACACGGCAACACACCCACAGACACCAAGAAATTTCAAAACAACACCCAGCACATGCTATCACACACAAATACTGTCATCTCTCCCTCCCTAAACAACCCAAACCAGCTTCCAGTACCACATCCATACTCATATCTCTCGCCGTTCCATCCAATCACTCATAGACAACACGCAGCTGCAGGCACGACCTCCCGAAAGCCATCCCTTCCTCGCGAGGACAGAGTCCACCTGGCCAGGCTGAGATGTGGACACCATCCTCTTCTGAGCTATCAGAAGACTCTGGATGACTCCGTCGTCGACACCTGCCCAGGTTGTAACACAGCACCCCATACCATTAAACACATAATAGAAGACTGCATTTCACACAACCACTAACGCCAACAACACAATCTACACTCTTGAGAGCTCTGTGGGAAAGCCCGACCATGGACTCGGGGCTGTTCGGCCAGGCAGCTTAGGGAACAACAACAACAACCTTACCCAGTAACTAAGGTGGGCGGGTGCTCAACCCCGAAAGGGGTTTAAATAGGGGAGCTATCCCCCCGCCAAAGGCGGCTTTCTAGGGCCTTTCCTAGCCGATGCTGAGAGAATTGGGTTCTATTCATGTGGTGATGGGCTGGTCTATCAGAATGAGAGCCGAGCAATCTCTGCCATACCCATAGCTTACTCTGACTGTTCCTTAACTTATATATTTCTAGATCTCAAGTGACGGTGTCTTTTCCGTGGATTGACCTCCCAATCTACCAAGATTAGAAGCCAAAGCGTCACATTTTTCCCTTGCCCCTCAACTTTCTCTTCATAATTGCTGAGGGGCACAGGGCCCTGGGTGGGGCTTTGGTTTCCCGGGCGTTTCCGCACCCTCCTCAGCTCCCCGCCATGGAGTGGCTTCGGTCACCCAGGCTTTATTGTGGTCGGCAGGGAGGGTTCTGTGGGGGCGCTCGGGTATGGCCTTGGAATTGCTCGGGGCCTTGGGGCTGTTCGGCCAGGCAGCTTGGGGAACAACAACAACTAAGGTGGGGGCCACAACCCAGTAAATGTGTCCAATTAAAAAATAAATAAATAAATAAATAAATAAATAAATAATAACCAGCATAGTACATTACATTACATTAATGAAGTCAACGCACCAGGCGACAAAGGCCATATGGCACGAAATATTTAAAGACGGGAAGGAAGTTAACTAAATATCATCGAGAACCCGAACATGATGAAGGAAGGACATAATACAGGAGATAGAAAACGAGGGAGATTCAGAAAGAAAATCTGCAAGACATGGCGGCCGGCGGAGGAAAGCCAGAAAAGGGAAGAAACGCGTGCGGGCAACGGAAAATAAGGGGCAATCGAGGAAAAGATGGGAGACAGAAAGCTGAACGGTACAGCGCGAGCAAAGAGTCACAAAATGGTTAACAGAAAATGTGTACAGTGCGAGGATAGTACACCCGCTAACACAACCCGGGAAGATCCTGTAGCCTATAGCGGGGAGAATGTTTTTCAGATGCCTATTTACTAAGAAACATTGAACAATATCTTTAACCTAACCTAACCTAACCAATCCTAATCTAGTATATTAGTGGACTATTTATGAATGTAAAATGTAAATATATATTGTAACATTACCAAATTATTGAGATATAAGTACTAGGTCTCTCCGCTACATAGGATTATACCCACAACCCTTACTCCTCATCCTAAAACACCAAGTAAGGTTAATAGTTATATACAGCACATGAGATTTGGCTAAGGTTGGCGTTTTGGGAATAATGAAATATAGTACAAAATATGTAAGATTTGAATATCAAGATGAGAATTACAGTGCACTATACTCGGTTTCATTTCATCTGACGGTAACTAGAAATTTAGAATTCCTTAGCAACTGATTTTTCAACAATTAACTGAGAGGTGGAAGGATGGAGTGAGGAAGTATATGGATGAAGACGGTGCTGGTTGGGAGGAGGGGGGTCGACTGACTGGGGACAGAGGTGCATGGGGCGGTTCGTTCGTGGCCACCCCTTCGGGGATCACGGCATCAGGCAATGGATAGATAGATAGAACTGAACTATGTGAAGTAGATAGAACTGAAAAATGTGAAACTACTATGTCTGCATCATCATAAGACCAAGTTTATATTATTAACACCACATTTCACTACAAAGGCTTTAAAATAACTGAGAAATATTGATAGGAACTTTGCAATAAGGTTGTTTAGTCATAAATTAAACAACCTTATTGTTTAATTTATGACTAAACAACCTTTGCAATATACAGTACCGTCAGTTGCAAAGAAACAGAGTACAGTGGCGTGTCGTAATATCCTGTGTGAAAATTATACAAATCCACAAATGGGAACAACCACCCCCTAAAGTATTCAAGACCTACCTAACTTTGGGAAGGATGTAGTTGTTGTTGTTGTTCCCCAAGCTGCCTGGCTGAACAGCCCCAAGGCCCCGAGCAATTCAAAGGCCATAACCGAGCGCCCCCACAGAACCCTCCCTGCTGACCACAATAAAGCCTGGGTGACCGAAGCCACTCCATGGCGGAGATCTGAGGAGAGTGCGGAAACGATGTAGTTACTGGGTGTACCACTACCGACATACAACATAAATCATCTATAAATACTTTTAATAAAATAAATTCTTATAAATCTATAATACAGTACTAGGTTAAGTTAGGTTAGGTTGTTTGGTTAGGGTAATGTATTTTTGTATCCAAAGGCAGTCAAAATAGACAGGAACATGATGGTGAGAGTCCGCGTAGTGTAAACAAGACAGGCGGTACACCCGGTAACTACATTCTTGCCCTAACTTTTCCTAAATATTCAACCTAATCTCAAAGTACACTGCATATAGGAAAGGTGGAAAATATTACCGAAACTACCACTCATTTTCCCATGGCTTTGCTTTATGGTTTTAGGTAGTTTTCATCATTCATTATACAGTACAGTAGTTGAAATTACTGTATATACAATCCCCGGAAAATGTTTTTCCCCCAATATCCATCACCTTAAAATAGTATGATACATGTCGTTTTCAGAGTAAAAAAACATAAAAAAATTGCCATTTTGGAGCTCATTCAGGCACTCCTGATTGATTAGGCAAGTGTTTGAATGAAATTAAATGTATTCAGCCGAAAACTAGACAAAAATAGCTTCAAAATGACACCAGAACGAGCTTCGCAGCTCGCTGTGTTTACCCGCAGCGCTACCAGACATTCGTTTAAATGAGCAATTCTTGCTAATATCTCTTAACATTTGCCTTTGGCAGCACTGTATATCTCGTGAGACTCTGACTCAGAGCCCTCAGTGCCTTAGCTGCCTGGCTGAGAGAAGGACGTGTGGCCTGTCGTGCACCCGCTCCTTTGCACTCTATTTTACAGGCTTTAAGAGGCTTTAAAAGCCTGTAGATTTCTGTAAATTGCCATGACGTTCGGGAACGTCTCCCGCAGGGAAAGGGTTAATAAGTTTTACCACCATCAATAGTTTTTTTTTGCAACACCCTTATTCTATGATAACCTTCAAATATTGAGAAATAATTAGTGGTAGTTTCGGTAATAAGTACCGGAAATATTTAGTTATAGGTCGGCAAATATGTAGTATCCGGGCGGCGTATCGCAAGCTTTGTTTACATTGGTCGAACACTAGCAGTTACATCCCCATCTATTTTCACGTTTTTCCTGTTATTTGCACCCCTTTTGGCAATATATATGATGATGACAATAAGTCATTGGGAGTGTAATGACCAAGATTATTTGAGTCTTTGATTATTATGAAGCTCCGAAAATAAGGTTCTGATAATTATTATATGGTGTTAAACAAAGGTTCATAAAATACGATTCACCAAGGTTTAGAGTATATAACCTTTATTTGGTTTGAGCTTTGTGAATTGAAGCCTCAAACTAGTAGAATGTATTATGATTTGTCTCGGTTCAAAGTTTAGAATCCTTAGCTTGGTTTGAGCTCTGAAGCCTCAAACTTGTATGGATAAAGATTCATATTTTTATGTTGGCTTGGATTGGTACAATAATGATCAGTGTTACTTCTGAATCCAATGCGAGAGGTTCTCCCTTGGCTGACTATTGTTTAGAAATGCTAAGTAGTTAATATCTTTGAGCCAATACAGTATTATATATTTGGAGTCGACCAAGGGAAGGCCAATGATAGGATTTACCCTTGGATCACTTATTATTCGGTGAGTACAGTATACCATATTGTTATTACTTGTAACTTCTAGTTGATGTTTTGGTGTATGATACAGTACATTTCTTATGTAGTGTATAAACTGTGTAGCAATAGTGTATTGAGATCATGAACAGAATATTCGGTAAAAATTTAAGAGATCCCGGACAGCCTTTTTACTAGTTAATTCTAGTTTTTTGTGTATTTTTCTTTGATATACAGTGTTGTTTAACCCGTGGAGCCCCGGCTAGTTTTGTATTGTTTGTTCACCAGAACCCGGCCGGTTTTCAATTTTTTTTTATATTCCAGAAACTATAGCGAATGGGTTAGGAATGAAGGAAAAACCACAAAAAAACTCTCAAAAAGCTTAAAGAATGGTCCTACAGAGCCCCCGAAAACGTATTTTGCAAGAGTAAAAAATTGAAGGCAATTACCCCAAAAAAACAGGTTATTGCGCGTGGACTTTGAGAGTTTTCAACCATCGGCACGGTTGCGTGGGATACGTACACAGTTCCCATACAAATCTGAGCCCTCTCGAGTGGCTACACCTGAGGTTACGGTCGGAGCAATTAGGGTGACTCGTCAGACGCGTCGCTGGGGCTGTGCGTTACATACATCGCCGACGCGTCAGACGCATCGCTGGGGCTATACGGGTTAATACCGAGGACCGTCGCATTCTAGTATTTTCAACATTAGCCTAACCTAACCTAACCGAAAAGTAACCGACGGTCTAAACCCAGCTCACGTTCCCTGTTTATGGGTGCAAGACGGTCTAAACCCAGCTCACGTTCCCTGTTTATGGGTACGCGACGGTCTAAACCCAGTTCATGTTCCCTGTTTAGTTTTCGGTTAGGTTAGGTTAAGTTAGACTAATGTTGAAAATACTAAAATGCGACCGTCCTCGGTATTAAACAACTGTATATCAAAGAAAAATACACAAAAAACTAGAATTAACTAGTAAAAAGGCTGTCCAGGGTCTCTTAAATTTTTACAGAATATTCCTTTTGAGGTAGCTGGGCACCCTTGTTACATGGCTATGTGCCACATTAGCCCTTTACCTTTGATTACCTTTGAAGAATTCCGTCTGGGAGCGACGCAGCTAAGGTGGACCTCCGCATGTTCCGGGCAGCGCTCCCCTCCTCATCTCTGGGTCTTGGACTCTTGATGGGAGACTGTTGTTGGAGCCTGGGTAGCCTGGTGTTGGTGGCTGGTCTGGGATTCTAACCAGCCACTTGTCTAGTTTGTGTTTAAATGTGTCAACGGTTACACCAGTTAGATCCCTAAGCTCTCTAGGGATGCTGTTGAAGAGTCGGGTCCCGTTGTGTTGGAAGCTGTGGTGAACTAGCGTCTTCATTCGCTGTGTGGAGGCTTGAGTGCTTCTGACGTAGCATAGGCGTCCTCTTCTTGGATTTGCGTTTTCAACCAATCCCACATTTGGAACCCTTCCTTCTAGTATCTTCCATACGTAAATTACAACGTATCTCTCTCGTCTACGTTGGAGAGAGTAAAGCCCCAGTTCTTTGAGCCTTTCCCAGTAATTTAAGTGGTTGACTCCTGAAATTCTGCTTGTGAAAGTTCTCTGTAATGCCTCGATCTTTGCTATGTCTGTTGATTTGTGTGGGGACCACAACTGACAGCAATATTCGAGTTTGGGCTGCACCAGAGATTTCCACAAGGTCAGCATACACACCCTTTCTCTTGTGTTGAAGGTCCTAAGGATCCATCCTGAAAGTTGTCGTGCTGCTAGAGTGATTTTGGAGTAATGGTAGGAGAAGGTGGCATCATTACTCATGTATACCCCAAGATCCTTAGTGTGGTCTTTGGCCGGTATTAATTGTTGATCCCTGGACTGGAGTTCATAGTAAATATATCTTATTTAAATTCTAATCCTTTTGACTACTGTATAAGAGACTGCTGAGACCGGAACTTCTCCAGGAAGTCGGGATGTGTGTGGGTGTTTGTTTTGTTGTTCCTGTTTGGGCTTTGTCTCGAGTCACCTGCCCCGGCTGTGGGGTGTGTGCCTGGGTATATACCTACATAAGAAATTTTTAATTAAGATTACTAAACTAGCAAGGAACTGGTGTCTAATTTGTAGTTAATATTAAGTGCTATTTTGAGTTGTACACTGTAAGTGTAAAATGGATAAGAATCAATTTTGGGGAGTTGCAACTGAAGCAATTAATTTATTACATTTAGAGTTTTGCTTTATATGTAAAAGTATAAGAAATTGTTGGGAGCTTTATTATATTGTGAGGTTCTTTTTCAGTTAATCATAAATAAAGGTGCATTACCGGGATTCATGGTTGAGTTTCTCCTATCACCCCCTCCCTATTATTGTATCCCATGGCAGTCAAAAAAGACGGGAATGTGATCGCAAGCATACGAGTAATTTACATAAAGCTGAGATACGCCCGAATACTACATCCTTACCGTTAGGTTTTTAGGTTACCGGTATTCTAAAGCTACTGTAGATATACTTACTTAGTCATACTTTGTTGAATTCCGTCCTCTGTGGATGCAGCTAAAGTGTATCTCCGCTGCGGCCCGGCAGCTCTGCATCTCCATCGGTTTACCAATTACAGTAGTTGGATGCGGTGCTGGGGTTCTGGTGTTGGGGGCTCGTCAGGTACTGCAGCCAGCCATCGGTCCTTCGGACGCTTTAAGGAGTCGGTCGTGACTTCCGTCAGTTCCCAGACAGCCTTTGGTACAGCATTAAAGAGATGAGCCCCATTTTTGGTGAAGTTACTGTGGACGACTGTTTCTATTCTCCGAGAGGTAGCCTCGGTCATCTTAATGTAGCACAGCCGCCCTTTTCTGACGTGGTTATTGATTACCAGCCCCACGTCTGGTACCAGCCCTTATAGCGTCTTCCACACGTACTGTATATCACTAGGTCGTCTTTGTAGGGAGTAGAGTTGCTAGGTCGTCTTTGTAGGGAGTAGAGTAGCAACTCCTCTAGGCGTTCCCAGTAATTCATGTGTTGGAGACTCCAGATTCTGCTGAAAGGTCTTCTGTAGGGATTCTAGCTTGACGATGTCGCCCGTCATGTAGGGAGTCCATAGCTAGCAGCAGTATTCCAGCTTAGGGAGGACCAGGGCCTTCCAGAGTGTCCGCATACAGGTCCTCTCTCTAGTTTGGAAGGTCCTGAGAATCCACCCTGTAAGTTTCCTGGCTGTCTCCGTGATTAATGTGTCAAGAAAAAGTTCCATCGGCCCGTCTATTTTGTCCATCACTGCTGACATCATTTGTTGTAGCTGTTCTTGCTGGGCAGCTAGTTTCTCTACCGTTTTCCAAAAAAACTGGATCATTGATGTGGGCCGGTACATTGGTGCCGTACCTCGTGTCTGCATCTGCCAAAGAAAGACTATATTAATAAAAAGTTTATTGAGTTGTAGTCTTGAAAATTACTATTACACTATTCCTAATAACACTAAAAGCCTTTTCTGATTATTATATAAGTAACGCACCGTTCTTAACACTAATTATCAATTACAAACCCCAATCATCAATTGCAAAACCCAATGTACTTTAATAAACTAATGATTCAAGCATATGGTCCTCCCGGGATTCGAACTCGGGACGCCACACCCAGAACATTAGCACCTAAACCATTACACCACCAACACAGTTACAGAAGACAATGATGAGTCCTTGGAGGGGTAAGGTGTACAGCCCCCCTCGACCCCATAGCGGTCAAATTAGACGTGAATGTATAACCGCTGTGACCGCGAATGTTTCCTGAATAATTACATAACAAAGGGGAACCGTTTCCCAGCTATTTGCATGCTCAGTCACGACAGTTACATTCGATTCAAACTTTGAGAGGGGGGGGGGGGGTTTACACTACGCGGAGTGGCGTCGGACGCTTGCCATCTTGTTCCCGTCTATTTTGACTGCCTTTGGATACAATATGTTGAGGGGGGCTTTGCCCCCCTCACCACCCCCCATGACATATTGTCATCATATGTATTGCCAGCAGGGGGCAAATAACCGAGAAAATCGCCGTCAAAATAGACGCCAACTTAACCACGGCGATCGACAAATGTAAACATGATGGCGGCGGCGGCGGGGAAGGCGTCCGACGCTTGCAGTCAAGTTCCCATCTATTTTGAATAACATTGGAAACAATAATATGTTGAGGGGGAGCACCCCCCCCCCATGACATATTGTCGTGCTCATATACAGTGGTGCCCCCATATTCGCTAAGTGTCTTCGCTGATTCAATTCTCGTGGCACACACCAAATATTCCCAATTTCAATTCTCGCGCCACAAGCCTCAATTCTCGCATCAAAATCCCAGCCGAAACCCGAAAAAATGGCAAAAATAACTAAAAACTTTACATAAAACTAGAAAACAAACTAAAATAATAATTTTGTTTTAACATAACGAAAGAATTTGCCAGGTGCTCGCCGTTTAGAGACGAAATTAGAGTGAATCCGAGATCCGATCATCAAATGCACAAGATGCTGCCATCTTTGTATGACGTCATCACTAAGCAGACGCTTGCAGTTTAGCTAGTATCTGTGTTGACAAAACAACCGTGTGCAAGCTTTTTTGTGCCTGAACCCCTTATGTCTCGCGTTTATTATAACCTCTAGTACATCTAGTGATAGGGATGGTTGGCCTGGTGGTAGCAATGAAGGAATTTCATGCTCAAAACACAGCGCAAAGACCAGTCCATGTCTGACGAAAGCGATTGAAATGCCTAGCCTAGACGATGTTAGCCTAGGCTAGGCTAAATATGACAATGATTTATAATAAAATCTGTGTGGTAAGTAATCTTCTCATAATACGTATTTATAAGTCTTTTCCTCATAATATGTATTTATTGGATGTACAGTATTTGGGGCAAAATGGGTACTTGAGGGGTGGCTGGACGAATTTAGAACCTAGGCCTAGGCTAGGCCTAAATTTTTTCGCATGATGGCCTAGAAACAATGCCCCAATCTACAGTATTTATGGTTAGGACTGTCATTTAGCCATGTCTACATTATTATTTACAATGCATAAGATTTAGGCCTAGGCTACTTGATGTAGCCTAGACAAAAAACATGTTTTCATAGCCTAACACTGGGAAACAGTGCGGTAATTGTTTAGATTTGGGCCTTTTTTTCTAATTATTAAAAACTTATTCTATGGTGTATTATATGATACAGTATAATGCATAAAATTTAATTTGTGTACAATAAAACATGTTTTCATAGGTAAAAAATAGAAAAAGACGCAAATTCTGGCATGAGCACGGAACCGATTGAATTTTCCCCATAAGAACAGTGCCCCGATCTTGGCTGTTTCAATCCAAGCTCAATTTCTGCGGAACCGATTAGCAGCTAGGATGGGGGCTCCACTGTATATTGCCAGCAGGGGGCAAATAACAGAAAAAAATCGCCGTCAAAATAGACGCGAAGTTAACCGCGGTGATCGCCCTATGACTACCGTACGCCCGGGAACTACTGTACATCCATCCCCAGTGTTCTTTATACTTTGGTAAGAGTTGTGTTAGCGGATGTCCCGTCCGCTTTGTTTACGTACTATTTAGTCTCGCGCTCGCAGTTACATTTGCATCTAATTTGACTGCTGTTATTTGCCCCTGCTGGTAATATATATGATGACAATAAGTCATGGGGGGCGAGGGATTATTGTATCCCACGGCCAGGTGTTGGGTAAATTGTTTTGTTACCGGCCGTGGGATACAATAATGGGTTGAGCCCTCACCCCCCCATGACTTATTGTCATAATCATATATATTGCCAGCAGGGGCAAATAACAGCAGTCAAATTAGGCGCGAACGTGTGACTATGTACACAAAGTGGACGGTACGCCCGCTAACACAACTCTTACCTTTACTTTTACTGACCCATCATCATAAGCCCGTAGGCTAGGCTTATAGTCGATGGGCTAGATTTCGCATCATACATACAAGTTTAAAGACCGTTTGTCCACAGAGACTGTGGTTACAGTCTCACATCTTAAATGGCAGCTTTCCAGGCGGCCTTGTCAAGGGCTGCCTCTGTTGTCAAGTTCTTTATTTTGAGATCGGACCGGAGTACCCGAGCCCACGTCATTTTAGGTCCACCCCTACGCGCAGCTCCCCCCAAGTTCACAGTCCGGCATTTCTTCACATCCATTCTCTCCACATGTCCAAACCAACCAAGTCGGCTCGTGCGCATCACTTCACTGATACTCCTAATGCCCAGACGCCTTCTCAATTCCTCGCTCGATACCCTGTCCCTATGATTAACCCCACACATCCATCTCACCATTCTCTTCTCATTTCGTTCCATTCTATTGACATCCTCCGCTTTAACCGGCCACGTCTCAGAGGCATAGGTCATCGCGCTCCTAACACACGAGGTATACACCTTAAGTTTATCCACAAATCAATACCATCCAAGGGGGTTAAAATTTAGCATAGGATAGCCTAATTTCTAATTAACGCACTGAACTCTCCCAATCGGTGGACTTCCTAGTTAAACTTAATAGTTCTTAACCCGGGAACTGCAGGGAGACTCTTAAGAGTTCCCCCGGCGGACTGCGGGGAGATTCTTAAGAGTGAGTGAAAAAAAAAATCAACTTTTGACATAGGGAAAAAAAAAAAAAAAAAAAAAAAAAAAAAAAATTTGGCCCCTGGGCCATGCAAAATCTCAGTCCTCTACCTCCCCTCCTTCCCCACTTTCCTCCTCTCCTTCAGTTATCACCTATTTTCCCTGTTATTCCCTTATTCTGAGGTATATTTTCGTGCTAACATTAGCGAGTTGCAAGCAGGGTGTTGTCATCACTGATGGCAAGCGAGTGCGAGAGAGAGTATCGATCGACTGTGTCTCAGTGGCCTTGGGGGAAATTGGCGGGAAAGCAGCTTGCCTCACCCATACATTATACAACTCGCGGGCTATATCTCCGATTTTGACCATCCAAACGCTGTTTTCACTCGTTTTATTTTTGTTTCAGGTTAATACCTTTATAATCAACCCATAATAGGCGCATATGGATAAGTATTAATGCTATTAATGGCGCAATGAATATTTTAGTGACGGAAACACCTCAAATACGTCAGCACAGGGGGACGTTTCCAATTACCCCCATGCGCACTTCAGAGGTTAATAATAATAAAACTTAGTACTACTATATTAAAACTGCACCTACATGGCTATTCATTGATGTGAGAATTCAGGAAAGGTAGCCAAGGCAGGCCTAGTCATATCCGGCCCTTGAACCCCAATAGCAACAGATAATCATAGGCCGCGTTGGGCAATACAGTACAGTATATATTTTTTGTAATAATATTCATCCATCGATTTTTATCATGGCCTATAGCTTATGTATTTCGGTCCTATACATTATGTCTAAATGCGCGTAAAATTAATTACTGTACTGATCCTGGAAAAAAATCCTCTATCGCCTAGGCTACATCGCAGGAGGCGGGTGGGTTTGTTTACATCTGTCGCGACTCGCGTTATCAGTTGGATGAGTCCTTTCTCCTACGTCTTTTGATTTGTTGTGTATGTACGATATTTTCGTTCATATCCAGTGGATTTATATAAAGATAACTATTATCCAAAGATCGTCGGAAGTGAGTAGGCTATTTATTTTTTATTAATTTAATCACAACACCAAACCCCTCTAATGAAAGCTTATAGGCCTATGTGATCCACCGGGATTCAAACCTGGTTTATCACACACAGATTTTTAGACACCTTAACCATTACACCACCAAGACGGTTAAAAGGTTTATGCACACGCCTACAACTTATTATCCATTCTCGAATACTGGGTATTAATCTAAAAATGTTCATATTCCCACCGCACTATGGTAGCCTAATGTTTAAGTGAGAGGAAAGAATATTCATGGGGCACAGAACATATAGAACGACTTCGCTATGAAATATCCCTGAACCTACTGATTATCTATTTTTTATTAATTTCACCACACCACCAAACACGTCCAATGAAATTATGAAATCATATATGTCATCCACCGGGATTATTTATATATATTTTATATATATTTTATATATATTATATATATATATATATATATAATTCTGATATTTTTAATAAAAATCAAAATCATTGATTTTTTTTATTAAAATCGGATTTTTTCGATTTTCTTACACAAACTTCCATTTTGCGCATATGTATAATACTGTAAGTATATATATTCCTACATCTTAACCCGTCGAGCCCCGGCTAGTTTATTAACCCGTACAGCCCCAGCGACGCGCCTGACGCGTCGGCGATGTATGTAACGCACAGCCCCAGAGACGCGCCTGGCGCGTCACCCTAATTGCGCCGACCGTAACCTCAGGTGTAGCCACTCAAGAGGGCTCAGATTTGTATGGGAACTGTGTACGTATCCCACGCAACCGTGCCGATGGTTGAAAACTCTCAAAGTCCACGTGCGTGCGTGTGAGCGCGCAATAACCTGTTTTTTTGGGGTAATTGCCTTCAATTTTTTTCTCTTGTAAAATACGTTTTCGGGGGCTCTGTAGGACCATTCTTTAAGCTTTTTGAGCGGTTTTTAGTGGTTTTTCCTTCATTCCTAACCCATTCGCTATTGTTTCTGGAATAAAACTATTTTTTGAAAACCGGCCGGGTTCTGGTGAACAAACATTACAAAACTAGCCGGGGCTGGATGGGTTAATAAATGTACCACCAAAACCCGGCCGGTTTTGAAAAAAGTTTTTTTTTTTCAGAAACAATAGCGAATGGGTTAGGAATGAAGGAAAAACCACGAAAAACCGATCAAAAAGCTAAAAACATAGTCCTACAGAGCCCCCGAAAACGGATTTTACAAGAGTAAAAACTTGAAGGCAATTTCCCCCAAAAAACATGTTTTTGCACGCTCACGCGGTTGGACTTTGAGTTTTCAACCATCGGCATGGGTGCGTGGGATACTTACACAGTTCCCATACAAATCTGAGCCCTCTAGGTAGAGCCACTCGAGCCTTACGACTGAGCTAAAAGGGTGACTCGTCAGGCGAGTCGCTGGGCTTTGGCGTTACATACATAGGTGACTCGTCAGACGCGTCGCTGGGTCTGGCCGGGTTGAAGGCTATTATTTTGCTTATATTATGTCAGAAAAACAATTAAATCAAAGTAATTTAACCCTAGCCGAACAGCCATTTAAACCTTCCTGCCAATGCTGAATCTGGATGAATCGTCGAATTCTCAGGATTTTGGCGCGCTTATAAATACTGTACACCAAAAGTAGGCTTAACCTAGGTTATATATATATATATATATATATATATATATATATATATATATATATATATATATATATATATATATATATCCAGAGGCAGTACTCGTTACCTTGCTATGATTGAAGACTAGAAGTCTAGACCAAGAGGTTGTTTTTATTGTAAAAATTAGGTGTTTTGGCCGCTGAAAGCATAGAATCTTGTAAATTCCCAAGTTTCGTCATTTACAGATACTCGTATCTCTGCAAATAATAGCTTCACCTAGGTTATATACATACCAAAGGTAGTACTCAGTGTTATCTTGCGATGGGTGAAGACTAGAACACTGTACATTAACACCTTACGAGCGGGCTAGGCGGTATATTTGACCGTGCCGCACAGCATTTTTTTTTTTTACCATAAATGGGGTTGTTTCCGTGCTCTTTTTCATGCATAAACAAGACTCCGAGCGTAATACAAGTATGTATCCCTAAAAGGGCGTAAATTGAGCTTTCCAATGACACCCGAACCATCCTTCTACGATCACTGGTTGTCTTGCAACGATCGTGCAACCGAAGGGCAAAATCGCTAAAATACGGTAATTTCTTTATATAATTACGTATGTAGCGAGGGTGGATGTAAGTGGAGTAAATCTCAGTAGGTCCACGGCGGCCGTGGCGAGCGGTCATGAGGTAACCCATGCTCCTCCAGTCACTCGTCTCTCTCTCTCGGAGCCAATATTGCGCCAAAATTGCACTCTGACTTAAGGCGGGCCCCGCCACATAGTCCAAATTTTTCGATACGGACTTAAGTCGGGCCCTGATCTTTAAGGGTTAAGCGGTTATTGTGTGAGGTGGGAAATAAAACCGGCTGTTTTGTGATGCTACTGAGAACTGTTCGAATACGACGATGCAGTATTGGCAGCCACGGCTACAGTCTATTTACATTCATTCAACAATTTATTATTATGTATTCTGTATTAATATTTATTAGTGATTACTGATTTATTTCACCATTATAAGCATTCCTATTTCACTGTCGACTGCTTTCATGCATCGTTTGAGACTCAGGAAATCAATAGAAGCTTGCGTTAGGCCTGCACGCAAGCAGAAGTCACCGGACTGACTGGCTATGTGTTTTTGTTCTTGTTGGTTATACGGACCATCCGCGAAGACAATAAAACTTTCTCAAGTGCAGTTTTGAGTGGTTTTAAGCCATGAAATAATGCTATGGAGCTTTGTAGGCCAGCCGGGCGATACGGGGCAAACTAGATGTGGAGCTATGGAGTCCAGCCGGGCAAGGAGGGTTAAGGAGCAAAGATTAATTTTCTATGAAAGAACACAATTTATTTAATTTCTAAAATTCTTTAACTAGTGAAAAAGTTTATTAGAAATATGAAAAATATTGTTGATATAGGTTACTATATAATGTTTAAGAGGGTAAAATTTTGGTAGACTATTAAGATTGGCGAAAAATGACTTATAATTACTTGGAATGTGATATTTTAATAACAAAATCAGTTTTGATTTTAATTAATGATTTTTTTCTTTGATTATAATAGATTAAAATCACTTGATTAAAATAGTTTGATTTTAATCCTGCCAACCCTGATAATATATACTGTATATATTACCCGTTACCTGTCGATTAATTCAGCACTGGAATTCCCTCCCATCTGAAATAGTAGATATCACTTCCCTTAACCAATTTAAGTCCAAGCTAACACACCACCTCCAAAATATTTTCTTTAGCCTGTAAACTTCCCACACCCAAAATATAGCCAAACTAATCTTCAAAACTCAATTCTTTGCATATTTTCTCCAACCAAGTCTATTGTTGGACACACTCAACCAGTCCCCATTGCTCAACTGTAGTATGGTAATATCATGCCTGACTGTCTTGACTGGCGTGTCCTTTCTAATAAACTGGGCTGCTTTATCCTGGCGTGCCATGCGCTTCCAATTGGTGGCCCTACCAGGTGAGTTATCCAACAATAGGGTCGGTTAGGGAAAATGAGGTTTGTGCCTGCTACTGTTGAAATATAAGATTTCAAAAAGTCCTGGGGGCAGGGGGGCTTTCCCCTCCCTCAACTTATTCTGAATCCCACGGCAAACAGCTATAGCCAAATACAGCTCATGGACAAGGTTATCATCTATCTCCAATTCAGGTACAGTACCTCGATAATTGTTATACAGTACAGTACTGTATACATATATTTATGACCCATACATCATTCCTATTATCCTATAGGCCTAGCCTATTTTTGTTTTCTTCTATATTCCAACTACCGGTACTCCCTCTAGAGCCTGTACATTCAACCATTATGAACAATGAGGCCCGTGATGTCTCGTTCCAGTCTATGTGGCGAGACAAGTGAAGCACTTTTAGCTGCAACCAGCCCCTGCCATCTTTCCTTTGCAGGATGCATGGGACTGAGTTGCTCACCCACGGCTCTAAACAGCCCCATCCCTGAAGCTTCCTCGCTCCAGTGCTTCACTGTCTCACCGACTCGGACCCTCACTCTCAGAACGCCATGGCATTACCATCAGAAATTAGTATTTATCCATTAGGCTATCCAACAACATTACGATATGCCACCCAAAAACAATTATTTTGGCATTAAACCCAAGAATGAGGAAACTTAAAAGGTTTAACTGGGTGAAGGTGACGGGACTCTGAGATCCAAGGCCTAAAAAAAGCCTTTTAAAACTCAAATAACTCAAAACTAAGGAATAGGTGATTACGTGAGATATCCCCTCCATACCTCCTATCACTCCTCCACACGTGTCAACCCCCCCCCCCCCAATCATCACCTATTTTTCCTCTTATTCCCTTGTTTGTCGTTTATTTAGCGCGCCAATATCTCCCACCCGGTTTCAAGGTCATCTGGGACGCATAGAGCGTGGCAAGAGAAAGATCAGTCTGGCTTCAGGCCTCAAAGAGTGAGGGTGTATGTC
The DNA here is from genome assembly GCA_032716605.1 of Paralithodes platypus. Taxonomy (NCBI): domain Eukaryota; kingdom Metazoa; phylum Arthropoda; class Malacostraca; order Decapoda; family Lithodidae; genus Paralithodes; species Paralithodes platypus. The sequence goes on along the minus strand of CM064578.1, from coordinate 66,143,318 downwards.
TCGTGCGCATCTCACCTCATCATCCTCATGACATGGAGGTTCGGCAATAATAAGTCTTTTTCACCCCCCAAATACTAGCCTATTCCCACTTGTTTTATTGCTGTTCCATGTTAATATCTTCATATTAAACTTAAAATAGGCGCATATGAATAAGTAATAACTATATTTATCAGATAATGACAATTTTAGGCGGGAATGAAACAAAATATGCTCGCTTGGCAGGCACTTTTAACCCTTTCTCTGCGGGGTGCTTTGGGCTATTTAGGGCATATTCAGGCACTCCTGAATGATAAATCAAGCATCTGCATTAAATGAACTGTATTCTGCCGAAAACTAGGCGAAAATAGCTTCAAAATGAGACCAGAACGGGCCTCGTAGGTGGCCTGGTTCACCCGCAGCGGTACCATAGAAACGCGGGAAACCTGCTATTTGTTAGCACTCGCTCGCTTGGTAACACTGTTGTTGTTTTTGTTCCCCAAGCTGGCCGAACAGCCCCAAGGCCCCGAGCAATTCCAAGGCCATAACCGAGCGCCCCCACAGAACCCTCCCTGCCGACCACAATAAAGCCTGGGTGACCGAAGCCACTCCATGGCGGGGAGCTGAGGAGGGTACGGAAACGCCCGAGAAACCAAAGCCCCACCCAGGGCCCTGTGCCCCTCAGCAATTATGAAGAGAAAGTTGAGGGGCAAGGGAAAAATGTGACGCTTTGGCTTCCAATCTTGGTAGATTGGGAGGTCAATCCACGGAAGAGACGCAGTCACTTGAGATCTAGAAAATATATAAGTTAAAGGAACAGTCAGAGTAAGCTATGGGTATGGCAGAGATCGCTCCGCGCGACAGTCTACCTCAGTGGGCCGCTGGCTGCTCTGAGGATCGGAGGTGGGGCCCCTCACGCTCCCGCCCAGACACTCAATTTTTAAGTTTTTTACAGGCTTTTAAAGCCTGGAAATTGCTACAAATTGCCGCGACGTTCCAGAACGTTACCCGCAGCGAAAGGGTTAAAAACCAATGGCGCCCCGTTGCCGGGTTAACCTAACCTGGGGGCTACCGCCCCCAGACCCCCGCTGGTTTTAGCATTGATGTAGAAGTTGGCAAAATACTAAAAATACGGTGGGGAAAAAAGAAAAAAAAATCTCCTGATTCCATGATGGACGCCTCTCTTGGTTCCACCCTAACTTAACCCACTAAGTCTAATTAAATATTTTCAATTTCCGATGGTAATGACATAGCCTAGGGCTAGGCTTTAGGCCTATAGGTATGATGATGATTATAATAATAGTTCTAAAAGCTAGCGCATGCTAAGTCAGCTAAAGATAGCCCAATAAGGCAGAAGTCCAAGACGCTATAGGCTAGGCCTTTAAAAAAAAAAAAAAAAACAAAAAAAAAAAAAAATCCAGCAGAGGATAAATTGTCATGTTTCTATCTTTGTTACTCGGCGATTTTGTAGCGAAAGATGATGGATATTCTGAAAACTTGGCATTAATATGACACACAGCCATAGTAGTTTCATATATTTCCATCAAGTATCGAGAAATCAGCTAATAAGAGATTCAATTTACGATCAGCTGGAAAAAAATAGAGTAGCCTAGGCTATAGGCTAGTCACGTACCACACCAGCGAGCCGCTATAGGCTAGGCCTAGGCTATGGGTCATAAAGATAGTATAACCTAGGCCTATGACATTATCAATTTATCGAGGTACCTGATTTATCACATCGCCTAGAAAATACTCAAAAATGTATAGCATAGGCCTAAAGCAAACTATTGTTGTTAGGCTAGCAATTTAATTACATAGCCTAGACCTAAACTTTATACTGACCAGAGTCTATTCAAATATCATCTACTATAAGCCTATATTTGTTAGCTGAAAGCCCTAGGCCTATCTGACTCACCCTGGCCCCTAGATTACTAGAGGTAGCCTGCCAATTACTAAGGCCGGTTGGCGCTTGCAGCCTTCGAGGCAAACCAGGGTGGGCCAAACGGCTAAAAACAAGCGTGGGCACTGGCCAACCTTCATATATCGGTTTTCCCACCAATGGCTTTATTATCGAAGGTATAACTAACATACAAGGTGCCTTAGAGTGTTGTTAAGAATGTACACTATACAGAATTATACATATAGCTATAAATACTACATAATATATCAAACTTGAAGGAAACTCATCGCACCTGTACACAATATGGCCGCCAGCTCTGCTCGTGAATGAAGGTCAGTGTTGCCAATAATTCTACACCGCAAATTCCGCTAGGCTAATACTTAAAGTCGCTAGTTATCCAACACTCAAAAATTATCCTTAAAATATTACGAATAAGGTGACTTATATCTTCTGAATATCACATAAATAAGCTTAAACTATTAGATATCATACCACTTATGTAATATAATCGCGCTAGATATGAATAAATTAATGCTAAACTGTAAAAGAGATTGACAACACTGACTGCACCTGCTTCTTCTTCTGGAAAGCCGCTGCGCATGCGTGACGTCGACGACGTATTTGCTTCAATTTGTTTCATTATTTTGATTAGACTAACGTTTACGTTAAGTAAGCGTAACCTAACCCAACCCAACTTATGCTAGGATGTTCTTCTGCTAAGATTACATTGGTCTGTTAGTATAATGCAGACAATTATGGCAAAAACATCGCCATTGAGAAAATATTTTAGTTTATAATACACATTTTAGTTTCTTTCGAACGAATTAAGTAATAGAAAACTGCATCTTAATGGCTAACTAAAATGTTTTATGAACAATACTACTTTTTTTTTTTCATAATTATAACCACTTATGAGTTTCAGGGTATAAGGAAGTTGGAGCCGTAAACATCGATATGCACCAGAAATACAATAATAATGTAGATGTCTGATCGATATAGAAACTATGATGAATTGATGGTTTACTGTATATGCAATACAAGCATATACTGTAGTTTAGCTCTTAATCTTACAGTACCGGTGACTTCTATTTGTTTTTATTTCAGCTGCATTTAGACGATTTTAGGAAGCTTAGGAAGGCTACATATGGTAGCTATAAAGGACTAATTGAGATAGTCTGTAGCCTTTTAATGGGTAGACGTCCTTCCTAAACTGAATAGAATCGTCTAATAGTTGCCAGAATATAATGAAAAGGACGTCCCCGGTACTGAATGGATAAAACACTGAATCTAATTCTACCTAACCATGCAGTAACCTTAACAGTAGAGGTTGGGTTAGTATTTGTTGAGAGCTACTGGTTGAAATGGTCTGGTTGATTTTTCCAGTCACTGTGATATAGATTTGTTTTATATGTGGATGAGGGAGACAAAAGGCAATACTGTCTGTGACGAGTGCCTCCCCCAGAGTTGAAAGTGTTACAGGGCCAAAATCAAGGAATATTCGAGCCAAAATGTCTGTACACACGGAGTTTGAAACAATTTAAGTCATAGGATGAGGGAAATATGAATTCAGGGAGAGAGTTCCAGAGCTCAGCTGTTGAATAGAAGAAAGATTGGGAGTATCGTTTCACTCTTAAGTTTGAGAGTTGTACAGAGTAGGGGTGGGATTGTGTTGCAAGACGGGACTACATACTCTACGTAGAGGAGGTGGAATGCACTGAGAGAGCTCTGAGGAATACTGATTATTGTATTAATGATTATTGTCTTAAAACAGTAGGCTGAATGGGTCCGAATGGATAAAAGCCAAAGAGAGAGGGAGAGAAAGAGAAAAAAAGCGAGGTGGGTTCCCTTAAACGCATCAACTGAATTACTATCGACCACCTCCCTTGGTAAACTATTGAGAGAGAGAGAGACTCAGAGAGAGAGACTCAGAGAGAGAGAGACTCAGAGAGAGACTCAGAGAGAGAGACTCAGAGAGAGAGAGACTCCGAGAGAGAGACTCAGAGAGAGAGACTCAGAGAGCGAGACCCAGAGAGAGAGAGACCCAGAGAGAGAGAGACTCAGAGAGAGAGAGAGAGAGACCCAGAGAGAGAGAGAGAGAGAGAGACCCAGAGAGAGAGAGAGAGAGACCCAGAGAGAGAGAGAGACCCAGAGAGAGAGAGAGACCCAGAGAGAGAGAGACTCAGAGAGAGAGACTCAGAGAGAGAGAGACTCAGAGAGAGAGAGAGACTCAGAGAGAGAGAGAGAGAGAGAGAGAGAGAGACTCAGAGAGAGAGAGACTCCGAGAGAGAGAGACCCAGAGAGAGAGAGACCCAGATAGAGAGAGACTCATAGAGAGAGAGACTCAGAGAGCGTGAGACCCAGAGAGAGAGAGAGAGAGACCCAGAGAGAGAGAGAGACCCACTAAGAACAGTAACCAGACCTAACCCCTTCTGTACCGGCGTCATCTTAACTTTTATTTTACCTACTATTAGACGATATACTGCATCTTAACCCTTTCAAGGTCCAAAACGCATTTCTTTTTCTGTTTTCTAGTCATTATTAGACGATTTTATTCAGATTAGGAAGGGTATATGGAAGTCAGAGGGTTGATTGAGAGGGTCTTCACCCTTTTAATACCCACAGATCCTTCCTAAGCTGTATAAAATAGTCTAATGATAACTAAAATAAACTGCTAAAACGCGGCAGAGCTTCAAGGGGTTGAGAAGGACGTCTGGCACTTAAAATACTGCAGACTATCTCAATTACTCCTTTTTGCTAGCATATATCGTTTCTAAGCTGAATAAAATTGTCTGAATGTAGCCGAAATCAAATATAAAAGGCGTCGCTGCTACTCAAAGGGTTAATAGATAAAAAAATGGGACATCCCCTCCCCTTAACCCTTTCTCGCACATATGACGCAGAGGTTGCCAGATTAGCAATAAGAAATAGTTCTCTCACTCTTATAATTACCTCTCCAAAATTAGTTTTCTGCCCACAGCTAACTCAAAGACAACTGCACAGGTGGAAATAACTAAACTAAAGGTTTCTAAATACCCCTGATAGTAACAAAGGCTTTAAAGTATCCATAATAGACTCAAAATTGCGTCATATGTCGGAGAGGGTTAATATAACCTATCAATGTATAGACTGGACCCAATTTATTTATGTACAGTCGCGCTAATTATAGTGATATTTCGGCACCAAGTATGTTTTGATCAATATTTGGTATCAGCAATATCTAAGCTTCATTTCTTCATATCGAGTGAAATATACAAACCTGTTCCTACACTTACCCACCCTATTCAACATCTGACAGACATTAATAAAGCACAAAGCGAGCCAAACGTAATGACAGCTGAGACATGACTTATTAGCGCGACTGTACACAACTTGCTGATACAGAGCTAACTTTTCTTTGACTATCCAAACTTTACTGTAGTCTGTGCATTCTAGGTTGGCCGGAAAGGTCTTAAAATCGCCAAACTAATGGAACGGACGTCTTAAAATCTCAAAAAACAATGGGGCTAAGCATGAGGGGGAATTAAGGGGGTCCAGCAAACTAAACAAAATAATCCCAAAGATCCCCCTTCTAGATAAATTTGTACATTTTTCGGTAGAGAAATGTCCCCGGTTCATCCTAAAATACAGGAATCGACACCTAAATGGCACGAAAGGTCCTAATGGTGACCAACATAAGGGGGTGAAAGGTCTTAAAATCGCCAAGCTAATGGAACGGACGTCTTAAAATCTCAAAAGCAATATGGGGCTAAACATGAGGGGGAAGGGGGTCCAGAAAAAGCGACTACCTCTCCCATAAAAACACCTATACCTTATTTCAATAATATAGTCCGTTCATTCTAGCTTGGGCAGAAATCGTAACCTCTATACCTCTGTAACTCAAAATGGGCTAGAGCAAATGAGCCATCAATTATCACACCTATTTCCTAGCCAAGTCTTCCTGTGTGGTAGAAATATTAACCTCTGTAACTCAAAAAAATGAGCTACCACATAGGAAGACTTGGCTAGGGAATAGGTGCTATTTAGGTGTTGATCTTTTCCTTGCGAGCGATAGCGAGCTTGTAATTGTAATAGGAAACGGCCTTCGGCCGGAACATTTTTCTACCGAAAAATGTACAAATTTATCTTGAGGGGTGTCTAGGGGATGTTTTTTCAAAGTTTTAGGGATGTCTAGCGAGGAAACTAAGAATTTATCAATGAATTAATTTATAGGCCAAAAACAAGTAGTCAGTGTCCCCTTAACCCCTTCTGTACCGGTGACGTCTTTGGTAGTTGACATTTTCAGCTATATTAAGACGATCTTACGTAGCTTAGGAAGGACATATATTAAGGCTTAAAGGGAGATTTCCACCTGGAGGATTTTTTTCTGAAAATGTTTCTCATGTTTAGCCCCATTGCTTGTGAGATTTAAAGACGCTTGCCCCATTAGTTTGGCGATCTTAAGAACCCTCGCCCCATTTCTGTCAATTTTAAGACCATTTGTGCCATTTAGGTGTCTATTTTTTCCTGGCGAGCGATAGCGAGCCTGTAATCTAAAGGGAACCGGCCTTCGGCCGGGAAATTTTTCTACTGAAAAATTTACAAATTTATCTTGAAAGGGGGTCAAGGGGGAGTAATTTTAAGCTTGATGGAAGTCTAGGGAATCAACTAAAAACCTCCCCTTAACCCTTTCAGACTCATATGACGCAGAGGTTGCCAGATTAGCAATAATAAATAGAGTTCTCTCACTCTTATAATTACCTCTCCAAAATTAGTTTTCTGCCCACAGCTAACTCAGACAACTGCAGAGGTTGAAGTAACTAAACTAAAGGTTTCTAAATGCCTCTGATGGTAACAAAGGCTTTAAAGTATCCCCAATAGGCTCAACACAGCTAACTCAAAGACAACTGCAGAGGTTGAAGTAACTAAACTAAAGGTTTCTAAATACCCCTGATGGTAACAAAGGCTTTAAAGTATCCCTAATAGGCTCAAAATCGCGTCATATGTCGGAGAGGGTTAAAGGATTGATTGAGATAGTCTGTAGCCTTTTTTTATGGGTAGACATCCTTCCTAAGCTGAATACAATCGTCAAATAGTAGCCACAAATATAGTGAGAAGGACGTCGTCGGTACGAAAGGGGTTAAGATGACACACCTTGGAGAAGTGGTGGAATACAAACAGTGGTGCGGGTGAATCCAAAACATACTGGTTGAAAATAAAGAAGTCAAACAGTGGAGCAGGTGAATCCAAAATATAATTGTTGAGTATACTAAGAGTACAAACCGTATAGAGGTAATAATTGTGTGATTGAATACAAACAGTGGAACATTGTGAATCCAAAGCATACTGGTTTAGAATATGGAAGTCAAATAGTGGCGCAGATGAGTCCAAAACATAATGGTTGATAATAAATGAGTGATGGAATACGAACAGAGGTGCAAGTGAGTCCAAAATATAATAGTTGAATCCAAAACACAATGGTTGAGAATAAAGAGTACAAATTGTTCAGAGGTAATAATTGTGTGATGGAATACAAACAGTGGCATAGGTGAATCTAAAACAATGGTTGAGGTTGAAAATATAAGGAAGTCAAACAGTGGAACAGGTGAATCCAAAACATAATGGTTGAGAATAATAAGAGTACAAACTGTTCAGAGGTAATAATTGTGTGATGGAATACAAACAGGCGCAGGTGAGCTCAAAACATACTGGTTAAGAATATAGAAGTCAAACAAATGTGCAGGTGAATCTAAAACATACTGGTTGAGAATACGAAGAGTACAAACCATATATAAGTAATAATAATAGTGCTGTAATACAAACGGTAGTGTAGGTACAGTCGCGCTAATAAGTGATGTCTCGGCACCAAGTAGGTTTTGATCAATAATTAGTGTCGGCAATATTTACACGTGATTTATTCTTTTTGAGTGAGATATACATCCACGTTCTTTCACTTTCCCACCCCATTCAGCATCTGACGGACAGTAATACAGCACAGAGCAAGCCAAACGCAATGACAGCTGAGACATGACTTATTAGTGCCACCGTACCTCCACTTACCTTGATGACCAACCAACACATTGATCCGGCGTACAGGGCAGTAATATACAGGGGTAAACAAATATCCAAGGATCAATCTATGTACAGTGGCGCTAATAAGTCATGTCCCAGCTGCTATTACGTTTGGCTCGCTCAGTGCTATATTAATGTCTGTCATGCAGATGTTGAATAAGGTGGGTAAGTGTAGGAACATGTTTGTATATCTCACTTGAAATAAGTAAATAAAGTTTTAGATAATGCTGATACCAAATATTGATCAAAACATACTTGGTGCCGAGACAAAACTTATTAGGCAGACTGTACGCTACCGGTACCCAATTATATATATATATATATATATATATATATATATATATATATATATATATATATATATATATGTGTGTAATGTATATATATATATATATGTGTAATGTATATATACTGTATATATATATATATATATATATATATATATGAATAAAGTAAAAGAACCCTCCTTAATGATCTTGATGATAGATTAACGAAGCGCCATCAATAACCCTTGAACCATTGATGTACGGCAGTCGGGCTCAAGACATGGCCTAGTCGACACGGCCACTTTTATTTCTCTATGTACCTTGACTTGTATTAATTGATAGGGACTTTGTGTATAGGCCACATAGCTTTCCTTTCTCCAAATTTTTGTGAATTTGTGTCTTTCTTCAAACTTTGGTGAATTTGTGTCTTTCTTCAAACTTTTGTGAATCCGTGTCTTTCTTCAACCGTCTGTGAATTCGTGTCTCTCTTCAAACGTTTGTTAATCTGTGTCTTTCCTCAAACGTCAGAGAATTCGTGCCTTTCTTCAAACGTTTGTGAATTCCTGTTTCTCTTCAAACATTTGTGAATTGGTTCCTCGGCCGCCATGATTTTCTCTCTAGTTGCGGTCTGGAAGAGAAACAAACCCTACGACTACTATTTGTTCTTTCTCTGCCTTCTCCGTTTCGTCGGTGGCTTGCCTTACGAAATAAAAGTGCAAGGGGAGGACACAAACGCTACCGGGGGTCCTGAGGGGCAGCCAAGGTCTACCAAGCCAAAATTCTCCCTGAAGCGCAGTTGACGTTTGGTGGTTTGGTCCTGGGCATTTCAGCTGCTCATAGTACTATCCAACTTGTATACAACGATCATGAGGGAAAGCATGCCTGAACTAAGATATTCATTTACTTTCCAAACCAACACAGTTATGTGGATTCTCCATATAGTATCTAAGCTTCTCATCGGCTTTCTCGTTGTTTACCTGGTCATTTTCCTCTTGCTGAGCTCCACCCTAGCAGATCTCATTGAAAGCTTAACTACCATCTTGGATACTCTTAAATCTACAAAGTTATGGAAGCCTTATTTAAGTAAATATTTCCTACCCATGCTTCTGGTACGTGACTCACATTTCTGCGTGACTATCGCATATCATCTCATCAGTTTTGCGAACCAGATAGAATCTGATCAAGGGATGACGACGCTTCACTTGTATTTTGTTTGTACCATCTTAGAAAGGCTAGTAAAGGCAGTCATGTTCATTGTATTTGTTCTTCTACTACACCTCTATATCGGTCCTGGCTAGTGGCTATGCTAATATTTTACCTACCATATCACCCGGGGAAGCTAAACTCGTCCAAGAACAGGAGCAGCAGTCCCAATTTTCCCAAATCTTTTACAAACTAACTCAAATTTCCGTCGTCGAGCCGCTGGAAGAAGTAAAGCTGGATATCGTGACTGTTAACGAGGCGATGAATGTTGCTAAAGAACGTCACCGAGTACATGAGAACCATAACAAAGAAGTGAATCCTGATATCGTGGTTGTTAATGAAGTGATGAATACTGTCAAAGTAAGTCAGCGAGCACACGGGAACCATAACAGAGAAGTAAATCCGGATGTTTTTTCCGTTGACGAGGCAATGAATGTTATCAAAGAACGTCACCGAGCACACGAGAACCACAACAAAAAATTGGATCCGGATATCGTAGCCATTAACGAGGCGATAACTACTGTCAAAGAACTTCACCGAGCCCACGATATCCACAACAAATACTTTTCTCTGTTCCTCCTTGTCGTGTTGGTGAAGAACATCTTGGTCGTCATTATCTATAAGTTTCAATTGGCCCTCAACTTTTCCGCGATGGGGGGTTACTATCTGTTCAGTAATTACTATATTTTGGTCTTCCTCTGCTACTCCACGGTGATGGTGAACAAAGAGGCAAGTATTTGATAAGAATACTGTAATGAAATGTATACTCTGTTCATTATAGGTAGGCCAGAAACTTTGACTCTTAAGGGGACAGTGGCTGTTTGTTTAGTCTATTCATTCATTTGTTTATATTTTTTTTTTAGTTTCTTCCCTAGACCTCCAAGCTTAGAAAAACACACCCTAGAGCCCTCTTCAAGATAGATTTGTACATTTTTCGGTAGAAAAATGTCCCGGCCAAAGGCCTATTCCTCCTAAAATTACAGGCTCGCTATCACTCGGCAGAAAAAAATAGACTCCTAAATGGCACGAAATGACAAAGAAATGGGGTGAAAGGTTATAAAATGGGGTGAAAGGTCATAAAATCCCCAAACTAATGGAACCAACGTCTTAAAATCTCAAAACTAGTGGGGCTAAACATTAGGGAGAAGGGGGTCCAGAAAAACGGTCTGTTTCCCCTTAACCACTGTACCTCAAAGAGAATTAGACATCACTGTTACTGAAGGTGTTAACCCTTTGAGTGCCAGCGACGTGTTATATTTTATTCTAGCTCTATTTAGACGATATTGTACATCTGAAAAGGGAGCTGTGGTAGTTAAAAGGTTGGTTGAGATAGTTTGAAGCCTTATTATTGCTAGAGGTCCTTCCTAAGCTGAATAAAATCGTCTAATAGTTGCCAGAATATGATATAAAGGACGCCTCTGGTACTGAAGGGGTTAAACTGCACCATTGTATCTCCAAAGCAAGGAACTATATAGACAACACAATATTATAATTTCCTATCACTTCCAACAAAGGTCTAAAGGTATTATCCTAGTGACAGTGTAGGAAAGTAGGTCTTAAGCCGGTATCACACGAGCGCTTTTTCCCTCGGCGTTTATCCTCAACACTGGTCAGGCAGCTTATGAGGTCAACATTTAAAATAGTTTGGTTACCTAAATTCATCTACCATCAGTCCATAGTTTCCGATACAAGTGCAAAATATTTTAGAAATGTTGCCAGAAAAATGTTGATCATTGAATGTTGACTATAAAAGCTCTCGTGTGATACCGGCTTTATAGTAACGATAACTGATAAATCAAAGAGAAATATAAATATGTGGTAATTGTTTTCACAGAGGCAGGCGGCTTGTAGGGGTATTCTGTCTCTGCGTACCAGTGTCACGAATCAAGCAGTGGATCACAAGGTAAGTCAGCGGAAAGTGTGTCAAACCGGAGCAATTTTGTGTAAAGACTTGAATGAATATGAGAAGGAATAAAAGAAATTAACGTGAAATAGCATTGTTTTGGCCATTATATCGCTTCCAAAGACATAATTTGAACTATAAACCAAAATTTGATCTTTACATATACAATACTATATACTAAAAATAATTGACTCGGCTTTCGTTTGACACCCTGGTCAGCGGCAAGTATCGATTACGCCATTTGAGTATAGGGGGTGCGTTTGTAGACAGCGACCAAAGAGCCCAAGTATTCGTTTAGTATTCTATCTCTGCGTACTGGTGTCACAAATCAAGCAGTGGATCCTAAAATAATCAGAGTCAAGTTTCGATAACGCCATTTGAGTACTGGGGTGCGTTTGTAGACAGTGACCAAGGAGCCCAAAGTATTCGGTTGTTGATCGACCTCTCTAAAACGTTGGATGAACTGGTGTTAACTCTTTGAAGAATATGACTCATTTTGACAGTTTATTCTAGTTATTATTTGACGATTATATACAGCTTAGGAAGGATCTGTGAGAATTATGAGGGTAAAGACTATCTCAATCAACCCTCTGACTTTCATAGTTAGTAGCTTGTAACGGAGCTGCCTTGTTACCATGGTAACACTTAACGACAGAAACGAGTAATGAAAGAAAACGTGCATACTCTAAATCTTATGTTGACTAGCCTTATAGTTGCCATGTATAAAATCACAGAGGAACAACTTGTGTAGGCAACTGTACCCTTTATTAAGACGAATATTGTATTAATTTAAGCTATATTCTTTCAGCTTGACTTGTTGCTGCAGCTTATGAGTGCTCACCCAGAATTTGAGGTGTGGAGTCTCTTCACTCTCTCTCCTCGGCTCCTCGTCAGTGTAAGTAACTAAGTGTGTGGCAGGGTATATTGGATTTAGACTACACAGCTCGATCAATATTCTTCTTTGGCAACAGAGTTTCTGCTGGACCGCAGTCGCGAGCGGAAGTTCCGGTGCCCGGCGCAATCTGTGGCTTTATTTGAGGGAACTTCAGTCGGTCCCGGTGATTGTCTGCCGCATCGGTGGTTCAGCGGCCTCTACCCCCGGCTTCATCCCCTTCCTCCATGCTACCCTGCTCTGCCTTCGTCATCCTCTGTTCATTTATCTGTGCCAGCTTCTCCACTCTGCGCCATCTTTATTCCAGCTTCCGGTTGGTGGGGGCCGGCGCTTCCCTGGACCTGTGACACATGGCTTGCCTGCTGGAGGGACGTGGCACCCACGGTGGTCGGCTCTGGTACCAGCAAAATCCTCGGCTTTCTTCGGGGTTCCTTTGTGGGCCCCACCTTCTCCGTCGGTGCTAGGGCCGCCTTCAGCCTCTGGGGATTGTGTTGGTCCCTCCATCTTCGTCTCTTCACTTCACCACGCGTCTTCTTCCTGCCGGGTGCCATTGTTCATCGCTTCATCTTCCCCTTCCATCCTCGTGTCCTGGGAATGTTGTTGCCCTTCTGCAGCCCCTCCTGGGTCGCTGACGTTTGAGCCTCCTCCCCGGGAGGCCGCTGTGGCTTTGACCGACACCGGTCGGGCCCTTAAATCCAGAATCATCATCTTCTTTGGCAACTTTAGAGTGCCCTTTGAAGACTATGACGCATTCTGACACTTTGCTCTGGCTATCCTTTGATGATTGTATGCTGCTTAGGAAGGATCTGTGGTAATGAATAGGATGAAGACGATCTCAATTAAACCTAATATGAATAAAATCGTCTAACAATAGCCATAAAGCAGAAAAATTAGTCATTGTATCTGCTAAGGGTTAAGAAAAAATCATTAAATCTACGGGCTAGTCAGAGATACCAATGAAAAATAATAAAAAAAAAAAAAATACCAGAGATAATTGCTACTTGTATACAACCAGAAAGTGTCTACTCATCTCTCTCTCTCTCACACACACATTTATATATATATATATTTTCTCTCCCCAGATCTTGAGTTGTGTGGCCACCTACATCGTGATCATGCTGCAGTTCAACCAAGCTGGATAGTAAATGGAATATACAAGAAAATGCTCCTAATGTTTGTGGGAATTAATATTTATTGTATGTTCTGTAATTTATGTATACTCGATTTTTTAAAAGGGAAATATGTCGCTTTTCTAGACTCCCTTCTCCTTCATGTTTAGCCCTATTAGTTTTCAGATTTTCAGACGTGCAGCCCATTAGTTTGGCGATTTTAAGACATTTCACCCCATTCCTTTGTCAATATAAAGAACTTTCGTACAATTTACATGTCGATATTATTCCTGGCGAGCGATAGCAAGCCTGCAATATAGTAGTAACCGGCCTCTGGCCGGGAAATTTTTCTATCGAAAAATGTACAAATTTCTCTCTGAGGGTGGGTCTTGTTTTTTTTCTTTTTTTCTTTTTAAAGCTTGATGGTGGTATAGGAAGGAAACTACAAACCACTAATAAGATACATAAATAAGCAAATAAATACGCCCATCCCCCCTTATACCTTTGAAGATTTTGACGGACGATTTGTAGGAATTATAAACTAATGTATGTTCTGTAATATATGGACAGTATAGTCGATTTTCTAACCCTATGAAGATTATGATGGACATTTTGAAGGTATTATAATAGATTGTATGTTCTGTAATATATATATATATATATATATATATATATATATATATATATATGTATATATGTATATATATATATATATATATATATATATATATATATATAATTTTTTTTCTTTTTCTCTCTTAACACTGATATAGCAGCTAATGGAAATAAAAACAATCATTAAAAATTAGTTTTATTGTTTGTTTTCCCGGATACAAATATACATAAATCATCTACAACACACACACCTTTGTATAACCTTATGTACAATTAATTGGTTTTTAGACAGGTATATCATTATTAAGGGGCCCACCTCGTTTTTTTTCTTTCTCTCTTTCTCCATCTCTCTCTGGGTTGTATCCATTCGGCCCCATTCAGCCTACTATTGTAAGACGTTTATCCCCATCCAGGTGTGTCTTTTTTCCTGGCGAGCGGTAGCAATTAGCCAGTACATTTTTTTAAAAGTTTTTGACAGCAGGTTAAATTTGTACATTTTTCGATAGAAAAATTTCTCCGGCAATACCGGATTTATCCCTACAATGCTGGCTTGCTATCGCTCGCCAGGAAGAAATAGACACCTGGATGGGGATAAACGTCTTAAAACAGTAAGCTGAATGGGGCCGAATGGATACAAGCCAAAGAAAGAGGGAAAAGGAGAGAACAAATTTCGTCACCCCCCCTTAAATATACTGTACAGAATGTGCAGGTCAACACACAAAGAGCGGGTGGTAGGGTATTTTACACTGTGCCGCCCAGCGTTTTTTTTTTTACCCTAAATAGGGTTGTTTCCGTGCTCATTTTCATGCATAAACAAGACTTAGAGCGTAAAACAAGTATCTATCCCTGAAAGGGCGTAAACAGAGCTTTCCAATGACACCCGAACCATCCTTGTACGACCACTGGTTCTCTTACAACGATCGTACAACACTAGTGCAAAAAAACTAAAATAAGGTAATTTCTGTACATAATTCCCTGTGTAGCGAGTGAGAGGAGGGGGAGGAAGGTAGAATACAGTTCAGTACACCCATGGTGGTCGTGGGGAGCGGTCATAAGGTTACTACGCTCGTCCCATCACTCAGCTCTCTCTCTCGGCAACATTACGTGCTGAAAATGGCACTCGACAGATGTCGTGCACCGCCACATAGTCCAAATTTATTTAACTCCACAGATGTCGTGCGCCGTTGGTTAAGGGTTAATGTCTTAGCATACAGGAGTTTCAATAAAGTCACGTTAGACGCGCACAGGGCACGAATTACTCCCTTTCTGGGATACTTAAAAGCCTTTGTGACCATCAGGGGTGTTTAGAAACTTTTAGTTTAGTTACTTCAACCTCTGCAGTTGTCTTTGAGCGAGTTGTGGGCAGAAAACTAATTTTGGAGGTAATTATGAGATTGAGAGAACTATTTCTGAATGCTAAACCGCAATCTCCGCGTCCACACGTGCGTGAAAGGGTTAACCCATCCTCTATCCGTGACTAGAATAATCCAGCTAATATTTCTACCATTTAGGAAGAGTCTGTCGGGGAATAGGTGAGGAGATTTACAGCCCATTTGGTCAAGCCGTTTCTGAGTTACAGAGGTTAGAAGTCACAATGTTTTGCCTACTTAAAATGAATGGACTATACCAGACACACTCAGTCACACCTCAGCTGTCGTGGTGGGTGGATGTTGTCTCTGGTACAGACGGGTATATGCAGTGTAAAATGATCTGTTAGAGTATGGGTTAAGGTCGACTCATAGTTTGGCGATTTTAAGACTACACCCCATTTCTTTGTCAATATTAAGACCTTTCGTGCAATTTAGTTGACAATTTTTTCCTGGCGAGCGATAGCGAGCCTTTAATTTTAAGAGTAACCGGCCTTCGGCTAGGAAATTTTTCTACCGAAAAATTTACAAATTTATCTTGAAGGCGGGTCTAGGGGGTGTTTTTCTAAGCTTGATGGAGGTATAGCGAGGAAACTAAAAAAAATATGAATAAATTAATTAATAGACCAAAAAAACAGCCACTGTCCCATTAAGGGGAGGTGTTTAGTTTGCTCCCTAGACCTCCACCAAGCTTAATAATATACTCTCAAGACTCCCTTTGAGATAAATGTTTACATATTTTGAGTAGAAAATGTCCCCCTCCTAAAATGCAGGCTCGCTATTGCTCGCCAGGAATAAATCAACTAAATGGCATGAAAGATCCAAATATTGACAAAGAAATGAGGCGAAAGATCTGAAAACCATCAAACTAATGGGGCGAACGTCTTAAAATCTCAAAACTAATGGGGTTAAACATGAGGGAGAAGTGGGTCCAGAAATATAGTCAAGGCTCCCCTTTAAGTAGGCTACCTATTTCCCTCAGTACCGCCATTAGAATCAGAGACACATTTTTGGCAAACATATATGCTTCTGTTTTGTACTTACCTCCGCCATCGAAGTTGGAGGAGGTCATGTTTTTGCCTCTGTTTGTTAGTCTATAAAAAAGATATCTCAAAAAGTAATGAACTGATTTTCACAAAATTATGCGTCAAGGAAGAAGTGCTCTTAAGGGGAGATTTCCACCTGAAGGATTTTTTTCTGGACCCATTTTTCCCTCATGTTTAGCCCCATTGCTTTTGAGATTTGAAGACTTTCACCCCATTAGTCTGGCGATTTTAAGAACTCTCGCCCCATTTCTGTCAATTTTAAGACCTTTCGTGCCATTTAGGTGTCTATTTTTTCCTGGTGAGCGATAGCGAGACTGTAATTTAAGAGGAACCGGCCTTTGGCCGGCAATTTTTTCTACCGAAAAATTTACAAATATATCTTGAAAGGGGGTCTAGGGGGTTATTTTAAGCTTGATGGAAGTCTAGGGAACCAACTAAAATCCTCGACCCCTTAACCCGCTGAGTACCAGCTAAATATTTATAAATGTACCACCCAGGACTGGCTGATTCTGATTTTTTTTTTCCCAGAAACAATAGCGAATGGGATAGGAATGAAGGAAAAACCACGAAAAACCGATCAAAAAGCTCAAAAAATGGTCCTACAAAACCCCCGAAAATCGGATTTTACAAGAGTAAAAAATTGAAGGCAATTTCCCCAAACAAACATGTTTTTGTGCGCTCACGCGCTTGGACTTTGAGAGTTTTCAACCATCGGCATGGGTGCGTGGGATACTTACACAGTTCCCATACAAAAATGAGCTCTCTAGGTGCCATAGGACCGGAGTGACACTGACGCAGACGTCTGTGCGTCGCTGGGGTTTAGCGTTACGAGGGTGTAAAATTTTTGCTAGGTCTCGGGACAGAAGAGGGGGTAGATGGGGAAAAGAATGAAGGTAGTGAAAAGATTCCTGGAGCAGGTGTGGCAGAAGAGAAAACGGAATAGAATAGAATAGGGTGAGGAGGGAGAAGGGGACCAGAGCGGGGGAGGAAGAAAAATGAGATTAAATAGTAGAGAGGGGAAAAGTTAAATTAAGGTAAGGAGAGAACAAGATATTGGGGGGGGGGTGGAGGAGGGGGTAAAATAAGGAGAGGAGAGTTCTGCTTAAGCTATATACTTCAATTCTTTTTCTTTAATTTAACTATCCTTTCTACGACTACATATTTTCTAAACTAATTCTTAAATCTAGCTCTAGCTGTTTCTGGAGAAGTTACCGGTGCATAGGTGAGCTGGCTTGAAAAGGGACAGCAACTCCACAAAAAGAAGAAGAAGAAAGAAGACATACATTGCCAACGCACTGTTTGCGTCGCTGGGGCTCAGTGGGTTAACCCACACAGTTCAATAAAATATAATTCAATTTCCGCAGGTAATGACATAGGCTATATAGAAATCATGTATGAGTCATAGAGACTATGTATGTATGTTACAAAGCTTGATATATCTTGCGTATGTGTCAATCGGAATAAAATGCCAAAAAATGTGCCCTGGCTGGACCTTTTTCAGTACAAACTTCAACACTTTGGATAGTTGCAGGAGTGTGTGTATCTGTATTAACCCTTTCGCTGCGGGTGACGTTCTGGAATGTGTTGGCAAGTTACAGCAATTTCCAGGCTTTAACCCTTAAAAAGCGGCTCACCACTTAAGTCGTGTTGAAAAAACTGGCAAAAAACGGGTGAAAAAAGGGTGGAAATCGAGTGAAAATGGGTGGGATAGTAATGATCCATACGTCCGACATCTGTGGCCTCCCGGCCCACACTAACTCCAGTTCCCCCACCGCACGTGAGGATGACAGTGTAACCAATAGTTCGCTAAAAGTGAGCAAGGTAGCAAAATCTGCTAAACTTCCATCTTCGAGGTAACACTGTCAGTGCTCCACGAGTGCTACGTAGCTGTATGTGGCGTCATTGTGTAGCGATTTCCACCTAGTTTTCGGCGCAATACAGTTCCTTTCATACTGATGGTTGATATAGCAGTCAGAACGGCCCAGAAAGGCCCAAAACGGCCACAGAGCACCTGCTAGAGGAGGGTTAAAAGCCTGTAAAAAATGTAAGAATTGAGTGTCAGTGGGTGGGAGCGTGAGGGGCCCACCTCCGACCCTCGGAGCACCGAGCGGCTCACTGAGCTAGGCTGTGTCTCGGGCGAGTCTCTCTCTGTCTCTCTCACCAGTGTAGCCAAGCGAGCGAGTGTTACATAATAGCGGGGTTCCCGCGTTTCACTGGGATCACTGCGGGTGAACCAGACCACGTACACGGTCCGTTCTGGTGTAATTTTGAAGCTATTTTCGCCTAGTTTTCGGCAGAATACACATCATTTAATGCAGATGCTTGATTTATCATTCAGGAGTGCCTGAATATGCCCTAAATAGCCCAAACATAGCCGCAGCCAAAGGGTTAAGGGGGTAGTACTTTTTTTTTTGGTCTATATATTTATCTATTGATTTGCTTTTTAGTTTGATCGCTAGACCTCCATCAAACTTAAGGTCCCTCTTCCAAAATTACGGGCTTACTATCGTACGCCAGGATTTTGTTTAGCCTACACCTAAATAGCACAAAAGGTCTTAATATTGACAAGAAAACTGGGCGGACAAACTAATGAGGCAAACATCTTAAAATCTGAAAACTAATGGGGCTAAACATGGGGGCAATTGTACGTGTTCTCAGTGTGGGGCTAAAAATGTATGTTTATATAGTTTTCCTTAAAATGATGCAACAAAGAGAACGAAAACAGGCCTACTTCAAAGAAAACGATAGTAAACACAAATTTCATGGGTAACATTGTTATTCTCAAAACAGCCATCAAGAAACGGCAGCACTGATTGCTTGGCAATTTGTCTTGTCTGTTTTTCGGGGTTTTACAGCAATATGAGAGAGCTACAGTAAGTATGGTTTTCGGTCATTAGGCTATAGGGAATAGGCTCGCACCCTTATTTTTCATGTTTTTTCCTCCATAAGCCTAGCATATTTTGAGAAATTAGTGTTTTCATGGTCTTAGCCTAGTTATACTGTAATTCCAATGTGGGATACACGATGGGTTGAGGGCCCCCTCACCGGCTCACCCTCCATGAATTATTGAAATCGTCATCTATGTTGCCAGCAGGGGGTAAATATCGATTATACTGCATAAAGAAGGCGTTTGTAAACAGTGAGGATGTCCGAAAGAGCTCTGAGATTGATTAGGCTAGAATGGGCGTTATTTTTGTATTAGCTTAGGCTAATAGGCCTATCAGGTTTTATAAATGTGATCAAAATTATTCTCCCACAGTGGATTATACATGAGTACAGTATAGCCTAGCCTAAGGATTCCATATACCTACATTGTATGATTGTCCCTAATAAATTATGTAGGCTATAGGCCTAATAAGGCTGCGAGCCTAGGCTAAGGCTATTCCCTATAATTATCTGGTTTTCCAATTCCGTTGAGGAAAATATAACCTAGCCTACTGTTATAAATAGGCCTAGGCGGGCCGCGGGAGGCCTATAGTGGCTTCCAGCATTTAAAAATAATGGAATTGCCTAGTCTAATCAGCATAGCCTAGGCTAGGCCTAATTATACCTACTGAAGGCCTAGGCCTACTGTCGCTCATTTTTATTTTATTTTTAACTTACAGCCTAGCCTACAATACAGTACCTCAATACAGTCAATACTCCTACCTCAAATTCAAAACTTTAACTTAGCCTGCTGCCTAATCATCATTTAGATATTCAAGAAAAGTTTTTCGACGATTCACATGCGTTGGGTCACGACCCGATGACGACAGACGACCGGGTAACCTGCGATCGGGCGTCCCGGCCAGTACCGTCCGCTTTGTTTACATAGTCGCACGCTCGCAGTTACATTCGCATCTAATTTGACTGCTGGTAAGTACGGTAAATAGGCCTAGGGCCTATGATGATGAAAATAAGTCATAGGGGGTGAGGGGGGCAAAGCCCCCCTCAATCCATTATGGTATCCCACGGCCAGGTGTTGGGTTAATTGTTTTGTTACCGGCCGTGGGAAAGCCCCTCACCCCCCATGACTTATTATCATCATCATATATAGGCCTATTACCAGGAGAGGCATTAAATAACATCAGTCAAATTAGACGTGAATGTAACTGCAAGCGTGCGACTATGTAAACAAAGCGGATGGTATGCCCGCTAACACAACTCTTACCGACGACCGTTAGCTTACGTTCGCTTCTAATTTGACCGCTTTTGGGTTGAGGGGGGCGAACCCCCCAGGACTTATTGTCATCATCATATATATTACCAGTAGGGGGCAATTAACAGCTGACTGTGGGATAGTTTTGAAACAAAAATTGTCAAATTAGACGCATGACGGGCGTGACGGGCAGGCGAATATCGCCGCGAAAAAATCTCGAAAGATTGCTTGAATTTAACCATAATTTCTTTGGTGCAGTTTTAGTATAGGCCTAGTAGCACGCCAATTTGGAGAGTTTGGCGACGATTTAGGCTAGGCATAATTATGTTCAATTTGACAATTTTTTTCCCAAAATTGAGGCACAAGTCCTCTAAATATAACCCAACTCAACTTAACCTAACCTAACCTAGTATTATTACTGCCACCCCCACATCCCCGCTGAACAGTGAATAGCCATGTAAACAAAGCAAGGCGCCGAACTCTACAAAATGGTACGCTACTACAGGTATATTAATATAGTACTGCACCTTTTCTTCATAGACGTACATAATGATACAGTAAACCCTCTCCAAATATAGTACTGCACCTTTTCTTCATAGACGTACATAATGATACAGTAAACCCTCTCCAAATATAGTACTGCACCTTTTCTTCATAGACGTACATAATGATACAGTAAACCCTCTCCAAATATAGTACTGCACCTTTTCTTCATAGACGTACATAATGATACAGTAAACCCTCTCCAAATATAGTACTGCACCTTTTCTTCATAGACGTACATAATGATACAGTAAACCCTCTCCAAATCGGACAAATTGGGGGATGGCCACTTCCGAAATGTCCAATTTTCCGAGATGTCCGAATTCCGGCTTGTGTCCGACCTGAAAAAGGAAAAACCCGACCTCATGAGGGGAGGTCCGAGTCAACCATGAAAACGGAGACTACGGAAAAATTCTGACCTCAAGAGGGAAGTCAGCGTCAACATAAAAAACTGAGACTACCATATTTGTAACCTAGATTCCCGGTTTTGACGGACATTTACCCTAGTTTCCGGGAGACTGTCAGACAAATCTCGGAAAAATACGACATATCAGACGACGGAATTTGACAGTTATGACTGACATTTGCCCTCAGTTTTTCGAAAACTGAGAGTGTCGTCCGACACTGTTAGAGACTGTCGGAACAATCTCGGAAAAGTCCGGCAACTGGGAGGACTTGTCCGACAGGCCGATGCCAGTCCGGCTAGTACGGGTTTCCAACCTCAAGAGGTTCGACGTAGAGAGGGTTTACTGTATAAGTGAATGGTATTATTTAACCCGGCAAGCGCGATAGGCCTCACGGAAGGCTTCCTATAGAGAACGCGATAGGCCTCACGGAAGCAAGACCATAAAAAAGCCTTCCAAAAAAAAAAAGGGCCTATCAAAACAAAGGAATTTGTCTCTAGGTGAGATAATTCCCCTCCAGTACTCATCCATGTAAATCTCACCCACCCCCCTCCCCTCCTTCCCCACCTTATTCCCCCCTCCCTCCCCTCCTCAATTATCACCTATTTTTCCTCTTATTATCATCATTTATCGGTTATTTTTCTCTCCCGCGATAATGTAGCACAAGTGGGTTGCAGAAAAGATCGTTATGTAACACCCAGACACCGGCCCACACCGCCCCGCTCGTCTCAGTTACCTCACAGACAGCGAGAGAGGAGGGTTGCCTGTGGCTCTCTCTCGCCTGAGATTATGACCGGGTGGCCAATATCTTCGTTTTTCACCACCCAAATGCTTTTCCCACTTATTGTAGCACTCTTGAAGGTTCATATATACATCATATATGTAAAATAAAAGCATACCGAAAACAAATAATGCTCTATATTGTAAATATAACGAATTCTGTCAGAATCCAAGGCTAGAAATGCACAAATAACTACCCTATCCCCTAGGTCTATTTCGCGCTTGTCAGGTTAAGGAGACAGAGAATAAGAATTTTCTTTTCCCCCGTAACGAACAAAACCTAACCTAACCTTTCTTGGGGGCTACCACGACCACAGCCTACCCTTTGTACAGTGGCGCTAATAAGTCATGTCTCAGCTGTCTTTACGTTTGGCTCTCTCTGTGCTGTATTAATGTCTGTCAGATGTTGAATAGTGTAGGTAAGTGTAGGAACATGCTTTTATATCTCACTCGAAACGAATAAATCAAGTTTTAGACATTGCTGATACCAATTATTGATCAAAATATACTTGGTGCCGAGACATATTTTATTAGCCTGACTGTACAGTACTTCTATTTTATTATTATTTGTTTCCTTATACTTTTTATCATGATACAGTAGTAGGTGAATATAGGAGGTGAATAAAGGTACAGTAGTTGTATTAAGGGAAGATGGGTCGTTTTTCTAGATCCCCTTCTCCCTCATGTTTAGCTCCATTAGTTTTACGATTTTAAGATGTTTGCCCCATTAGTTTGTCGATTATAAGACCTTCCGCCCCATTTCTTTATCAATATTAAGACCTTTCGTGCTGTTTAGGTGTCAATTTGTTTTCCTGGCGAACGATAGTTAGCCTGTAATTTTGGACAAACCGTGTTACATTTTTCTACCGAAAAATATACAAATTAATATAGAAAAGGGATCTAATGGATTTTTTTAAAGTTTGATGGAGGTCGAGGGAGGAAACTAGAAAAATAATTAATTAATGAAAAAATCAACCACAAACCTCCTTTTTTCCGCAGGCTGTAGTACCTGTAGAAGAAGCGAGGTGGGCTGCATAACAAGACTAATGTTCATAACCTTCGTCCACCGCTGCCGCCTGGCCACAATGACGGAATCTGGCCTCAACAACTGCCTCGTTAACCTCCCCTCCAACCACTGGGAGATGTATTCCGGGACCACAGGGTAGACATTTACTGGAGATGTTGTACATACATAATGAGAGGAGTCTTAACAATACAGTAGAACTCATCTTTTTTTGGTAAAGGTCTCCCTCACTATCCGATGCCCTGATTTACAGTATTATTATAGGTCTTTAGGTGTTTGTGTTTGGGTTTTGGCTGGTCCTAGAACGCATCCCCATTTACTCCATTAATTATAGGGTTTCCTATAGGCCTACAATTTTTCTATTTAAGATCGAGTTTTCAGGAATGTATCCCAATCGTTAATCGAGGGAGACCTGTACTATTTCATCATCATCTTCATCAATCTGACAACCACGCTTCCAGAGGAAGCGCCCAAAAGGGCTGGCCATGACATAAACTGCCTCCAGGCTCCCAGACATGCCTCCACTGACCCACTCTACAGTGACATTTCCACTAAGTGGATTATGACCCTTAGCACTGAAGGAACAGACCCAGAGCAGTCCCTCACCAGGATGGCAGTACCCGGATGGCAGCACCATTTCCACTAAGTGGATTATGACCCTTAGCACTAAAGGATCAGACCCAGAGCAGTCCCTCACCCGGATGGCAGTTTCACCAATGTTTTGATGTGTTATTGACCCCAGTGTGGCCCTGGCTAGAAGCATACCAAGCACAGGAATGTTCTGAAGATAGGAACCAGTGGTCCACTGGGGGTATATGAGAGTGAGGTGGAAGGGCAGAGAGGGAGAGGCAGAGTCCGAGAGTGAGATGGAGGGATAGAGTTTAGACTTGAGGGATATACGAGTGAAAGTGGTGTTGGGTGAGAGCAGGGGTGCCAGTTGACGGATGACAGAGGAGCATGAAGGTGATTTGTTTGAGGCATAACCCTTAATTAAAACATCAGAAAAATCTAGATTTCATAAACAAACAACTACTGGTACCGGTAATGCCATGTCCCTTGTAAATGAGCATAAAGTTTGACGTCTACTTTTCTACACCATTTACTACCCTGTGTGGGATTTAGTTATGAATAAACAATGATCAGTGTTCTAAGATAATTAATAACTGTCTTGATAGCATAATGCTTAGTGTGCGGAATTTTGGTGTGAGTATCCTAGGTTCGAGTCCTTGGAGTATCACATATATAAATTACTTTAATTGATTTCATTAATTAGTTTTATTTGTACAGTAAGTTAATTGGTGATTTGGTGATAACAAATATTAATTACAGAACATACGGTGGTGGAGTGGCAATGGACCTGGCATGATGCACCCAGTACCACTCTACATCCAGGACCCCACCATCCAGTACCACTCTACATCCAGGAACCCACCATCCAGTACCACTCTACATCCAGGAACCCACCATCCTACCCTATGAGGACACCAGGAGCCGTGCCATCTCAAGAAAGGATGGTATCAGTATCGATATCAATTGAAATAGCTACTCCAATGTTTGCACAGGTAAGCCTTCGTCATCTGATTGCTTCTTTCCAGGCTGCACAATCCGCTGCAGTGTCCCTGCACCCCAAAGTTCTTTTTCATGACCTCATCCCAGGTCTTCCTCGGTCTACCGACATACTTCTTTCGGACTTCACCCAGCCTTCCTCTTCCCTTCAGATCTCCTCATGCCCAAACCATCACAGTCAGCCAATATGCATCACCTCAGTAACATACAGTACTCAATACCAAGGGGCTCTCACAATCCTGCTCTTGTTGGTCCCTCTCTTAAGCCGGTATCACACGAGCACTTTTTACCTCAACATTTATCCTCAACACTGGTCTGGCAGCTTATGAGATCAACATTTAAAATAGTTCTGTTACCTATATTAATCTATCATCAGTCTAGTTTCTGATGCCAGTGTAAAATATTTCAGAAATGTTGCCAGAAAAAAAATAATTATCGAATGTTGAGTATAAAAGGTCTCGTGTGATACCGGCTTTACTGTGACATTAAACATCCATCTCTCCATGCTCATTTCAATATTCTCTAGTCTGCAGGTATCATCCTCTTTGTCTGCCTTCATTTCATGATCTCATTACCATAAAGCAGCACACTTGTCAGTCCTCACACATATTTTATACAGGTTCCCCTTCATGTACAGTGGCACTAATAAGTCATGTCTCAGGTGTCATGTTTGGCTCCCTATGTGCTGTATTAATGTCTCTCAGATGTTGAATAGGGTGGGTGAGTGTAGGGACTTGTTTGTATATCTAACTCGAAATGAATAAATCCAGTTTTCGATAATGCTGATACCATTAGCATTAGTGTGGCGGAGTGGTCTTGCCACTGGACTGGTAATCCAATGGACCCGGGTTCAAATCCCAATATGTCAATGGGAAGATATTATTGGGATGGAATTTGTACTGTACCTTGTATCAGTGCATTACCACAGCACACCGAAATGCCAAATAAATACCCTCATTGTTCCCTGATTAAATATTATTAATATTATTATATCCTATTAATATTCCCATATTCAAAAATATGCTACAGGGGGGCAATGCCTAGTGAGTTAATTGCTCAATAGGTGGAGTTCTGAGAGTGAGGGTCCGAGCCTGGGGGATGAGACTGTGAAGCACAGAGGCGGAGCAGTTCCAGAGATGTAGTTGCTTCGAGCCGTGAAGCTTCGCATGTCTCACTCCCTAGACTGGAGCAAGACCTCACAGGCCTCACCGTGTTCAGTGGTGTAGTGTAAAGGCTATCAACCTATGCCCGAGAGGGAGTAGTTGGAATATAGAACAAAAAAAATAAAAAAATAAAAAAATAAAATAAAATATATTGATCAAAACATACTTGGTGCCGAGACATGACATATTTGGTGCCGAGACATGACATATTTGGCCGACTGTACAGACCCCTCATTGTCAATTTAGCTTTAGCTTTGGGACCTGCAGAGATCTACACATGGGCAGTGTGACTTGTGCGAGGTATTACAGATTACAGGTCTCCCTCACTATCCGATGCCCCGATTTACGATATTATATATTATAGGTTTTTAGGTTATTGCGTTTGTGTTTTGGCTGGTCCAAGAACACATCCCCATTTACCCTATTCATTTTAGGGTGCGCTATATGATTTTTCAATTTAAGATCGGGTTTTCAGGATCGTAACACAATCGCAAATCGAGGGAGACCTGTATTGTGTTGTCATCCTCTTTGACTGCCTGCATCTCATTACCATAAAGCAACACTCTTGCCAGTCCTCACACATCAGCAAACAGGTTCCCCTTAATGTACAGGCCCCTTTTTGTCAATTTAGCTTTAGCTTTGGGATGCACAGAGGGCTGCACATGGGCAGCATAACTTGCGGGGGTTGTGCG
This sequence comes from Paralithodes platypus, assembly GCA_032716605.1. Lineage (NCBI taxonomy): Eukaryota > Metazoa > Arthropoda > Malacostraca > Decapoda > Lithodidae > Paralithodes > Paralithodes platypus. Next base: position 66,116,683 of record CM064578.1, on the reverse strand, counting down.
AGGAATTAAGGATTAGGAGATTTTTTTTAAGTGATCCTAGCTTTAAAAGTATCAAAAGTGGGACTGTTAACTATGTGAGATGGTAGATGATTCCGAATTTCCCACTCTTGGAATATTCAATTACTAACAACTCTAAATTCTTCCACCCACTTCTGACTCTTTCAACCAAGGTAGACGCACCACCCTCAGTGCTGATCATGATGCCCAGGCAGCAGAATTCATCAACATACATACATACATACATAACATTTTAAGACTGAGTGTTCCACACATAAGTGCAGTTTCAGTCTCTTGTCCTAATGGCGGCGTTCCAGGCAACCCTGTTAAGGGCTGCTTCACTTGTCAAGTTCTTGGATTTGAGATCGGCGCGTATCAGAGTCCGATCCAGGTCTTCCTCGGTCCACCCCTTGGTGCAGCTCCCTCCACAATCACAGACCTGCATTTTGTCACCCAATTTTGTTCATCCATTCTCTCCACATGTCCATACCATCCCAGTCTACTTGTACGCATCACCTCGCGAATACTCTTTATACCTAAACACGTCTCCTCAGCTCAACATTTGTATTCTATCCTGTAGCCTGGCCCCACACATCCATCTAACCATTCTGATGTCATTACGCTCCATTCTGTTGGTACATCCTCTAGTTTTACGGCCCATGTTTCTGAGGCATACGTCATTGCACTTCTAACACATGAGGCATACACCTTTCCCTTCAGGGGGAGAGGCATTCTTTTCATGGTCAGGATTGGCATCAATTCTCTGAACTTCCCCCAGCCACACCTAATTCTAGCAACAGTGGCAGCCTCGGCCCCACCACCGGCAGAGATGGTATCTCCTAGGTAACAAAACTTGTTCACCAGCTCCAAAGACTCATTTCCAAAATTCACAGCCAGACATATCCCCTCCCAGACATATCCCCTATACCAACTTTCCACACTAGGCTCAAGTAGGCAGGTCCTGCAGCATATCTTACAGGTACTGTACTGTATTTCAGTAATCAACCACAGCACTAACTACCTTCCTAAGTGCTACACTTTATGTACGGTACAGTTGTAGACAGATGAAGTAGAGACAAGTGTTGGGGCAGTTTACCTTTATTTAGCCTCCATCAATAATTAGCTTATAGTTTTATGGTTGATTCGAGTTTGAAAAAACTTCCAACAGCACTACAGTAAATATGTTTGAAAAAACTTCCAACAGCACTACAGTAAATATGTTTGAAAAAACTTCCAACAGCACTACAGTAAATATGTTTGAAAAAACTTCCAACAGCACTACAGTAAATATGTTTGAAAAAACTTCCAAGCACTACAGTAAATATGTTTGAAAAAACTTCCAACAGCACTACAGTAAATATGTTTGAAAAAACTTCCAACAGCACTACAGTAAATATGTTTGAAAAACTTCCAACAGCACTACAGTAAATATGAAAAAACTTCCAACAGCACTACAGTAAATATGTTTGAAAAAACTTCCAACAGCACTACAGTAAATATGTTTGAAAAAACTTCCAACAGCACTACAGTAAATATGTTTGAAAAACTTCCAACAGCACTACAGTAAATATGTTAACTCTTTCATTTACCTTAAAGCTATATACAAATCCAGTAAAACCTTGTATCCATCCACATTCCCACCCACTATGTCTTCATTGGTCTACAACAGTATAGTACATTAACACCTACATTCCCACCCACTATGTCTTCATTGGTCTACAACAGTATAGTACATTAACACTACATTCCCACCCACACTATGTCTTCATTGGTCTACAACAGTATAGTACATTAACACCTACATTCCCACCCACTATGTCTTCATTGGTCTACAACAGTATAGTACATTAACACCTACATTCCCACCCACTATGTCTTCATTGGTCTACAACAGTATAGTACATTAACACCTACATTCCCACCCACTATGTCTTCATTGGTCTACAACAGTATAGTACATTAACACCTACATTCCCACCCACTATGTCTTCATTGGTCTACAACAGTATAGTACATTAACACCTACATTCCCACTATGTCTTCATTGGTCTACAACAGTATAGTACATTAACACCTACATTCCCACCCACTATGTCTTCATTGGTCTACAACAGTATAGTACATTAACACCTACATTCCCACCCACTATGTCTTCATTGGTCTACAACAGTATAGTACATTAACACCTACATTCCCACCCACTATGTCTTCATTGGTCTACAACAGTATAGTACATTAACACCTACATACTTGATAGAGTGGGCTGCTGATGGGCTGGTCTATCAGAGTGAGAGTTGAGCGTTCTCTGCCGTACTCATAGCTTACTCTGACTGTTCCTTTTACCTATATATTTTCTAGATCTCAAGTGACGGCGTCTCTTCTGTGGATTGACCTCCCTACTGCCAACCTAGAGACTGGGAGACTGATAGCCAAAGTGTCACATTTTTCCTTTGCCCCTCAACTTTCCCTTCATAATTGTTAAGGGGCACAGGGCCTTGGGTGGGGCTTCGCTGTCCCGGGCGTTTCCGCACCCTCCTCAGCTCCTCACCTGGGAGCGGCTTCGGTCACCTGGGCCTTCTTAGTAGTAAAGCTGGGAGGGTTCTGTGGGGGCGCTCGGTTATGGCCTTAGCCTTGCTCGGGACCTTGGGGCTGTTCGGTCCGACAGCCTGGGGAACAACAACAATAACAACACACTTGATAGACTTACCACCCACACCCTGGTTACATACAGCACATGGCCAGACTCCACTCTTCACTACAGTACCACCACCCGCTACATTCACATTACCTTGGTTTTAACTACATTAACTGTTACACCCCTGGCTTCAACTATACATCCCCTCCCTCCACGTCCTAAATTTATCTATAGTGTCCTTCAAACTTTCTACAATCAACACCAGGTGCACATTACCTAGTGCAAATTACCCATGCTGTTTTTAAACCCACATACAGGTCTCCCTCGATTTACGATTGGGTTATGTTCCTGAAAACCCAATCTTAAATAGAAAAATCATATAGCGAAGCTTAAAATTAATGGGGTAAATGGGGATGCGTTCTCTGACCAGTCAAAACACAAACACAAACCCCTAAAAAACCTATAATAGTATGGTAAATTGGGGCATCGGATAGTGAGGGAGACCTGTACCTTATTATGTTAGCTGACTGATGACAGAGGAGTACTGTATAAAGGTGATTTGTTTGTGGACAACCCCTTGGGCATCAAGGCATCTTGCAATTGATGGATAGATAAATAGATTTTTTTCCTATGTTCATGAAGGAGACAATAGGCAAAGCTGCCTGTAACAAGTGCCCCCCAAAATTGAAAGAGTGATAGAGAGCCAAATTCAGGGTACGTTAGAGTCAGGGTGTCAAACGAAAGCCGAGTCCAATATTTTTAGTCTATTATTGTATATGTAAAGATAAAAATAAGATTCATAGTTCAATTTTTGTCTTTGGAAGTGATAAAATGTCCAAAACAATGCTAGTTAATTTTAATTTTCTTGTATTCCTTCTCATATTCATTGTCGATAGGATCAATTGCTTGCTTTTGCGATTTCCTTAGTTTATTTGTACAATAAATGTAGGTTATTAGTAGGGTAGTAATTGTTAGGGGTCACTTGAAACATGCTATGGTTACAGGTACCTACCCGATAGCACTATCGTTAGTGAGTGATTATGTTTTTTGTACTTTTGTTGATATCTTGTCAAATTGCAAATTTAGCTTAATATAAAATTTTATATAAATTGTAGTTTCTTTATTCATACAGAAGTTAGTAAAATTTACTAGAACGTCCCGGACTTCCCAAATTGACTAATTTCTTGAACATGACGAGGTGCATTGTTATATGTGCGATCAGTTTACTTGGGAAACAAATTGACTTGCTCATGTAGTTGTGTACATCCTATGTGGTGGATATTGTTCTTTTATTTCAAAATTTGATTTTATCAAGTGTTGTTTCCACATAGCGATTTTGATCAGTTCTTTTGCATTTATCTTGTGTCGTCCCAGTTTTAGTTTGTTTATTTTGCAAGTTTTACATTATAAATTCATCAAAGTCTTCAAACAAAACTGCTCCAGTTTGATACCCTGGTTAGAGTGTAATGTCTGGAATAAGTTACATCCACTACCACCCGCTCCAACTCATGGTTACGTAGCCTAATGCCGTTCACACATACACATATAGTATATACACTGTAGGCCTACACTGGGTCTTCTCCTGGATGACCTAGATGTGTGTGAATTTGTATTTTGTTTTTGTGTGTTCATTGTTTTCTGTTGTGTTTTGTGTTGTTCCTATTCTGGCTCTGTCTTGATTCCCAGTCTACTTTGTCGTAGGCTTTTTTCAAATCCATGAATTCTGCATAGAGTTTTCTGTTCTTGGCCAGATACTTCTCTACCAACAAACGCATTGAGGCTATCTGGTCAACGCAGCCCCTGCCCTTTCTGAAACCTCCCTGTTTCTCGGCTATTTTGTCATCCGTTATCTTCTGTAGCCTCTCTGTTACTACTCTTGCGTGTACCTTTCCAGGTATGCTAAGCAAGCTAATTCCCCTATAATTCTTAGACTCTTCTTTACTACCATTTCCTTTGTACAAGAGTACTATCACTGCTTTCCTCCAGTCCTCTGGTACACTTTCCTTTTCCCATGCTAATTTACATAACCTATGCATTATGTCAACAGCTTTTTCTCCATATCTCAGCATTTCATGTTATCTACTCCAGCAGCTTTGCCCATTTTAAGTCTACTGATTGCTTCTTTTACTTCTCTGTTTATCTGACTTTCAACTACCCTGTTTATTCTACCTCTCTCCATTCCTATGGATGAGATCTTTGCCTTCCCCCTACTCTTTACAGCTAAGCTACTAAAATGATCTTTCCATACTTTCATCACACCATCACCCTCTACCACTTCCCCATTCATGTCCCTCATCCTACCACCTGAGACACTCTCAGTCTTCTTCCCTCTGGCTTCTTTCACAGCTCTGTAGTATGCTTTCCTGTCATTCAGAAACTGTTCACTAATCTTTTTCCCATATTCCTCATCTGTCTTCCTTTTAGCGTCTTGTATCGTCCTCTTCAATCTTTGTTTTAAGTGTTTATATTCTTCTTTTCTCGCATCTCTAGTTTCTCTAGGTATATTCTTTTGCAGCATACTCTTTCTCAACTCTCTTCTTTTTCACTATTTCTTCTATCTCTTTGCTAAACCATGTGTTACTTTTCTTCTTCCACATTTTAAAGGTTTTCTTCCCACATACTTTCTCAGCTGCTTTAATCATGGAGTCTCTTGCACCTTTCCATACTTCGTCTACAGTATTTCCCAGATCTATCATCACATCCATATCCTTTATAGTCTCTTTCAGGATGTCCTTGTATTTTGTTGCATTACATTCTTCATTTAATTTTCTCACATTTATTCTCTCTACTGTCAGGTTTCTCTCTTTCCTCTCTTATTTCCACTCCTTCCTTATCCTCACTTTTGTCAGCACTGTATAGTAGTCTGATCCCGTCAGCATACCTCGTACAGCTGTTAAATCTAAAATTCTTCCTTTCAGTCCGGAGTCCATCATGGCGTAGTCAATTAGAGATTTCTGTTCCTGCTCACCTTCACCTCTGTGCCATGTATATCTATGAATGTGACGATGTTCAAAAAATGTGGTAGCCAGAAATATCTCTCTCCGCACATACTTCTAAAAGGAAGTCACCATTCATATTCCTACCCTCCACACCCCATTTACCCACTATACCTTCTATCTCCTCGTTTCCAACTCTACCATTCATGTCGCCTACTAATATTACTTGTGTACACTCTTGCCTTTCTCTTATACATTTATTGACTTTATTCCAAAATTTTCTATTTTCTTACCGCACCTTTCCCAGTTTCTTGGTTGACTGGTGCATAGACACACATAAAAGTATACCTATCTATCCCAATCTTGCACTCACACCATACAATTCTGGAGTCCACGCATCCATAGTTTTTCACACACTTCTTCAACCTTTCTGACAAAATTACTGCTACCCCTTCCTTTTTCTTATGTTTATATCCTGCATCCAATCCAGACCAGACAACCCATCCTTCCCCACCCCACAAATCATGTTCACTCTCACCATCCCACACTCCAGAACCCAACAGGTGCGTCTCACCCACCCCACACACATCCACACTTCCATCTTTAAGCTCTCGTATCAGACACTCTCTCTTACTAAAATCATTTATGCCATTGGCATTGAAGGCACAGACATGGAGCACGCTTTCCTTCACCCGAACGACGTTTCCGCCACTTTTCTGCTTTGTTCCTCCACCCCCGAGGAGGTCCTGGCCGGCAGCATACCGAGCACAGTTATTTCCCAGGAGGACTTGGGGCCTGGACATAATGCCTCCAAACAGGGCGCCGGATTGTCAAAAGTTAACTAAGAAAAATTAAAAACTGATACTAACAACAGTAAAAAACATACAACACAGTAAAAGTGAAAACACAAGTTAAAGAAGATAGGGAAAACAAAAATATACAGGGGACTACAGAAATATAATTACAAAGGGGGTAATTTTGATAGTGGTAATTAAAAGAGGATTTAAAATTAAAAACAAAGTGTGCTGTTGAAGAAATAGCACACCCGTCCTCCCCTTTAGTTCCACCGTCAAGTAAAAATTAAAATGTTAGAAATTTATAAGGGAGGATTAATGTAAGGACGGTGTAATAATGAGGCTACCTCGAGAAGGCGGGGTAGGACTTACTTACCGTAACTAGTCACGGTAAACTACAGAGGTGCGTTTTAGCAAGACTTTAACCAATACCGTACTTATGCGCAAGATGACAGGACCTCTAAACCTCATTGGTTACGATACTGCCACTGCGCTCGCTTTTCAATACATTTTTTTAATAGTATACATCATTTTGTAGTTGATGTGTAGAAAGGTATATTCATAAATTATTTTCCATAGATATACTTCCATAATTAGAAATAAATAATGTATGTATGTATGTATGTATATACAGTACTCAGGCACATACCCCATAGCTGAGGGTGGCCAACTCGAGACAGAGCCTGAACAGAAACAACATTTAAAGTTCCAGTTCTTAGGGTCCGGAACCACTTTCACTTCCCTCGCCCTTTAGGCTACTCTGTCTCGTCTAGTAGGTGAATTTTACAAGGGGAGGAGGATTCTTAGCCCCCTGCCCCCGATATGGGAATAGTAGTACAGTACTGTACTGTATAGAGACCCTCAGAAACGGCTAAGGTTGGGTAGAGGATGCCAAACCTCACTCTGGACAGGACCAGCCATCACCCATTACCTGAATTGTACTTAAGGTATTAATACAAACTAAGTATAGATCATATTCATACAGTATTCCACTTATTTAATGTGATGGTTTTTTATTCCAGAGTGAGCAAGCAGCAAATGAAGCGTTGAGCCTGAACAGCTGGTCGGACCTTGAACTAGACACCCACAGTCAGGACGGACTGTACGATGCTGTAGTCGTGCGTTTCCTAACCTCGCACCTCACACTACCTGAGGGCACCACACAACAACAAGTCCCTCATAACTTCTACCTCATGGGCAGACCAAAGGACGCCCCCCTCATACATGCTCAGCTCCAGGTGGGTCATTCATTAACCACATTTTCCTTTAATTCTGACTAGCATTAGAACTATTTTGAGCAGCTTAGGAACATGGGGGCGTTTTGTTCGTGGCCACCCTTTCGGGGATCACGGCGTGAGGCAATAGATAGAAAAAGATAGGAATAAATGGTACTGAAAGCATAAGGGGAGGTATGTAGTTTGCTCCCTTGACCTTCATCAAGCTTAATAAATTATCCTCAGGATCCACCTTATAGAAGCGGTGACTATCCATGTGCAGTATATGAGAAGGTGGGGTGGGTTGTAACTCAATTCAATGTTGTATCTGTAGTGACTGGGTACACAAGAGAAGTAGATGTAGTGGGGCTAGAGGACCTTTGACGAGAATCATAGACTTTGAATGCGCAGTGTGCAAGGGAGAACTTGTGTTAAATGTTGATTTCGGCAGTGTAGCGCTGAAATGTGTGAGTAAATTCTGCTACTTGGGCGATACGGTTTCCGCCGGGGGTGGCGCTGAAGCTAGCTCCATTGCTAGAGTCAGAAGTGGGTGGGGGAAGTTTAGAGAGCTGTTGCCACTCCTGACCATGAGAGGACTTCCACTTCACCTTAAAGGGAAGGTGTATAGGAGCGCGATGACCTATGCCTCGGAGACGTGGACGTTTAAAGCGGAGGATATCTTTAGAATGGAACGGAATGAGAAGAGAATGGTGAGATGGATGTGTGGGGTTAACCTCAGGACGGGGTATCGAGCGAGGAATTAAGAAGGCATCTGGGCATTAGGAGTATCAGATGTGATGCGCATAAGTCAACTTGGTTGGTTTGGAGACGTGGAGAGAATGGATGATCAGAGCTGGGTGAGAAAATGTCGGACTGTGAACTTGGGGGGAGCTGTGCATAGGGGTAGACCTAGAAAGACGTGGGATCAGGTACTCCGTTCCGATAACAAAATAAAGAACTTGATAACGGAGGTAACCCTTGACAGGGCCGCCTGGAATTCCGCCATTTAGGACATGAGACTGTAACCACATTTTCTGTGGACAAAACGGCCTTTAAACTTGTATGTATGTATGTAGAGAGAGTTAGACAGACATAGACATGATAGATAGGGATGAAATTACTCATAAATAAGTCTCCAGTTCCATGCAAGGATAGAACCATTCCAAATACCCCTTACTAGGCAGGTTTCCCTTGATTTACGATTGGGTTACGTTCTTGAAAACCCGATTTTAAATAAAAAAATCAAATACTGTAGTGAACCCTAAAATTAATGGGGTTGTTGTTGTTGTTCCCCAAGTTGCCTGGCCGAACAGCCCCAAGGCCCCGAGCAATTCCAAGGCCATAACCGAGTGCCCCCACAGAACCCTCCCCGCCGACCACAATAAAGCCTGGGTGACCGAAGCCACTCCATGGCGGGGAGCTGAGGAGGGTGCGGAAACGCCCGGGAAATCAAAGCCCCACCCAGGGCCCTGTGCCCCTTAGCAATTATGAAGAGAAAGTTGAGGGGCAAGGGAAAAATGTGACGCTTTGGCTTCCAATCTTGGTAGATTGGGAGGTCAATCCACGGAAGAGACGCCGTCACTTGAGATCTAGAAAATATATAAGTTAAAGGAACAGTCAGAGTAAGCTATGGGTATGGCGGAGATTGCTCGGCTCTCACTCTGATAGACCAGCCCATCACCACATGACTAGAACCCAATCCTCTCAGCATCAGCTAGGAAAGGCCCTAGAAAGCCGCCTTTGGCGGGGGGATAGCTCCCCTATTTCAACCCCTTTCGGGGTTGGGCACCCGCCCAATTGGGGATGCGTTCTTGGACCAGCCCAAACCCAAGCACCTAAAAACCTATAATAATATCATAAATCGGGGCATCGGATAGTGAGGGAGACCTGTACTGTATATAGATCTAACCCAAACTGACCTCAACATTGACCTCCCAGCCTGGTTTGAAGGATGGATCGGGTTTTAACGGAGACCTGTACTTTCTAACTCCTCAACCCTTATCTACCCCCAGGTGAGTGTTGTATCGGAGCCGGTAGTGTCAAGCGGCAGTAACTGGACCTTTACCATGAGCGTGAGCAGCGATGCTGTGGCGCTCTTCGTGTGGCTCCAGACAGATATAGCGGGCATCTTCTCCGACAACGGCTTCATCATGACCCAAGCTTCAGTGGAGGTCCTCTTCTACGCCAACAAGGAAACCACCAAGAGCGAACTGGAGGTTTCACTAACGGTCATCTCCCTCATGGATACGTACACCACACAGGCTCAGAGGAACCAGGAGGGACTGAGAGATCGAGCCTTCCACCCTAACGACCTCAATAATGTAATTTATTTATACTGTACGGTACTAGGAATTTATTTAAAAGGTAAAACTTGCAAAATAAACAAACCAAAACAGGGACGACACAATAATTGAACAGGACCATGACAGACTTAGAGATCGAGCCTTCCACCCTAACGACCTTAATAATGCCATTTACATAAACTAGGAATTCACTTAAAAGGTAAAACTTGCAAAATACACAAACCAAAACTGGGACGACACAATGATTAAACTTTGAAACAAACAAACCAAAGCAGGACCAGAACAGACTTGGAGATCGAACCTTCCATCCTAACGACCTCAGTAATGTCATTTATTTATACTAGGAATTAAACCAAAACAGAACCAGGAGGGACTTAGAGATGGAGCCTTTCACCCTAACGACCTCAATAATGTCATTTACTTAAACTAGGGATTAAATTGAAAGGTGAAACTTGCAAAACGCACAGACCAAAACAGGGACGACACAGTGATTGAACTTGCTAAACATACACACCAAAGCAGGACCAGAACAGACTTGGAGATCGAACCTTCCATCCAAACGACCTTAATAATGTCATTTACTTATTCTAGGAATGCACTTAAAAGGTAAAACTTGTAAAACACACAAACCAAAACAGGAACTGCACCATATAAAGACAAAAGAATCTGTCAATATCACTACAGTATGTGGAAATAACGCATTGAAGATTTAGCAAAACAATACTATAATAATGTAAAACTTGCAAAATGTAAACACCAAAACAAGGATGCGACAATATAAAGGCAAAATAACTAATCAAAATTGCTATCATTTATGAAATATAACTCAAAGCCACCATAATGTATTACTGTTTCACATTAAGGGTGTATGGCATTTACTCTGTGATAATAGTATAAATATTGTGGGCAAAGCTATGATCATTTAATTGTTATCAATGTTATCAATTCCCGACTTGCGAGTTTTGTTCTATAAGGAAGTTGGAGCTGTCGTCGTCGAAGTCTTCGTCGTCGAAGTCTTCGTCGTCGTTGTCGAAGTCATCGATGTCGTCGTCGAAATCTTCGCCGTCGTCGTCGAAGTCTTCGTCGTCGTCGTCGAAGTCTTCGTCGTCGTCGTCGATAGCCATCAATATTGATCAGAATTATCAGCTAAAATACAGTCATAATACAGTAATAATACAGTCATAATACAGTCATAATACATAGATAAATACATAAAACCAAATTGAACATACTTTTTATCCATGTGTTAACAGTGTATGGTGTGGGAGGAAAGTTGCTAATGGCAGTAAAAAAAATTTATAGGAATGCAATGGCAAATGTGAAGGTAGGGGATAAGTTAAGTGAAAGTTTTGAGGTCAATGTAGGTGTAAGACAGGGATGTGTCATGTCAGCTTGGTTGTTCAATATATACATGGATGGAGTGATTAGAGAATGTAGGGCGGGATCAATGGGTGTGGGAGCTAGACTGGAATCAGAGGGAAGAACATGGAAGATTTTAACATGCCTATATGCGGACGATGCAGTCCTGTTGGCGGAAAATGCGGAAGAACTTCAGAGAGTGGTTACTGACTTTGACAGGGTATGTGAAAAGAGAAAGTTAAAGGTCAATGTAGGAAAATGTAAGGTAATGATGTTTGAGAGAAGAATGCATGAAACCATTTAGATTTTAAGGGAAAATATAGAATCAAGAAAGAACATGAGAAAAGTTGTAAAATAAAAATGAAAAATGAAGTACTGGAAGAGGTTGAAAGTTTCAAGTATTTGGGAGCTGTACTATGCAAATATGGTAAAATGGAGAGTGAGATAAAAGAGAGAAAAATGCAAGGGAGAAAGGTGATTGGAGAACTTGATAGTATTCTCAAAGGAAGAATGGTTAGCCAGGAAGTCAAAAAGTCACTGAGAAACAGTGTGCTGCTCCCAACACTCTCGTATGGAAGCGAGACATGGACAGCAAGTGACGAGGACCTCTCTTAGTGGACAGGTTTTGAGGCAAGTAAATTGTTCCATAAATTTAATCTTTTTAGGGTCAATTATTGTGACTGTATTCTAAAATTTGACATCAATAATTTTAATCAAGCATTTTTAACTTGAAGTTTCTTGTATAACCTCTGCTTACTTTTTGTCTGTATTTATTGTTTTTTGTCTATTTATTGTTTATCTTTTTCTTTTTCTATTATTAATATTAATATTGATGATTTTTTAAATTTATTGTTCTTGTTAAAAGAGTACTCTTTGTTTAAATCTGATGTTACTTCATATTTTGCAATTATTTGTCTTTATATTATATGTATTCATTGTCGATAGTATCAATTGCTTACTTTTGCGATTTCCTTAGTTTATTTGTGCTATAAATGTAGGTTATTTGTAGGGTAGTTATTGATAGGGGTCACTTGAGGCATGCTATGCTTACAGGTACCTACCCGATAGCACTATCGTTAGTGAGTGCTGTACTGTATTTTATATATTATTTTGTAATAGTATAGATATCTTATCAATATTTGTATTTTGTACTATTATTAATGTCTTGTCATGTTGCAAATTTGATTTTAAATAATATTTTGACATTTAACATGTAGTTTCTTTATTCATGCAGAGTTTAGTAAAAAATTTGCCAGAACGTCCCAGACTTCCCAAACTTGACTACTTCCTTTAACGTGACGATAGTGCGTTGTTATATGTGCGATTAGTTTGCTTGGGAAACAGATTAACTTGCTCATGTAGTAATGTACACCCTATGTGGTGGATTGTGTTCTTTTATTTAATAATTTTCATTTTAGTAAGCGTTGTTTCCACATAGCGATTTTGATAATTTAATTTGACTTTATATTGTCCTTGTCCCAATTTTGGTTTGTTTAGTTTGCAAGTTTTACATTTTAATTTTAATTTTAACTGAGATCTGTGGAGATGAGCTTTTTCAGAATGGCAGCTGGCATGAATAGGCTAGATGGGCCAAGTAATAGGGAAGTGTACGAGTCCTTTGGAATGGAAGGGCAGGCTTTTGGCATTGATTGTGGTGTGGTTGAGTGGATAAAGAGAAGTACTTTGAGATGGTATGGTCATGTTCAGAGAATGGATGAAGACAGAATGCCAAGAAAGATATATGGGCGTCAGGTGAGTGGAACCGCTAGTAGTGGAGGACCACCTATGGTATGGGAAAAGAAATTGGAAAAATATATTGAAGAAAAACTTCCACGTAGTGGAAGGGGCATTGTGGCACGGGCAAAGGAGGCATGTCTTGACAAAGTAGCTTGGAGACGTTTCTGTCATGGCCATCCTCTAGCGGGGGTTTCCCAGGGGGAAACAAGGCGTCGGAGATGATGATGATTTTATCCATCAGAAACTCCCATTATTATTACATTTCTGTTTAATATCGATGTTCACGGCTCCAACTTCCTTATAGCCTGAAACTCGCAAGTGGTCAATTCCAAGTGCAATTTACCCCTTCTGTGCCTGTCAACATTCTTTTCATTTTATTCTGGCTACTACTAATCAATTTTATTCAGTTTAGGAAAGATATCTAGCAATTATAATGTATAACTTGCAGAATAAACAAACCAAAACAGGGACGACACAATATAAACTTATTTAAAGACAAAATCACTACATGCAAATAACGCTTTAGTAAAATGTGGCTTTCAACTATCTCAATCAACCCTTTCAACTACCACTGATCCTTCCTAAGCTGCATAAGATCGTCCAGATATAGCTAGAATATAATACAACAGACGGTCCTGGTACAGAAATGGTAAATACTTGTGCAAAGGTCCCCCCCCTGTTACTACTCTCCTTGATGTGGTTAAATAATAATAATAATAATAATAATAATATTTATTCAGTTAGCAATTTACAGAGTTGGTACCACATAGTATGTTACAAATATGACATGTACCAGCTTTGCATAATTCCAACTAAGGATAGCCCAATAAGGCCGTTAGGCGTATTTCCATTGGGGTCCTTGTGGGATTAGGTTAGCTGGGGAAAAGGGGAGGATAAAAGAAATAGATACTTTAGAGAAAGTATTTCTAGGGGGTTATTTTAAGATACCTTACATCCTATGGTAAATATCAGTAATCTGTAATCCGTAATCATTTCAGTTTGGTTTGCCTATCTCTTATGTCGTATTTAGTAGTAGACATAAGCTTGGTGCTCCCTTCTCGCAGCTGTCCGGTTCAGGTGTTCCTTCAGGCTACGTCTGAAGGAATACAGTGTTCTCTTTTCATGGACTGACTGGGGTAGGTCGTTCCAGTCTTTGATGGCAGTGAAGAAGAATGTTTGCTTACCCTGTCCTTGGATTCTCGGGACCTTAAAATTAAACATCCTGTTTCTTGTATTATGTCCACTCCTCTCATTTGCTTTAACAAAATCACTCTTAAGATACTCTGGAGCTCTGTCATAGAAAATGTTGAAGGCATTAGTGAGCCTGATTTGTTTGGCCCTGTCAGATACATTGAGCATACCTAGTGACTGAAGTTGTTCCTGGCCAACATGTGATGTGGGTCCTAGGTTCAGCATGAACCTAACCATTTTATTTTGAGTGGTTAGGTTCATGCTGAACCTAGGGGGGCTTCGGGGCCGGCGACTGGGGCTTGATGGGGGATGGTTGTGGTACTTACCCTTCCTCTCTCCTCTCGAGCTTTCTTCGTCAGCTTGACTAATTTTGAGTAGTTTTCCATTTCTCTTTCGATGTTTTCCCCTTCTATTCTTATTCTGTCCCATTCGGTTGTCCTCGGGCAACCTATATCTCCTGTCTCCCTGGCCTGGCTAGGTAGAAGACTCCTTACCTGATTTGTCTCTTCTGTTGCTGATGTAGCCGAGCTGACTTGATTCCATTCGTTAATGTTTTTTTTGCATCTCGTGTTATTTTTATACCTTAGTCCTGATATTTCATTCTTCGCCCTTGATCACTTCTTGGTTGGTGCTGCAATGTAGCAGTTCTTGCCTCATCCTTCGGCCCTGCCCTATAAGAGCTCTGATGTTTCTTACAGTTTCTTACAGTAGATCCTCTGGAAAAAGGCAAACTAGGCCTGTGTATCCAGCTCAGTGCCAGTACTTGCACTGCTGCGGTCGTTCACGGTGTGGGGCTCATGTGGTCCGGCTGAACTGATGAAATGGCGAGAAATGTCTGCGTGTCTTCACCTTCCTAGATTTGTTCACCTCCTACCCTTCCCTATCTATCTTGACTTGATTAGTTGTCCATCTTGATCAAATCCTTCGGGCCAGCCTTATGAGAGTTTTGTTGTGGAACTCAGTGGTCTGGTTAAACTAAAATTTAAAAAAAAATATATATTTGCAAAGGTCACAGTTTGAGCTACAGTATTTAATAGTGCATATGAAATTTGTTATAGCTGTATTTTATAATCATGGGAAGCCATGAAAAGAGTGAAGTTGGGGAAAGCACCAGGAACAGATGGAGTGTGTGGGGAAATAGTGATTGAATGGGTATGGAAAATGTGCAAACTAGCATGGGAGAAGGGGAGTGCACCCGATGACTGGAAGACTGGCATAATAGTCCCCCTATATAAAGGCAAAGGGGAAAGAGGAGTGTGTGGTAACCACCGAGGAATATGTCTTCTAAGCGTAGTAGGGAAGGTATACAGTAGGGTAGTGATTGAGAGAGTGAGAGTGAGAACGGAGAAATGGATAGGCGACGAGCAGGGAGGTTTTAGGAAAGGAAGAGGATGTGTAGATCAGATTTTTACCCTGAATTGTGTTCTGGAGAAATATCTGGAGAAGAAACAAAAGGTGTATGTTGCCTTTATGGACTTGGAGAAGGCCTATGACAGAGTGGATAGAGAAGATTTGTGGAAAGTACTTAGAATATACGGAGTAGATGGCAAGTTGCTGAAAGCAGTGAAGAGTATGTATGAGGGTGCAAAGGCGGCAGTACGTGTGGAGAGTGAGCAGAGCGAGTTCTTTGACCTGAAGGTTGGTTTGAAACAGGGGTGTGTGATGTCCCCGTGGTTGTTTACTGTATATATGGATGGAGTCATGAAAGAAATACTATCAAGAGCAGTGGATGTTGGTGTATCGCTGAAAAGGGAGGGAAATGAGTGGAAGCTGCCTATACTGCTGTTTGCGGATGATACAGTTCTGATGAGTGATAATGAATGGGAGCTGCAGGGTTTGGTAAATGAGTTTTGGAACGGTGTGCAAAAAACGGAATTTGAAGGTAAATGCGCGGAAGAGCAAGGTTATGGTATTCGAAAGGGGTGAAGTCACAGAGTGTGAGGTGAAGTTGAACGGTCAGGCTATGGAGATCGTCAGCTCTTTTAAGTATCTGGGCAGTGTGTTGAGTAAAGATGGGACTGTGAATGAGGAGGTGCGGGAGAGGGTGCAAGAGGGGAAGAGGTTTGTAGGAACGTTGAAAGCAGTAACAAGAAATAGGGTGGTCAGTATGGAAGTGAAGAAGTCCTTGCATGACAGTGTGGTAATCCCGACACTAACTTACGGAAGCGAAGCATGGACGTTCGGGAAGAGACTTAGACCAAGAGTGAGAGCGGTGGAAATGAGTTACTTGAAAAGTGCGTGCAGAGTTACATGGAGGGATAGACAGACGAATGAGGAAGTAAGAAGGAGGTGTGGTGTGGAGGTAGATGTGCTGGAAAGTGTGAAAAGGAACAACTTGAGATGGTTCGGCCATATGGAACGTATGGAAAGCGAGAGATTGACTAAGAGGGTGTACGAGAGCGAGGTGGAAGGACAGCGAGGGAGAGGTGCACCGAAGGAGAGGTGGAAGGATGGAGTGAGGAAGTATATGAATGAAGGCGGTGCTGGTTGGGAGGAGGGGCGTCGACTGACTGGGGACAGAGGTGCATGGGGCGGTTCGTTCGTGGCCACCCCTTCGGGGATTGCGCCGTCAGGCAATAGATAGATAGATAGAATGTACTTTTAAAGCATATAGCATAAAGGTTGATATGTATATTTATATTTGATATAAAACAATACATTTTATTGGATGCAATATGGAGTATTCTTTATTCCCTTGACTTGTGTCTTATTACAGTACTGTATCGTCTGTATGTATGTCTTGAAATATCAAAATTAATGGGGGACAAACATGAGGGAAAAGGGAGTCCCAGAAGAAAAAAAGTATAAAATTTTATTTCGCTACAAAATCTTAACCCTATCAGCAGACATGGAAGCATAATTAATTAAACTTATTCTGGCTATAATTAGATGATTATATTAAGATTATGAAATACCTCTCAAAATCTAAGGGGTGCAAGCCAACTCGATGATGCCTTCGGCTCCCACAGCTCCTTCCTAAGCTGAATAAAATCGATCGTCTAATGATAGTCAGAATAAACTGTTAAAGTGCGTCATAATACTCAAGGGGAATATTGCCACGTAATAGACGAGACAGAGAAAGGGGCGAGAGAACGTGAAAGTGGTCCCGGATCCTAAGAATTGGTAAATGTTGTTTCTGTTCGGGCTCTGTCTCGAGTCGGCCACCCCCAGCTATGGGGTATGTCCCTGAGTATATACATACATACATAGGCTACAATAAAAAAGGGAACGAAACCAAGCCTGCCAGACAAAAAGAAAATCTATATACAGTATATAAATATATGTATATACAGTATATACTCATGCACATATCCCATAGCCAAGGGTGGCAGACTCGAGACATGTACAGTACTATACTCATGCACATATCCCATAGCTAAGGGTGGCAGACTCGAGACATGTACAGTACTATACTCATGCACATATTCCATAGCTAAGGGTGGCAGACTCGAGACATGTACAGTACTATACTCATGCACATATCCCAAAGGGTGGCAGACTCGAGACATGTACAGTACTATACTCATGCACATATCCCATAGCTAAGGGTGGCAGACTCGATACATGTACAGTATATACTCATGCACATATCCCATAGCTAAGGGTGGTAGACTCGATACATGTACAGTATATACTCGTGCACATATCCCATAGCTAAGGGTGGCAGACTCGAGACAGAGCCCGAAGAGGGACAACACATTTAACAAAAAAATAAAAAAATAAAAAAAATCACTTATATCTAGGTCGCCCAGGAGAAGACCCAGAGACCTAGGTTATTAAAACAAGCCATCTAAGCTGTCTATAAGAGTTTAAATAAGACATACAAGATGTTAATAGTGAGGTATCCAATATGGCGTCTAAAAAATAGCCTGTCATACTAGTGTCAGTCTCCCGATAGATGGCCGTACTGTTATCAACACTGCAGCAGACGACGAACCCAGAACAAGTAAGTAACATCTATTTACTCAACCTCTGGACCACCTCAAGGCCACCCAAGGTATAGTATTGTCTTAGATCGTCTTAGGCAGCAGTGATATTGCTGATGGGTTTATATAACATCTATAATAAGCCTTTACAACTCTACTGGGATTATAAAGACTCTAACGCATGCGCAGATCATTCTTCAGCCTGACGCCATTTTGGAGACAAATATGTACAGTTGTCCAGCTATTTGTGATGTTATTACTTTCACTATATAATTGGCCTACGTATCTTTGTAGAAATAATTAAACTAAAACTAAGATAGACTATATTTTGTTGTCCCTGTACGGGTTCTGTCTCGAGTCGGCCACCCCCAGCTAATATGAAAATAACTATACTGTATACATACAAATCAAATGGGGTAGGCCTATGTGCCATAGTATATAGATAGATAGATGGATAGAAAGTAGACTTAAACAAGATATATATATTTGGACAGTTGCTATAATACTGTACAGTCGGTGGTATTAAGTGTTGTCATAGATTCCAGTAGTTTTCGCTCAACAAGTGTTATTGGTACCTTTATAGTTACTGGGAAAAGTGCTTATCCCTCAGAGTATTAGTCAGTGTCCGAAACTTTGTGAAATATCTGACAACACTTATTAACCTCGACCGTACCTGTAAATAGTAAAAACAAACATACACACATAGGCCTAGTGTACCAGTGGGACGTGAGGGCACCGAAAGGTCTTAAATTTGACAACAAAATGGGGAGAACGGTTTTAAAATTGCCAAACTAATTAGGCGAACCTCTTGAATTGTAAAAACACAATGGGGCTAAACATGAGGGAGAAGGGGGTCCAGAAAAATAACCCTCAAGTGAAAATCTCCCCTCAATAATTGGCCACTTGCGAGTTTCAGGCTATAAGGAAGTTGGAACCGTAAACATCGATATAATACAGAAATGCTATAATAATGTGGGCTTCTGGTGGATAAAAAGTCAGATAAATTTGGTTTTATATATTTTATAAATATATTATGATCTTATTTTAGGTGATAATTCTGCTAAATATTGATAGCCACAGCTCCAACCTCTTTATAGACCAAAACTCGCAAGTGGTTAATTGCCCTAACCAACTATACCACCCTCTAATATATCAGGAGACATGCCTATGATGACACCAAGAGGAAACTAATGATTACTTTCGTTATATTCTGGCAACTAGTAGAGTATTGTACTTTGCTTAGGAAGGACCGGAGGGGATAGACTTGTCCCTATGATTGTCAGAACTCCTTCCTAAACTAAGTAAAATCGTCAAACTGTACATTTAATTTGTTAAAGATTATTTCTTTCGTTTATACCTACCTCGTTATATAATTTAGCATTGATTTTTGTATTTGTACCCTCGTAAGGGGAGTAAGGCGTCCGGCAATAGATAGATCGATCTTTGTTTTGGGTAACATTAGACGATTATATGCAGTTTAGGAAGGACCCTGAGCGATTGGGTGCGGGGGGGGGTTAAAAGGATATAAATTATCCCTTAAACGTCCTCAGATCCTTCCTAATCTTAATACAATCGTCTAATGATAGCAAAACATTATGCATAAGTTTGTCCTCGAAAACTGAAAGAGCTAATTTATTTATCATTAATTTCAGATGGTGTGTTTGGCGGCAGCAAGAATTACGTCAGCGTTTGGACTACAACACGTCTTCCTGGAGGGCCCAGGGGACCGTTTTTTTGGACTTTAAAAATCCTCTGTAGCCCAAACTATAAGTCCTAGGGAATTCTACTTGGTGCCATTCGATTTTTCTCGGCGAGCTGTTTCTAGACATGGTCTTAGATTTAATGTTCGCCCAGCCATTCGGCCAGAATCGATTTTTTTTTTCTCAAATTGGGTTTAAGCCCAGGCAAATTGGTGATTTTGGTCGAATTTTGACTTGTCAATATTATCACATATTTGGATTCGTCTCGCCGTTGCGGATTCAACGGTATAATTGTTTTTTAAATTTTTACCTATTTTTAGGCCCCCTAGGCCTATTTTAACGTTTAAAAACTCCATAGACGAGTTATTTATAAACGGATTTTGTTTAAATTTATACCATAAGTACACTTTGGCAAGCTACATCGAATGGCGCAAACAGAATTAAAATCGGACCATTAGTTTAGGATTTCAATTTTGACTGGGCCTTCCTGGAGGGCCCAGGGGACCGTTTTTTGGACTTTAAGATCATTTGCGTATATTGAGAGTGGTTTATGCTTTCTAACTGGTCTAAGATGGGTTAATTACGGCCAATATATAACTTTTTATGGGTAGATTGTTATGGACACTTTAATTAACCTTTGCATACCCATATCATTATTGTATTATTATTATTATTTATATCAATTATCCCTTAAACGTCCTCGGATCCATCCTAATCTTAATAAAATCGTCTAATGATAGCAAAACATTATGCATAAGTTTGTCCTCGAAAACTGAAAGAGCTAATTTATTTATCATTAATTTCAGATGGTGTGTTTGGCGGCAGCAAGAATGACGTCAGCGTTTGGACTACAACACGTCTTTTTTCAACTGGACAAAATCGCCTACTGTTGGCCAGAACAAGGGCTTACATAGCATCGTATTGTTGTAATACCCATTTAAATGTATATTGGAGGTAATAAACCCATTTTATTCAAGATAAGAAGGTTAATCACTATCAATATAACCCATGTAACCGATCGCACAGCATGTTGCCCGAGAACAGCCCTCTGAGTAGCCCCCCCCCCCCCCCTCCCTTATCAATATACCTATATAACCAACGCATCGCACAGCATGTTGCCCGAGAACAGCCCTCTGCGCAGCCCCCCCCCCCCCACTTATCAATATACCTATATAACCAACGCATCGCACAGCATGTTGCCCGAGAACATCCCTCTACGCAGCCCCCGATTCCCCCCCCCCATCACTAAATATACCCATATAAACCATCGCACACCATGTTGCCCGAGAACAGCCCTATGCGCATCCCCCCCCCCTTCAGCCCTCACATAAATAACAAAAAGCAGGTCACCCCCCTTAAGGCAGTCTTCATCATTTTCATTCCCACCGATCCTTCCTAAGCTGTACACAATCGTTAAGGAATAGCCAGAATAAACTGTGGAAACGCTTCATGATCGTCAAGGGGTTGGTGTTTCGTTTAGTTTCGAAGCAGGGTCATAGTGGTGTTATTGAATCATCTCGCGCCCGTCTTGCCATTAACCCCTTCTGTACCGGCGACGTACTTTTTAACTGTATTCTGGCTACTATTAGACGATTTTACTCAGTTGCTCCAACGAATTAACAGGTTTCGAACTATCTCACTGAACCCTTTTCACCACCACAGATCCTTCTTCAACTGCACAAAATCGTCTAAATATAACTAGAGAAAAATGATAAAGACGTTGCGGTACAGGAGGAGTTAACCCTTTGAAGATTATGACGCAGTTTGACCATTTATTCTGGCTATTATTAGACGATATTATACAGCTTAGGAAGGATGTGTGGGGGTTGTACAGGTAAACACTATCTCAATTAACCATCCGACTTACAAGAGAACTCTGGAACTCCCTCCCTTTATCAATCTTTCCTTCATCCTATGACTTAAACTACTTTAAACTTCGTGTGTCCAGGCATTTTGACCCCAATGTCTCTTGAATTTGGCTTTGGGGGAGACACTCGTTACAGGCAACCTGTTTTTTGTCTCCTTCATACACAAAGAAATTTTGTTTTAGGCTACCCTTCTTAATCTGAAATGCGTAATCGAATCTTGAAAGGGTTATTTGAAAGTAGACCTAAAATTAATAATCTTAATAATTCTTATGTTTACTGTAGGCCTATATAAAGAAAAATAATATGTACTTTAAATATATATATGTGTGGACAAAATGTGTTAGTAATTGTAGTAATATATAACTAATAAATCAAATTGTGTTTCAGATTCGTGTGTTTTGAAGCCGAGCCTGTGTTCATAGTTCGAGTCCCTAGATTAACAGAGTGTGTAGTCGTAGAGTTCCGGCCGCCATCTTGATTCCATACTCGCTTCCTGCCAAGCACTCTTTTCAGTCGGGGTACATTGATGGATAGGAATATAGAAATAAGTATAAATGTTAATAGAATAAACACCATATGGTCAAAATAAGATGGATATAAATAATGGTGAGGTATATTCTACAGCGTGAGTTGGAGTCAAGATGGTGGTCAAATATCAAGTTGTGAACTCTGTTAATATATGTTACCCTAGTCTTGGTGGGCGGGGCAAGACGAAATGGTAATTATGCAACTGTAATTTAATTTTGCAAGGTACAGGGTTTAATAAGGCCAATAACAACATCACTAATATGCTTTTAATAAACAATAGTATATTGATAAATAGGTCAATTAGGCAATAGTTTGAAATGGGATTGATAATTACTCGTTGTTATTGTATAATTGGCAACTCTTCTAAATGGCAACTATGAAGAACATGGCGAGGGTAGTCTGCCTGTAGTAAATGGAAATAGTCTACGGGAAATATACTCCTATTTTCACGTATTACTATTACTACTAAAAGTTATTATTTTTACTACTATTACTACTACTACTACTACTACTACTACTACTACTACTACTAGTAATAATATACTTGAAAATAGTTCTTCTCATGGGTCACAGGCATTTAGGGATAATAAAACAAAGTAATAGTTATCTTTTATTTTTACCTTGAGTATGGATTAATATTATTATTATTATTATTATTATTATTATTATTATTACAGGTATATACTAAATTATTTTATTCGGTTTCGGAAAGACCCTCTTAATTAAGTTCTACAGGACCTTCCTAAGCTGAATAATATTGCCCAATGAAAGCCAAAATGTAATAAAAATAATGGCGTTTATGTTCTTAACCCTTTTTAGTTTAGGCGACGTCTTTTGTTATCATAGTTACATTTAGAGGATTTTATGAAGCTTAGGAAGGACCTGTGATAGTTAACCCTTGCTGTACCGATGACATCTTTTTTGTATTTGATTTCGGCTACATTCAGACGATTTTATGAAGCTTAGGAAGGATCTGGGGTAATTAAAAGCGTTAATTGAGATCATGTGTAGCGTTTTAATTGAGGTCCTTCCTAAGATGAATGAAATCGTCTAATTGGGTGCTTAATTGTTGATATTTTTAGTTAATTTATTTGATGTATTAATGTATTATTAATTTTAGCTTAAGTATATGTGTTTGTAATAGATTTGATTGTATTCATGTATGATGTATTTATTGTATGAAGTGTATGAATAATTATGAATAAAGATTAATTTATTACAACCTATTTCCCTAACCTTTATCCATTCAGTAGTGTAGACACAAGTAACTAGTGCTTGAGAATATTAAGGAGAGTTTTTTTTCTTCTGAAATCCCTTCTTCCTCATGCTGAGCCCCATTAAGTTTGAGATTTTAAGACGTTCGCTCCCATTAGTTTGGCGATTTTGAGACCTTTCGCCCCATATATTTGCCAATATTAAGACCTTTCGTACCATTTAGGTTTCATTTTTTTTCTTGGCGAGCGATAGCAAGCCTGCAATTTAGGAGGGCTTAAGCAGAGACATTTTCTACCGAAAAACGTACAAATTTATCTCTATTGTTGTTGTCTTTCTTAAGTTTGATAGAGATAAAGAGCACAAACTTAAAACAAATAAAAAAAGAAGGATAGGTAAACAATAAAATATAACATCCCTTTTATTTAATCATGGGTTAGTGTACATTCAAACAGAGAACAGTTTATTATATATGGCATACCTATACATAGCAAATAATTAATGCTTAAGCTAAGTGTCCCCAAAATGGCGTCCGGATGAGAAGTTGTCCGGTTTCTCCCGTCATCGAAAAGGGGGGGGGGGGGGGGAAAGAGAAGGGGGGTTGAGGGTTTGGGGGGAGGTGGGGGGCTGTCTCTCCTTGTAACTCGAGACAAGAGCTGAGTGGAGGCAGGCTCTAGAGGCCAGCAGGCTTAGGAAGGCTATGTGGCAGCTAAAAGGATTAAGTGACATATTTCGTAGCCTTTGAATAGATAGACGTCCTTCCTAAACTGAATAAAATCGTTTCATAGTTTCCAGAATATTAAGAAAAGGCTCTCTATAATTGTATACATCACATTAAGCTATAATAGTATCCAGATAGCCCATAATAAACTCCTATTCACACCTCTATTGAATTATAACGTCTCTATAATAGCAAACATTATAGGGCGATTCCTTCGTGGCCATCCCCTCGGGGATCTAGGCGCTCTCTAGCCCCATGTGAAGGAAATATGACGACAACCATTAATTATTCACAAAATATGTATGTTAGAATTGTCAAACTTATACCAAAAGATAGAGGATACAAATACGCATAATTTATGTTAAGTAAATTTTATTCAGAAATGTATAGTTAGGGAGATATTGACGATTTTGTGAGTGAAATTCTCGATCATCTGTCACCCAATAGTTGCCATCAACCACCAGCATACAACCGAGGGTATATAAACTCTGGATTTTCGCCTGATTCGTTCATTTTGTTCCCGGTCGTCCAGCTTTAAGGAGGTAAGTCTCGTGTGCTCCCATTTTCCCCCATTGTTTCCCCTGAAAATACAAGAAATTAAGGTGTAATAGCTAAATAACGTGACCTATTTACCGCCAGACCCGAATTTGTGGACAAGAGCTTGTCGATTTTCCCATAATACTTCATACATTTGCATTAAATAAGGCCAGAAATGTGATGGAAAAAACCGGCAGGTTTGACGAACATTCTGGAAGCCGGCACTTGATCGTTCGCTCAGTTCTACCTCCTTAACCCTTCCAATAAAACCATGTCTCAATATTATGGCGATCACTAGTAGATTTTATTCATTAAGGAAGAAATTGAGATCCAGATTATAAATTTATGGCATAAACTTAGGCTATATTCCCATGTGACTTTTCTAAACTAAATTGGGTTATGTATTTTTTAACCTGAATAGAATTTATATATTGATTAATTACCTATTAACCCACGAGTAATAGATGCCTTAATGATGACGTGGATGATTTGGTTAGAATAATTTAATTGGATTTTGAAAACTAGGCAAACTACCGAATCGAAGCCGGCTGACTAGACGCCTCGTGGTTATTGTCATTAAGGGAAGAGGGTAGTTTTTCTGGAACCCCTTCTCCCTCATGTTTAGCCCCATTGCTTTTGAGATACGTTCGCCCCATTAGTTTGGAAATTTGAAGAACTTTCGCATTTTTTTTCAATATTAAAACCTTTCGTGCTATTTAGGTGTCAATTTCTTTCCTGGCGAGCGAGAGCAAGCCTGTAATTTAAGAGGAATCGACCTTCGGCCGTGACATTTTTCTATCGAAAAATGTACAAATAAATCTTGAAAGGGGGTATAGGGGGTGTACTTTTAAGCTTTGAGGTCTAGCGAGGAAAATAAAACTAATGAATATACTAAATTAATAGATTAACAAAATAGCCACTGTCCCCTTAACCCTTTGAACATTGACCTATTGAGTTTCTTCTGGCTATAGTTAGAAGATTTTATAGTTTACGAAAGATGTGTGGGAATCCTAAGGGCACGAGACCGGTTAAGGGGAGATTAACACTTGGACTTTTTTCTTGACCCCTTTCTCCCTCCTGTCTAGCCCCATTGATTTTGAGATTTTAAGAAGTTTGCCCCATTAGTTTGGTGATTTTAAGAATTTCTGCCCCATTCTGTCAATTTTAAGACTTATCGTGCCATTTAGGTGTCTATTTTATTCTGGCGAGCGATAGCGAGCCTGTAATTTAAGAGAAACCGACCTTCGGCCGGGAAAATTTTCTACCGAAAAATGTACAAATTTATCTTGAAAGGGGGTCAAGGGGGTGAAATGTTAAGATTGCTGAAGGAGTAGGAAACAAACTAAAAACCTCCCCTTAACTTTGATACCTCGTGGGTATTTACTGTATAGGCTACTGTCTTATTAACGCTAGCATAAGGATCTTTTGCCATTCTTAGTTTTAGAAAGCCTTGAGAGTTTCACGCAGATTAATTTTATGTAATGTTGGTCATATTTTATTTTCATTGAACGATATTATAGTTTTGGAAAGCCTTGTGGAAGTTTCAGGCAAATTTATTAAGTTTTATTGATATACTGTATAAGTTTTGTTCGATTTTATTTTGTTATTTTATAAATCTTATTCTATTTTCGATTTGTATTTTTTAGTTTTTTGTCAACCTCCCGAGTGTCAAACCGGCAAATTTGGGTTTAAGTCTGGAATTAATGAGAGCAATGTAGTCCATTTACCTTGGGATTTAACCCCTTCTGTACTGGCGCAGTCATTTTAAATTTATTCTGGCTACTGTTTGAAGATTTTATATAGTTTCAAAAGGACCTCCAGCAATTAACAGGCTTCTAATTATCTCTTAACCCTTTTTACTACCACATGTCCTTCTTAAACTGCTCAAAATCTACATTATATAGAAACATGAAAGTGTTAGGACTCTGCTTGATCCACTTACCCATATGCGATCATTAATAACATTGCATTAATCAGTCAACACGTGCTTTATCGAATCACTTAATAGGTTAAAAGTTAAAATGATAGATATAGTGTTAATATAGTTCAGTGGAATGCTAGATAATCAACAAACAAGGCAGTTATTGGGGGCCGGTAACAGATTGACCAACCTCCGCCATTTTGGTAACTAGTAGGGTGGTGATCCTTTCTTTACACCAATATATCCATAGATTCCACACCCATAACACATTCAGTAATACTGGTACAGGATATATACTTTACTCCATGGATATAATTTACACAAATTAAATATCGCCCCGTTGTTTGATAATTGACAACAAAATGGCGGCCAAGGAAAATGATGGCCGTTCTCTCACAGCGCCTCCATTAACCACATGACCGGTTATATTATTACAAGGATAGGGCCAGTTTAATTTTGCACCTGGCGGAAAATTCAATTCCTATGTCGCTAAGTTACCAATGCTTCGCGCCAAACTATGAATAGTTGTGGATCTGCATACTATTAATACAGTTTATAATTAACATTTCGCTATAACGTCTTAATTGTCGAGTAGTGAACATGGGAGCATGACAATTTACCGCTGGCTGAAATATAACCGACTATGGATTACTTCTTCATAGTGCATTTAGCTCTTCCAATCTATCTACTTAGGTTAATGTTGCTAATGTTAAACAATTTGTGACTTTAAAGTTTATCAATAATTAATACCATTTTGAAAGTACTCGATGCTTCTGGATCATAATAATGCTAAGGTTTTTATCATTAACATGCTTAGCTACCAAATCTTCGTAATAGCTGAATAATCAAGATCGCTACGGTCGCGCTAATAAGTCATGTCTCCGCTGTTATTTAGTTTGGCTCGCTCTGTGTTGTATTAATGTCTGCCAGATGTTGAATTGGGTAAGTGTAGGAACATGTTTGTATATTTCACTCGATATGAAGAAATGAAGCTTAGATAGATTAGAAGCTGCCACATGTGTTTGCAATATTTCATTAATCGATTTTAGGAGTAGAGTTGGTTGTTGGATGGAACATAATAATATTGCCGATACCAATTATTGATCAAAACCTACTTGGTGCCGACACATCACTTATTAGCGCCACTGTACATGCAATCGTCTAATGATAGCCATAATTATGTTTCTAACTCCAACCAACTTATGAATTTAAAGAAAGTATACAAAGGAATAATTAAAGTGCGAGAATATACCTTTTTGGAAGCACATTAGGGTGAGATCCTGTGTAGCGGGTGGAACTGTTTGGGATGCCTATTTACTAAGAAACATTGAACAATATCTTTAAGGGGAGATGTCCACTTGAGGGATTTTTTTCTTGACCCATTTCTCCCTCATGTTTAGCCCGATTGCTTTTGATATTCTAAGAAGTTTGCCCCATTATTTTGACTATTTTAAGAACTTTTAACCCATTTCTGTCAATTTTAAGACCTTTCGTGCCATTTAGGTGTCTATTTTATCCTGGCGAGCGATAGCGAGCCTGTAATTTAAGAGGGGCAGCCGGGACATTTTTCTACAGAAAAATTTACAGATTTATCTTAAAAGGGGCTCAAGGGGGTGTAATCTTAAGCTTGAAGGATATCTAGAGACCAAACTAAACACCTCCCCTTAACCTAACCAAACCTAGTATATTAGTGGACTATTTATGAATGTAAAACTTAAATATATATATATTGTAACTTTACCAAATTATTGAGGTATAAATAAATGTCCACCTGCTACACAGGATTATACCTCAACTTCACATTTAAACTCAATGACATCAACAAATACATGTGGCACTCCTAGGACTGGAACCTAGGACACTCACACCGAAATTCCGCGCACTATGCATTACGCACTGGGGAAAAAAAGTTTCTAAATATACACAAATATAATAATAATGCTAACACAAACAAATTATGGTAAAAATTGAAGAGACTAGTTATTTTTGTCGTTAGGTAAAAAGGCACTCCAAGGACTCAAACCTAGGACACTCACACCGAAATTCCGCGCACTTATGCATTACGCTATCAAGACAGGTTAGGTAAAAAGGCACTCCAAGGACTCAAACCTAGGACACTCGCACCGAAATTCCGCGCACTTATGCATTACGCTATCAAGACAGGTTAGGTAAAAAGGCACTCCAAGGACTCAAACCTAGGCCACACACCGAAATTCCGCGCACTTCTGCATTACGCTATCAAGACAGGTTAGGTAAAAAGGCACTCCAAGGACTCAAACCTAGGGACACTCACACCGAAATTCCGCGCACTTCTGCATTACGCTATCAATTAGGTAAAAGGCACTCCAAGGACTCAAACCTAGGGACACTCACACCGAAATTCCGCGCACTTATGCATTACGCTATCAAGACAGGTTAGGTAAAAAGGCACTCAAAGGACTCAAACCTAGGACACTCACACCGAAATTCCGCGCACTTATGCATTACGCTATCAAGACAGGTTAGGTAAAAAGGCACTCCAAGGACTCAAACCTAGGGACACTCACACCGAAATTCCGCGCACTTCTGCATTACGCTATCAAGACAGGTTAGGTAAAAAGGCACTCCAAGGACTCAAACCTAGGGACACTCACACCGAAATTCCGCGCACTTCTGCATTACGCTATCAAGACAGGTTAGGTAAAAAGGCTGTCCGGGGTCAATTCAATGTTTACCCAAATTATAATAGTTATACTTGGCTGATTGAGATATATTTTAACAATGTATTTTTTTTTCTTTTACAGATGTCGTAAATGATGATGGAAACTTCAACCAGATCCTTCAACCAGTCCACCACCACCACCACCACCACCACGGCAACAATATCCTTTAATCCTAACCATCCTTTCCCATCCTTTCTCTGTAAAGGGAAGTTTGATTTTGATTTTGTATATATGTATTTTTTTCGTCGCAAGACCTTCAGTGAAGCTTAAATAAAATGCCTTGAAGACCCCCCTTAGAGATAATTTTGTACATTTTTCGATAGAAAAATGTACCAGCCGAAATAATAATAATAATAATAATGCCAGTTTCTCATTAATTTCAGGCTCGCTAGCGCTCGCCAGGAACAAAATCGATCGCTATATGGCACAGGTCTTTAGTGCCAAACTAGAAGGTGAACTTCTTAGTCTCAAAATAACCTGGGCTAAACATGAGGGAGAAAGGGGCCGGAGCAAACTTCCCTTTAATCCTAACCATCCTCCCCCCGCCCCCTTCCTTCCATTATCCTTGTCACCACCTAAACCACCTCCCTTCTACTAACATGTGTACAGACATTACGTTAGATAGGCGGCAAATTTAAGGTAAGATTCTATTGTAATAAATTTCAGTGTAAATGATATACTTATTGTTTGGTAATAATTTATATAGAAATAAATCTGGTATATATTTTGTTTACATTTGCTATAACTATAATATTTCTAATAACGTAACATAATTTTTGTATAATGAAATTTATATATTGAAATATAATATAATTAATCCATGCACTAATCTGTTTCTCCTATATCGTCGTTGGCTTCGAATTAGACGAGGTTTCTGGTAGGGATGCTGAGGTGGGGGGGGGGGGGGGGTTAGAGGGGGTTAGCTCTAGTTAGTTCAAGGGGTAGGGATAGGTAGAGAGTCTGTTATAGGTTAGTATTGGTTAGGTGTTGCTCTATTCGGTTCGCTGAAGAGGTTCGTTAGGCGTCTGTTAGAGGCTTGGGTAGAAGCTTAGTTAGTTTGGTTAGTTAGATATATTTAGTTAGTATAGGGTGCTTGGTTTGTGGTTTGTTTTCTTGTTGGTTGAAATCCGGCCGGTGCATTTCTGGTCGTCTGTTCGTTGGTTGTGAAGGTTGCAGGTTTTCAGATGATGTGGCGGCTTGCAGACCTGATGTGGCGGCTTGCAGACCTGATGTGGCAGCTTGCAGACCGATGTTGTTGCTGGCAGAACGGCGCTCCTGTAATAATTAAATATTTTATCAACAGGAATGAGCTGGATGGCCCGACGGAAGAGGAACAACGGTGAAATAAGGTATGCCAGAATCCTGTGACTAATGTGATGTTAAATCTTTCAAACAGGTTAGAGATGGGAGGACCGTCGCGACCTTACCCGACCCG
Organism: Paralithodes platypus; assembly: GCA_032716605.1. Lineage (NCBI taxonomy): Eukaryota > Metazoa > Arthropoda > Malacostraca > Decapoda > Lithodidae > Paralithodes > Paralithodes platypus. The sequence goes on along the minus strand of CM064578.1, from coordinate 66,085,967 downwards.
ATACTCCAGGCATCACGACCAACTTGACTATGGTTGAGATATAATTTGTTGTTGTTGTTGCAAACATATTTATGAATTGATAAATTTTGAAAATCTGCATTATATCAGAAATATTGGCCTAATTGACCACTTGTGAGTTTGAGGCTATAAGGAAGTTTGGGCCGTTTACAAAGTTATTAAACAGAAATGCAGTGATGTAGGTTTTTGATGGATAGAAAGTACGGTGAATTTAGTTTTATATATGCAATACAACTCCTATTTTAGCTCGTAATTCTGCTAAATGTCTATATAAAAAACAAAACTTCCTTATAGCTTGAAACTCGCAAGTGGTCAATTCCTTAAGGGGGGATTTTTAGTTTGGTCCCTGGATATCCTTCAAGCTTAAGATTACACCCCCTTGAGCCCCTTTCAAGATAAATTTGTAAATTTTTCGGTAGAAAAATGTCCCGGCTGATAGCCGGTTCCTCTTAAATTACAGGCTCGCTATCGCTCACCAGGATAAGCAGACGCCTAAATGGCACGAAAGGTCTTAAATTTGACAAATGGGTTGAAAGTTCTTAAAATCGTCAAAATAATGGGCAAACTTCTTAAAATTAGAAAAACAATGGGGCTAAACATGAGGGAGAAAGGAGTCTAGAAAAAAATCCCTCAAGTGGAAATCTCCCCTTAAGCTGTAATATTAATATTGGATTTTCTAACAGATGTGAGGGAGAGAGAGGAGTTGAGGCTCGGCGGAGGAAGACATTGAGACCAACTGGAGAAACCCAAACGGAGCCTTAAACCATCTTCACCAACAAACTAGGGTAAGAACACAACAATATTAACCCCTTCAAGCTCTGACGCGTTTTAGCAGTTTATTTTTACCATCATTAAACGATTTTATGCAGCTTATGAAGGACCTGTGGGTATTAAAAGGGTAAAGACTATCTCAATCAACCCTCTGACTTCCATATACCGTTCCTAAACTGAATACAATTGTCTAATAGTAGCCAGAAAACAGAACCGAAACGCGTATTGGAGCTTAATAGGGTTAATAGCTAATGGTTAATTTAGTCTTAACAAATTTACAAATATTAAATCTATAGAACTCCCTAGACATCCATCAAACTTAAAAAACTAACTCTAGATCCCCCTTAGACAAATTTGTAAACTTTTCGGTAGAAAATTGTCCAGGCCGAAGGCCGGTTTCTCCTACATCACAGGCTTGGTATCACTCGCCAGGAAAATTAGTCTCCTAAATAGCACGAAAGGTCTTGATAATGACACAAATAGGTTGAAAGGTCTTAAAATCGCCAAAGTAATGGGGTGAACGTCTTATAATCGGCAAAGTAATGGGGCTAAACATGAAGGGGGGACCAGAAAAATGACCCAACTCTCTTTAACAATATTAAAAGATTAGGTTACCATGTGTATAGTTGTCTCTAAGTTCCCTTACCCTATCCCATATACTGTATCCATTATATTATGAGAATCTATTTGTTTAAGTTGTGTATTTAGGGCTTGGTCCTCTAGAACAAATTATGGTGTTCCATAAACTGTATTAATACTAAAACATAGGGTTCATTACAAATACCTTATTTGTATTCAGAAATAGTAATCAATCTCATAATTACCTCTCTAAAATTAGTTTAATGCCCACAGTTCACTTAAAGACAACTGCAGAGGTTGAAGTAAGTTTCTAAACGCCCCTGATGGTCACAGAGGTGTTTAAGTATCCCAGAAAGGGCGCAAATCGCGTCATGTGCGTTAAAGGTTTAATAATAATATTGTGGTATTTAGTCAGTGGATGGTTTATTTTTACTAGAAATTATAAACTTTGAACTTCTTTATAGGTAGGACACAACTTAGGATCATAGGACTTAAATGGCTGCAAACTCGGTGTGTCCTGGTATTTTGGCTCGAACGTCCCTTGATTTTGGCCCTGTCACTCTTTCAACTCTGGGGGGAGGCACTCGATACAGGCAGTTCTGCCTTTTGTCTCCCTCACTCGCATAGAAACAAAATCATGAAGGGTCAATAACGGTAGCTGCCACTGCATTACAATCTCCCCCCTGCTTTAACAAATTCAGAAGTATATATTCATAAACTAAACTGCAGATAATTTCAATAATAAAGGTTCTAAAATTGATACCCCTTATCACTGCAGGTTTATGTATAGTTACCAAAACCTGAACCTTGGACAATACGGTAGAGGGCTGACTAGTTGCTCAACATCACGGGTTAAGGGAAGGTTTTTTAGTTTGCTCCCTAGACTTCCATCAAGATAAATGTGTACATTTTTCGGTAGAAAAATATCCCGGTCGAAGCCAGTTTCTTCCAAAATTACAGGCTTGCTATCGTTCGCGAGGAAAAATTAGCTACTTAAATGGCAAGACAGGTCAAAAAAATTGACAAATTGGGGCAAAAAGTCTTGTAATAGTCAAAACGAAAAGTAGACGGTCATAAAATTTCAAACCGAGCTAAACATTAGGGCGAAGGGGTCCAGAAAACGGCCTTAAGAGGAGGTATTTATTTTGTTCCCTAGACCTCCATCAAGCTTAAAATTACACCCCCTTGAGTCTCTAAAGATAAATTTGTACATTTTTCTGTAGAAAAATGTCCCGGCCTAAGGCCGGTTCCTCTTAAATTACAGGCTCGCTATCGCTCGCCAGGATAAAATAGACACCTAAGTGCCACGAAAGGTCTTAAAATTGACAGAAATGGGGCAAAAGTTCTTAAAATCACAAAACTAATGGGGCGAACGTCTTAGAATATCAAAAGCAATGAGACTAAACATGAGGGAGAAAGAGGTTCAGAAAAAAATCCTCCAGGTGGAAATCTCCCCTTAATGCAGTGGTGACTATAGTTATTAGCGTTCTACATCAGGATGTTAACTAATACTAACTTAATGTTTCAGATGTATGGTAGACGTCCAGCCTGAGGGAGGGGGGACAACAGACGGATGGGACACATGTGGCCAAACACCTCTCCATCACAACTCTGCAACAGCCATCATATCAGGTGTGTCACTAAAATGTTTTAATAAGATTTTATTATGAAAGTCTATGCAATGTAATATTTTGAAGTTCGTTCTATAAAGTCAGTTTAAATTAATAAAACTACTAATTTAAAAGCTATGGATGTTAAATTAATGTTTGGTGCCCTTTTTGCCTGAAGAATAATTGTCCTAGAGTACACACAGGCGGCTGACTCCTGCCTTAGTGGACTTAGGCCTTTGTAAGACCTAAATACCGGTACCAAACTTTATGCCATATCCCCCAAAGTATGATTAATTTTGATGGCGTCACTTTGTGAGTGGTCCATGATTCCCTATAATCCTAATATAGTAAATCATTTTTATGCATAAGTGCGCGGAATTTCGATGTATCCTAGGTTCCAGTCCTTGGAGTGCCACATGTATTTGTTGATTTCATTGGGTTTAGAGGTGAAGTTGGTTAGTGGAAGAAAAAAAAAATCATAATTCTTAAGATGGGATTTGGCTACTTTCAGTTCAATTATTATCATGGCACATAAGCTATTTTGAAATGTGTGCATCCTGTAATTTCGAAGCTAGTTTGTATAACTTTACATTAGTCAAAATTCTGGTCAGGTTAAACTATAAGATCATAATAATAATAATAATATACTTTGCCTATATTGGCCTAAGAACTTGAACAAATATTTGGTTGAAGTAGACCAGTTTAGTCATGTCTAATGAACTTCAAAATATTTCATAGACTATCATAAGTGGTGGACAGGGTATAGGCAGCAGCTTTATCTAACCAATTTTAAGTATTTCGTACAAATGGCAACACTGATGTTTATTAAGTTATCATGAAACGGATCCTTCCCAAACTGAGATCTGTGGCAGTGGGGGACTGGTGAAAATTAACTAAATTAACTAGACTCGGTTTCCTATAGGTAGGCAGAGATTTATCTTAAGTAATTTTTTATTTTTAATACACCATATTTTCAATATGATAAATGCTCCAACCAGATCATTTTAATCAGCTTTGGAAGAACCACTGGGAATGAAAGGTCCAACACTAACTACTCCTCTAACTATGCCAGGCCTTAACTAAGTTGAAAGTCCCGAGGTAGCAAAAATATAACTTAATTTGGCGTAATTTATTTGAAAGAAAAAGTTTCCGTATGATCAGGTAAACAAAGTTATTCTGGCTTTCACGAAACTCTATAGATCAGTTAAGGACCACAAGGAATCAACGGGGTACACATTATATCTACCTTTAGAATCCAACAGGTCCTTCCTAAACTGAGTAAAATTGTCTATGGGTACCCATAATAAAGTAAATAATCATAGTGACCGTATAACCAAAAACAAAATTACTGAAAGATTATCCAAATTAACCCTCAAATTCTGACTGCTTCTTTTTTAAGTTAACCAAAATCGTCTGGAGGCAGCTATGATAAAAAAACCATTTGGGTCCTCTGCTTATGAGTTATGAAATTGGGTAAAATTATAATCATAATTAATGATTGTTAAGACTATTACTGAATTCCAGTCTTCCACATCTGAATCAATAGTCCTCACATTACGTAGCTCTTCAAAGATCCTGAGAAGTTATGTCTGTTAAAGTAACTTTGAGGAATATTTGCCTTGGCCATCTTGTAGTGGGAGTTTCCCAGGAGGGAGTATACAAAATAGGTTTGATTGACTAGACTATAAACTAGATATAATACAGTAGTTGTTTATAGATCGACCTTCCCTTGATTATTAGATATAAATAAAGTTAAGTAACACCCCGTTTTAACATTAATCAACTACAAACCCCAATGCACTTGAATACACTAATGAAAGCATATGATCCTCACGGGATTCCAACTAGATACCTTTCTATCCTTAGATGGATTTAGCAATATTAATATGCTTCTAAAAAGTATATTCTCAAGACAAAATTATTATCCTTTGCCTACATTCTATAAATTCATAGTTTTATTATAATATCAGTTTTGTCAAATGTACGAATATTCCTTTAGTTGGATATATAAAAAATGCTGCTAGTTAGTCGAAACCAAAATAGTTCGCCCAAAATCCTGCTCAAATACATTGTAAGTTATATAAATTTGTCTTAGACAGTTTTCAATTTCTTCCAATAACCTGTGCCTAGAAAGATTTGTTTAAAGTCCTATAAGTGTCGGCGAACTATTTATATTGACTGTACCCTTGTTAATATTAATATGTAGTCACTTCAGTCTTTAAGTAAATACATTAAGTTTTATATAAGTTATGGAAAACACTGGAGACTAAGAAAAAAATAATTATTTTAATCTACTACTGTATATAACTGTATTCACTTGTATCAATGTGACCAATATAACACACTAAATGTTAGTTTACCCTGCTGAGATAGTTATGCCACTGTAGATGAAGATTATCATAGACCAGCTTTGATTAAATTCAAAATCGGTTTAACCTTGTGTCCAAAGTAACCCCAGATAAACATATAACTATTAAATTAATTGAAAATACTAAAGAACCATAATATAGGCCTCTACTGTAATATGTAAAACAGGCTGCTCATAATGTCAGATACTGTCCCAATTTTCACTGACAACTACGAACAGGGCATTGATTACAAAATTGTTACCAAGGTCCATCCAAAGTTTGATTTGTTAATGTTAATCCTAGGTGGACTCTGTAAGCTTTTAGATATTTCTTTTTATGAGCACTTATGCCTCGTTTTAAGCAGTTATCCCCATGATCCGAACAATACATCTTCAATTATCAGTCCCTCCATGGTGAAGTACTTCTAATTTATTTGTATTAGTTATAGAATTACTTAACGTCAAGCCTACATGCCTAGTGATAAATATTCAAACGCGTAAATTGTTGTACTGTAAATTGGATTATCTCCTTAGGACTACTTTAAAGGTAATCAAGCCTATTCGTACAACGGATATAACTTTAGACCTATGACTCATGTCTTTAGAATACTAGCAGTCCTAATGCTTTACTTACAAGGTAAATATTGACAACCGATATTAAAGTCTTTGATAAATTTGTTCTACAGCTGGCATAGTTTTGTTTGTAGTGTGATCAAATAAATGTTTTCATATATCACATAAATTCTACAAGAAATACTGTTAGAAGATTATATATAAACCATTGTTCTCCAGTGTTTTCCCCAAGTCTTTAATAATAGTATTATCAATAATTGCATTAACAATATGATAAGCAATTTACAGGAACTTGGTATAATTTTTGACTTTACGATCTAATTTAACTAGTTATTAAATTTAATTGGTTAATGAATAACAAATTTAATCGGTTACCAATTATGTAAAGTAAAATTTCAATCATAAAGTTGATGCACTGATATCGAATATATCAAGGAGTGAATGAAGGGTGGCCTACTTTGTTGAGCACACTGGTTTCAATCTCATTCTATTTCTTAGGGGCCTCTTGTTCCCCTAGACTTATTAATGAAGTTAGGTAGACTGACTGACTGACATGTTTTTCCCATACAACAATATAGTTTTGCTCACCGAATTGTTGCTGCTGTTGTCTGCTGCTGTGGTGCCTCTGATACTGATGTCGCTCTCCTTCAGCCATGTCGTCACCGTTGATGTCTTTCCCTCAGTCAAGCATTGGCCGTCGTTGATGTATTTATGAATGTTGTCGCAGCCTCTGATGTCCCTGTTGGTCAATAATTCCGCTGTTACCATTGAAACCGCAGTTACTTGGCTATTGACTTTCATCATGCTTGATTCTCGGTTTAATCGTGACTCACTCATACACAGTACCCATACTCTTAATAATTACTTGTCAATTTATACTATAGTCACTACCTAACGACTCATAAGTACCTATAAACTTATGAATATAAATAATTTCTTACTCAAAATTTATACTGAACCACTTACTAACTCCTCCTAGATCACTATAAGCTTCTACTGAACAACCGTCAAGCTCATTCTCCATACCTCTCCACTTCTATTGAACATAATTATCCATCAACTCTTCAGTATGCCCAGCAAATCATAGTAAATACTCACAAATTCACGTTCGACATACCGTATTATCCTTTCTGCCACTTCAATGTTGTCTTGTCTGCTGTTCATGTATCCAGTGGTCTTATGCTCTGCTGTTCATGTATCCAGTGGTCTTATGCTCTGCTGTCGTTGGTTCCCTCTGCTGTATTTAGCCTTTCCTGTTGTCTGCCGCATCTCTGCCAATCATTCCGCGGTTTGTCTTGTCCTTCTTGATACGGTCTGCTCTCTCGAATCCAGTTCTGCTTACGTACAATGCTCGACACGACGACTTATTGACTGCTTCCTGACAATAAAAAATAAATTAAACATATATTCCTGACTTTTCTTGTGTTTGGGGGCGTGTTGCAGGGAGGGTATTGATGTACCAGGGAGGGAGGGAAGGAAGGACAGAATAGATTTAGCCAGAATACAGAATAGAGAATAGAATACATAATAGGACTATAGTTTGTAGAATAGAACTGAATACAGAATAGAACTGAAGGGAAGATCTATCTGGGATGGGGATAGGATGAACTACCAGGGAAGGGAAGGGAAAGGAAAACTCGTAGCGGGTGTGAAATGGTTATGTAGGAGACTGAAACATATGGTTATGTAGGAGACTGAAACATATGGTTATGTAGGAGACTGAAACATATGGTTATGTAGGAGACTGAAACATATGGTTATGTAGGAGACTGAAACATATAAGAAAATAACTAAGAGCCTCTGACCTCTCCCCCCCCCCCCCCAACCCCCCACCCGAGTCTTCCTCTCACCCCCCACCCCAGAACCCCCCCACCCTGCCCCTGGGTCCCCCTCAGGACCCCTTCCCCCCCCCCCCTCTCTCAGGACCCCTTCCCCCCCCACCCCCTCTCAGGACCCCTTCCCCCCCACCCCCTCTCAGGACCCCTTCCCCCCCACCCCCTCTCAGGACCCCTCCCCCCCCCTCTCAGGACTCCTCCCCCCCTTCAGGACCCCTCCCCCCTTCGCGACCCCTCCCCCCCCCCCCCCTCAGGACCCCTCCCCCCCCCCTCAGGACCCCTCTTCCCTCTCAGGACCACTCCCTCTTCAGGACCCCCCCCCCCCGACCCCTCCTTGAAAATACTGTATTTCTGGTGCCTCAATATTTTCTTGTTTTTACAGATGTGATGTGTTGCCGTGACCAGACTGAGGACCCTGGACCAATGGAGACCACTACCTATTTTTTTAATAAAAACCTTTATATTAGTCTTGACTATTGATTCCAACCTGTTGATGTAATCCAATATTGTAGATCAATCTTCTATTTTTCTGATAGTTATTCATATTCTTTGAATGAACGAATTATGGTAATCCAATATCGCAAAAATATTTTTTGGATAAATAACCGTAATTTAAATTAATCTTAATTTTTGAATTAATGGAAAAAAATATATTTAAACTAATTACTACACACACATACCCTTGATAAATTTAAAGAAAACTTTACAAATCTTAAATCAAATTTTGAAATATTGGAATACATTGCCAGAGATTAGAAGCGGCAAGTTCACGAAACGAACTACAAAATAAAATTTCTGGGTGAAGAGGGATGACTTTCAACGCCTAATATATCTAGGTTCTTGGAGAGGTAGGTAGGAAGAGCTATAAGAGTTTGGGATAAGCTAGCAATAGTTATACGGGATAGATCATGATAGTTACATTGGTAGATATACACCTGTTACATGGGAAGAATAGATCAGTAGATATATAGTTCAGGAATAGAATATAGCTTAATGACTAGTAATTACATATATAAGATAGTTAAATTCTGATAACCTAACTAATATAAAATAGTTTCAAATTCAAATTTTAAAATTCAGATTACATAACACATCCTAATACTTAACTATATACATAACTTAAAATAACATAACTGTTATATGGGATACGGCCAGTAAAAACTAATACATGGAGATAGAGATTGAATCCTAATTTGCACATCGCTCCAGTCACGTAACTTTAGTATTTAAATAATTAACTTTGGCATAGGTAATACTTTGATAGACTCCCACATGTCATATTGAGAACACCGAACACTACAAACGCCAACTAATATTAGAACACGCCAAATCACCAAATGCCACTGTCATCACACAAAGTACACTACCAACACCTAATTTCACTGCCAACAGACCTAACTTCACTGTCAACACTTCAATAACCCTACCTATTCAACAAATGTCACTGCCAACACATATGCTTCTTTATTGTACATGGCTCCAATGGCATTTTACCTTCAATGATTAAATTAGCTAAAACATATACACCACTTGGCCAACACCACGTAATAACCAAGACTACTGAATATTACCAACACACTAATTCACACTGCCAACATTTAAGTTCAATAATTGTCAACACCTCTGGCAACAATCCACACTTTACTTTGCCAACAGTCTTACACCCATTTAATCGGCATAACACTAACTTACCTAATTTGACTGTACAATTTGAACACCTAATCATACACACTTAAGTCGCGTAATGAATACACCTACCCTACTTTGATCATGTACTCTGCCAACATCCACAAATCACATTTCCAATACACTTGACCACAATGCCAACTGAAATCATTTTGCTAACATCCTTACATAACACTACACATTGACACCACACACCGCAAGACAAAAAACTAATTCTGAAAACTAACCTCTCCCCCAAAAGTTGCACTAGTTTCAAAAGTATTGAACACTACTTGATAAACAGAATAGGTTAGAGTTGGCCTATAAAGTAGAAGCTAGGTAACACAGGCTTACCTCGGTACTGCCTGGTGGGAGAGCGAGATAGTCCAGGTGTAGCATAGACTACTTGATGGTAACTTAGCTGATGAACTGAATTAAACCTGATAAATAAGAATTATGTAAGGACCGAACATTGAAAAGAAAAGTATTACTTAAAAGCTTGGCTATTTTAAACTGAAATAAATAATTAAGAATTATAAAAAATGCCAACTGCATTGCCAATGAAACTCGATATTATAAGCTTAAAATCCAAAATAAATCTATATGAAAAATTACCGAAAGCCCAATGGTTATTGGAAAATAAATAATTATAAAGATGTACTTAAAGAAAATTACTGTACATATAAATATTGGGCAAATAATGTAGTGAACCAAAAGTTATACTATGGTCACAAAGCCAAGTTCGGTATAAAGTACTTTAGGTACGTAATATAAAAGCAAAACTTTGTTCATTTGTTAGAAGATATATAAAACTAGTAAGGATAATACAAAAATAACTAAGTATTAAAAGTATATGATTTTTGTAAGATAATATAAAAATGTATGTCCGACTCTGATCAATAAAATACTAAGTCTATATATTCTTTTTAATATCCATTATATTTTTGTTTCTCCTGTTATTTAAAGTTTATATAATGTATGTACAGTGTTTTGTAAGATATTATACAAATGTATGTCTGACTGATCAATAAAATACTAAGTCGATATATTCTTTTTAATATCCATTATTTTTTTTCTGTTATTAAAAGTTTATATAGCCTAGTCAGTTTTCAAGTAAATTATCTTGGTTCTCTTCATATTTTGTCTTACAAGTTCATTATATTTTTAAGTATAATTACTATTACTTTAAGTTATTCAAGTATAGTTTTTCTAAGTTCTTCTCATATTCAGTATATTTTCTAAGTCCATATATTGGAACTTAATTTATAATTGAGAACTATTTTTTTCTAAGTTCTCTTATATGTGTATAGTTTCATATTTTATTTATAATTCCTATATTGGAATTTTCTTTATAATTGAGAACTAGAGTTTTTCTAAGTTAATTGTTTTATTTTCGAAGTTCTCTTTTCATGTTTTTTTTTCTAAGTCCATATATTGGAACTTTATTTATAATTGAGAACTATTTTTCTAAGTTTTTATCAGTTATAAAAGTCATAGCTTATAATATAGTGATCAATAAAAGATAGAAGTTCGTTTTTTTTTTTATTAAGCAAAGTTCGCGTGACAAAGACGATATATAACAATATTATATCAAGTGAAGTTAATAGCAAATACAGAGTTATGAATTCAAGTGATAGAATATATCATAAGTTACATTTAAGGCAAATACAATCATTATTGAAATTAAAGCAAAGCAAAATATTGAAGCTGAAGGAGGGAACCAACTCGGGGAAGAAGGGGGGGAGAGGGGACATCATCAAAGCAACAAAACTGTGAAGTAATAAGAAAAATAACAAAGATTAGAGTAAAGGTAATAAAACCTATCTGATCTGAAAGGGAAAAATAGATTAGCCTAACCTAACACACACCATTCATACCATGCAACTACGACTACATACTACGACTACTTACTACGACTACATACTACGACTACTTACTACGACTACATACTACGACTACATACTACGACTACATACTACGACTACTTACTACGACTACATACTACGACTACATACTACGACTACATACTACGACTACATACTACGACTACATACTACGACTACATACTACGACTACTTACTACGACTACATACTACGACTACTTACTACGACTACTTACTACGACTACAACCTAGCCTACCCTCCCCTCCTAACCTACCCTCCTAACCTAACCACCACCACTACGACTACAAACTACGACTACAAACTACGACTACAAACTACGACTACAAACAAAACAGGAATATCACTCCCCTTGTATGGTAGTGGCGTGGGCAGTTTCTCGCAGCGGCGGCAGAGTCCACAGGCGGCAACCGGCAGAGTCCACAGGCGGCAACCGGCAGAGTCCACAGGCGGCAACCGGCAGAGTCCACAGGCGGCAACCGGCAGAGTCCAAAGGCGGCAGAGTCCACAAGCAGCAACTCCATTCCTGGAAACAAGAAATAAAACATTAATTTAGGATCTTTAAATAAATACATAAATAAAACTATATTATTCTGCTTATACTGTTCACAACAAGTAGGCAAATACTGATTTTTAATGTTTCCAATTTGAGTATTTTAGTTACAAGAGTTAAGCAAGGAAATACGATGTTAATTATCAAACAATTATAATTAAAAGATAAAGCTACATACTTTCTGATTACTTCTTTAAATATGAACAGTATAACAACAGGCACAATTTCAATGTATTATCATATATTAACCCTTTCAAGATTAGGACGCGTTTCAACAGTTTATTCAGGCTAGTATTAGACAATTTAATCCAGATTAGAAGGGTATATGAAAGTAAGAGGGCTAATTGAGATAGACTTTACGCTTCTGGTGCCTATAGATCCTTCCTAAGCTGTATAAAATCGCTTAATATTAGCCAAAATAATCTGTCAAAATGCGTCATGATACTGAAGGGGTTAATAATATAATGAGTAACTGAGTTGGGCAGTAACTTACCCCAGACAGTTGGCAGGTGGTGGTAGCTTCTGGCGTGTTGGCAGGTGGTGGTGTTGGTAGCTTCTGGCGTGTTGGCAGAGTCCATATACAGTAGTTCGGTGATGGGACACAAACACCAACTCAAATCCTGAAAAGAGAAGAAAATATTCATTAATTATCGATTAGAACATTCGACTACGAGATATTTACTAAGTATGGAGTATAATTATATATAATTGTAATTGTATAATTATATTTTAATCCTATTATCCTAAAGCTTCTAATAAGTTTAACAGATTTTCCTACTGGACTTCATAAAATAACTGAAGACTATGGATATTTATGTGTATGAATTGATATACATAATTATGATAATCTGTATATACAGTACACATTGTAATTGTAATGTATTTGTTTTTATATGTAGTTTATCTACGAAATAAAATTGATTGATTGATATACAAACTAATGATATAATAAATACAAAATACTCTACTAATTAAGTAAGGCTAATAAAAGTAATGAGTAAACATCAAACTGTTAAACTATAAAATATATATACAGTTAAGTGAGGGATATGTTGACAGTACATTAACCGAGTTGCCTTTAAAAACCTCTACAGAACTGGGATGTATATAAAACTCCGGCGCGCGCGTCGGTCCTGGGGCCGGCTGGCTGCCTGAGTCACCCGAAAACGCCCCAAAACGCCCGAAATCACCACGCCCAAAATAACGCTACAGTATTCTAACCTACACCAATCGATTTACCGCATCATTTTAGAACTTTCTTTATACTTTTTTCTTTGCTGGACTTGTGTCAGATTCTCCATATTCGCCTCCCTTGAGCCACAAATCGAAATTTTCAGTCACAAATTTGAAAGTCCAGTAACTTTTGCAGTTTTCGAGTAAGAAGGCTGAGACTTTAACAATAGGTAGTTCGATACATTTCTAGAAATGGAGTTTTTCAGATTTTTCAATTTTTGTATTTTAAGAAAGTTATGAATATATTAGTGCTGCTTTATTCATAAAACGTGAATTATAAGTAAATGTGGTTGAAATTAGTGGTTTATTCAGACAAATATGCACTCAATAATATATTCCGTTCCATATAAACACTTATAAATGAAATACAATATAATAATAACCGAATAAAGTAGATATTGAAGGACTTGGTGATCCAGGCGCTCTGGCCCAGTCAGGCTGAGTGGCCCTAGTAATTCTAGTATAGTCCAAAACGCCCGAATTTACCACACCCAAAATTAATGCTGCACCTTTCTAACCTATTCCAATCAATTAATGCTGCACCTTTCTAACCTATTCCAATCGATTAATGCTGCACCTTTCTAACCTATTCCAATCAATTAATGCTGCACCTTTCTAACCTATTCCAATCAATTAATGCTGCACCTTTCTAACCTATTCCAATCGATTTACTGCAGAATTTTACCCTTCCAATTTCATTCTGTATTCAATTTCTTTGGACTTGTGTCAAATTCTCCATGTTCGCCTTCAATGAGCCTATCAATCCAAATATTCAGCCACAAATGTGAAAGTCCATAACTTTAAAGCACTATTTATGTGGAGAAGCCGGCTTGCTCAGATTTGATATGTTAATTTTTACCAGAGATATGAATAAATTAGCGCGACATTTCCCCAAAGCGATTTGTAACGAAGTAATTGCAGGTGACATTGTTTTGTATTGACACAGTGCGCATATTTCTGTAACTGTCTTGATAGCGTAATGCATAAGTGCGCGGAATTTCGATGTGAGTATCCTAGGTTCGGAGTCCTTGGAGTGCCACATGTATTTGTTGATTTCAATAATTGAGTATAGAGGTGAAGTTGGTTGGTGGAAAACACATAATGATTTATACATACTGTTTCAGATTAACCTATAAAGAATTAAAAAACGCAGTATAATGAATGTAGTATTTAAGTCCTGACTATCCACGCACTCTAAACCTTGATTTTTGAAGTTGCTGTGTGTAATCTCAGCACCAAGTATGTTTTGATCAATAATTGGTATCGGCAATATCTAAGCTTCATTTCCTCATATCGAGTGAGATATATAAACATGTTCCTACACTTACCGACCCTATTCAACATCTGACAGACATTAATACACCACAGATCAAGCCAAACGTAAGGAAAGCTGGGCCATGACTTATTAGCGCGACCGTACACTCCGTTTCAGATGACACAAACATATTAGATCCGATTATGCATTTTGTTCCGTTTTCTGGCGATGATTAGACGATGTTATTCAGATTACGAAGGGTTTACGCAAGTCAGAGGGTTGAGATAGTCTAATAATTCCAACAGATCCTTCCTAAGCTGTATAAAATCGTCTAATGATAGCCAGAAAAAAACTTAAAATGCGTCATAATCTTCAAAGGGTTAAATTTGATATAGTCTTATACCAAGGGATCAATAACTTACCTTGGGTTTGCTGTGGTAGTGGTGGTCGAGATATTTTGCTGGTAGTTGTGGTGGTGGTGGTAGTTGTTGTGGTAGTGGTGGTCGAGATATTTTGCTGGTAGTTGTGGTGGTGGTAGTTGTTGTGGTAGTGGTGGTCGAGATATTTTGCTGGTAGTTGTGGTGGTGGTAGTTGTTGTGGTAGTGGTGGTCGAGATATTTTGCTGGTAGTTGTGGTGGTGGTAGTTGTTGTGGTAGTGGTGGTCGAGATATTTTGCTGGTAGTTGTTGTGGTAGTGGTGGTTGAGATCATACTTGTGGTAGAGGTGGTGGTAATTGTGGTTGATATCGTACTTGTGGTAGAGGTGGTGGTAGTTGTGGTCGAGATGCTCTGCTGGTAGTTGTGGTAGCGATGGTGGTAGTGGTGGTGGTTGTTGTGGTTGATATCGTACTTGTGGTAGATATGGTGGTAGTTGTGGTAGAGATGTTCTGCTGGTAGTTTTTATGGTAGTGGTGGTTGAGATCGTGGTAGTGGTGGTGGTAGTTGTGGTCGATATTCTGCTGGTAGTTGTTGTGGTACAGATGGTTGTGGTAGATATGGTATTTGTGGTGGTAGTTGTGGTAGAGATGGTTAGTTTTCTGTTGTTGTTTATTATGATGGTAGTCGCCGAGGTTATAGTAGTAGAAGCGGTGGTAATATTGGTAGTTGTGGTAGCTGTGGTGGTGGTTGTAGTTGGGGCAGCCGTGGTAGTCGTATTAGCCGTGGTAGTTGTGGTGATTGTAGCCGTGGTAGTAGTAGTGGTGGTGGTGGCATTTGTAGTTGTGGTAGCCGTGGTAATAGTAGTTGTGGTGGTAGTTGTGGTGGTGGAAATAGTGGTAGTAGCGCTGGTGGTGGTGACCATGGTAATAGTAGATTTTGTTGTGGTGATAGCAGTAGAAGGCATTTCGTCGCATTACCTCCCGTCCACTCACCAACTCTCTGTAATCTCTCTCTCTTTGCCGCAATGTTGCATCTCTCTCGCTATTCTACCACTATTACACCAATCAATGTTCCTCAGAGCTCTCTCAATGTATACCACCTTCTCTACGTAGAGCACGTAGCACTCGTCTTGCAACATAATCTCACCCCTACCCTGTGCAACTCTCCAACCCAAGAGTCGTGGTGGTGGTAGCGTTGGCAGTTCACGTAGCACCCGTCTTGCAACACAATCCCACCCC